>CM022300.1:236495421-236831950 GCA_011799875.1 Thinopyrum elongatum
GGCATCGGGAGTGTACACGCGTGGGAAACCGTGGTTTGAAAAGAAGAAGAAAAAGAAGCTAATTACACGCGTGGGAATCCATGGTCATATATATTATATGAACAAAAAGAGACAATTTTTGAATAGTTTGTGGCCATTTTGCATGATAAAAATAAATTTGGCCCTTATAAATTTGGTCATTTTGCATTTGTATTGAACAAAAAGAACTAAATTTTCTAGGCAATGTCAATTGTTGTGTAATTTCAAACGATGCAAAAAAACAGAGCCAGCACGTTCACAAAAAATAGAGCAAACGATGCAAAAAAACGACGCAATTCGACGGCCCAACCAGAGCTTGGTTTCCTTTTGGGCCCAATAACTACGTTTTCTTTCGCGGAGTCAGTGGTGGGCGAGCAGCCGAGCACAACCAACAGGTTCGCGTCTCGCGGATCGCCCCACTATCCAACGATGCGGAGCCATCCATGTGATCCAACGGCGCGGAGCCTGCACGCAGCCTGCCCACCGAATTCCTTCTAGAAGACCACATCTGAGGGTTGTCGCTTGGCGCCAGGGTATGATCGGACGGCTGACATTTGGAGATAGGGTTAGGCGAAACCCCATGGGGTTTAGAGGGGTTTTGAGCTGGTCAACGGGGTTTCCAAGGCTTTGACTGAGCATAACTAATTTTAAAAAATCGAAAAAATATGAAACCTTCGCCGTTCGTCGTTTTATAAGACACACTAACAAGGGAAAATACTACACTTGGTATACGGACATTTTCAAAAAAAACCTAGCTGGCACGATCGAGGTCAAATGAGCATCATTAATTTAAAAAAAATAAAAAATATATAAAACCTGCACACAATGTTGTCTTATGTGACATGTTACCAACCAAAAATCATAAACTTGGTCTATGGTCATTTTCATAAAAAAACCTTCACACATATGAGCTATCATGTACAACATTGCAGAGAGTTCAAGGAGAGGAGGTAGGGTTACCTTCAGTTTTTGAAAAATTTAAAAAAATCAAAAAAATCACCAAGCTTTATTTCAAAGTGAATAAGAAGGATCTGAACTTAGTTTTCCATTTTCATGTTTTAAATGTGTTTTTAATAGTTTTTATATTAAAGCATATTTTCCCAAAAGTAAATGTAAAAATATGAAGATTAAATCAATAAATAGTGAGACTTCGAATCTACACTATATAGATTGAATAGTTGTTAATAAAAAACATTTGGCTTATTTGGCTCAAGTGTTGGTTCAAATTCAAATTTTGCCTCAAATTCAAATTGGAATATTTTGATCTGTTATTGGATATTTGACCATTATTGGAATACTTGATCAAATGATGGACTATTCATCATAAAAATGTTGTTTTTTTTGCTCTGTTATTGGAATATTTGATCAAATGATGGACTATCTTCATTTAAATTTTGTTTTTTTGCTCGTTTTGGAATATTTGATCAAATGATGGACTATCTTCATTTAAATGTTGTTTTTTTGCTCTGTTATTGGAATATTTAATCAAATGATGGACTATCTTCATTTAAATGTTGTTTTTTTGCTCTGTTATTGGAATATTTGATCAAATGATGGACTATCTTCATTTAAATTTTGTTTTTTTGCTCTGTTATTGGAATATTTGATCAAATGATGGACTATCTTCATTTAAATGTTGTTTTTTTGCTCTGTTATTTGAATATTTGGCTCAAGTGTTTGGCTCATTTAGCTCAAGTGTTTCTTTGCAGCATGTTTGATCAGTGAAGCAACACTGAAGCAGCATGTGTGATCATTGTAGCACCTAAACTCATAGCTCACAACATATAAACAGAACATACCATACACCACAGGCAAATTTAAAGACAGACAATTATAGATAGCATAATACATTACTACCATAGATTCAGTTCATCACATCATAAACAGCCACATTCAGTTTACCAAAAGTAAACCAAAAGATAAAGATAAAACAAGCTGCTACATTCAAATCATCACATCACACCGGAGTCAGGGCCTTAGCGAGGGCAGCATGCTGCCCCCTGATCATGTAGTCCTCCCCGCGATTCGCTACATCCTCTGCATGAGACACAAGGTGATCGAAGTGGCCATCCTTTGGCTTTGGCTTGGTGGTGCAGTAGGGGCAGTGCCACTTCTTGATCTTGCGGTTGTAGAAGGAAGCAACTCCCTTGGCCTTGATCTTCTCCACCTCCTTCGCTGTGAAGGACGCGACATTGCCCTTGTACAAATCTTCTCTAGAATCATACTACACACATGAATGAATTACATTAATACATTATAGATTCATATACACCATGTCAAAGGAACTAAATGAACAATCCAAATTTCAAGTAGGCTTACCTCATATTCTTCGTCGTCACTGTACTCTGGATCGTACGGGTCAAACCCAGTAAGGGCCAGCTTCCTCTTATTCCCCACAGAATCATCCTCCTGAATATACAATTACATCCATTACTAGTAAATACAGAAGCCAACTGATAATTTAGATATGCACACATGACACATTGATCAAATTATCCATACTATGATCCTATTTGCATTTTCCATTGTCATGCACACACATTGAACAACAGAGCTAATATAACTACATATTGTGGACAAATTTATATACTAATGAATCAAATAACTTCTTAATCAATGGATTCCATTTGGGCATATGACATTCAAAACCCCAATCTGCGTAGCATTGAAAAACAAATCTAATAGGGACCCAATCTAATAAGCATAAATGTCTGTAGCATTAAAAACCCCAATCTGTGTAGCATTAAAAACAAATCTAATAAGCATACATCTGTGTAGCATTGAAGCACAGAGATCCCTATCTCTCATACATATCTATCTAGCATTTTTGCAATGAATGTAATCCAAAAAACCCTAGTACAAAAACCCCCATCCCACCATACAGAAAACCTTGGCCCATCCGTCAAACCAACTACTCTAACCATCTATACTACCATACGAATCACAATCTAACCAATGCAACTAACTCTACAAGCTAATATCCTAAATATTGCAACTAACAAGCAAGTGCAAATACCTCCTGCTCCTCGCCAGGCTGCGCATCGGGATGGACTACGCCGCTCGACGCCTTCACCTTCTGCTCCGGCAGCACTGAGGCGGAGCCCGCCACCTCCTTCTCCACATCCGCAGCGGTTGCGAGTTTCCCCGCACCGTCGTGGACGCCGCCAACGTCCTTCACTTCATCCGTGGTCACCGCGCCCTGCAGCTCCACTAAATCTCCGGCCGCTGTGCCGGCGTTGCCACGAGCTTCAGCCATCGCACAGATGGAGGCGATGAAGGTGAGGAAGAGGATGCGGTGGGGGAAAGCGAGACAGTGCGATGGAGGCAGTGGAGAAGAGTGAGACGACACCGGTGGGGGAGAGGAAGACGATGCGGCAGGGAGGGGATTTGGGGGAAATGGTAGGGGCGATGCGTCGGGAGGTGGTTCCCCCTCTTTATACGATGGGATGTTTCGGGTCCCATGGACACGTGCTACCCCACGACCGTGGTCAGTTGCATGCGCCCACATATACGAATACCACTGTACGGTCAGCATACGAAACCACTATATGGGTAAACGGTCAAAGGTGGACTCGGCCCTACGTGGCCCCACTCGTCAGAGTTAACGGTCAAAGGCATTGACCTGACGGCAACGTCCATTATAACCTGTTCTGAGGGTTTCGGGCAAGGGAGTGGGGAAAAGTGAGCAAAAGTTAAGAGCGTGGGGATGAATGAGTACAACTAACGAACCAGGGGCACAGAAATAAAAAAAAAACCCTTCGTTATGTTGGATTGAGTATTGGATTTGAGAACACTTGATGTATGTCTTGCGATCGGATATCTGTGGTGACAATGGGATGTTCTATTGATTCACTTGATGTATGTTTTGGCACTCAACTCGCGGATTCCCGAGGTGACATTGGGGTAATCTATGCATAGGGGTTGATGCACATTTTTGTCCTACGTTCTCCGATAAAAGCTTTGGAGTGATTCTTTGTTGCATGTTGAGGGATTGTTACATGATCCAATTATGTTATCATTGTTGAGAGAATTTGCATTAGTGAAAGTATGAACCCTAGGCCTTGTTTTCAAGCATTGCAATACTGTTTTTGCTCACTTTTGTTACTAGTTACCTTGCTGTTTTTGTATTTTCAGATTACAAAAACCTATGTCTACCATCCATATTACACTTGTATCACCATCTCTTCGCCAAACTAGTGCACCTATACAATTTACCATTGTATTGGGTGTGTTGGGGACACAAGAGACTCTTTGTTATTTGGTTGCAGGGTTGTTTGAGAGAGACCATCTTCATCCTACGCCCCCCACAGATTGATAAACCTTAGGTCATTCAATTGAGGGAAATTTGCTACTGTCCTACAAAACTCTACGCTTGGAGGCCCAATGCGAGTCTACAAGAAGAAAGGTTGCGTAGTAGACATCAGCGATATAGGAATGATCAAGGGGGTTTTGCTTGCCTGGAAGCTCTGCTGACAGATAAGGGCCCTCGACGATGAAGTAGTTGATCACCGGTTCAACCGCGGTCTCGGGGTCTACCGAAAAGGAAGTAACGGAGGGGAACACAATAAATAACAGAGAAATCAAAAGCATCACAAAGCAAGACATGACAATACGCTGTGCTAGGGGTCACCTAACGCAGTACTACATGTTACAGATGACGTGGGAAAATATCTGGGAATGTTTTCCCGACGTTTAGCATTTTTTGGACAGATGAATCGGAGGGGAAGGATCCACGTTAATCATGCTAGAGGCATGTGACGGATGAACGGGTAGCATATTCGGATTCTTTACATTTTTCTGAGCAACTTTCATATATAAATTATTTTCATCCGAGTTACGGATTATTTTATATGATTTTTCTAAGTTTTAATGATTTTCTAGAATTTCTAGATTTAATTTAATTTGAAAATAAAATTCTAAATACTTTTATTACACAGCCAGACTCAGCCACAGTCAATGACATGTGGGAACAGTCAGCAGGTTAACATAGTCAACTGGGACCCATGTGTCACTGACTGGGGGTGCCCAGTCAGCGGTTTCACCACTCAACTGAGCCTAGTGGGACCCTCCAGCCAGTGTCACAGATTAGATTAGACTTATTTTAACTATTTAGTTAACTGAATGGGACCCACACGTCATACACTGGAGGTAAATTAATTCAGTTAACTTTTTTAGTTAGTAGGGTGGGGCCTAGGTGTTCGTGGGGGTTAGCACCCTAATTAATCGAGGTAGGGGTCGGCTGGGCTCGCGCGGGCGCAAGGCACCAGCGGCCTCACTTAGCAGCGGCAAGAGGCGGAGAGCAGGGTGAGGCCCCGGGCGGTGGCGGCCCTGGCAGGCGTGGCCAGGCGCCGGCAGGGCGCGGCCGAAGCGGCTAAGGCGGCGGGGTGCGAGGCGGCGAGCAGCGGGGCAAGCAGCAGCAAAGCAGCGACCACAAGTAGTAACTGCAGCAGCGGCAGTAGCAGCGCAGCAGGGAAGCGTGCTAGTGGAAGCGGTGGGCGCGTGCAGCGCAGGGGGCTGGCACGCGCAGCGCAGGGCGCGCACGCGGCCAAAGTAGCAGGCGCGAGTGGGAGGGGCGCAGCAAGGGCAGGCACTGGGGGCGATGCGGGAGTACAGGGCGCGGCTGGGGCCAGTACATGATGTGGAGGCATCAGCGACCACATCCAGGGGCAGCACGGGCGAGGCCACGCTGAGGCGGGCGCGTGCGGTGGCACGGCCGGGTGCGGCGGACGCGCGACTGGAGCGGGCGCCGAGCGCGGGCAGGGGCACGCGGGAGCACGCGAAGCAAAGCTTCGACCGCGACGGCCAAGCCCGGGGGAGGGCGTCTACGGCGACCAATTCGACGGGGAAAGGGGGGAACGGAAAACAGAGCTCACCGCGGGTCCGAAGGAGCAGCCAGCGAGGCCGGGGTAGGTCGGAGGGGAGCGAATCGACGGCGGTGCAGGGAAGGGGAATGACCCGATCCCGGCGCTGTGGCGGTCCCCTGGTCGAGATGTTCCTCGGAGTTGATGTAGACGACGCAGACGAAGCTCCTGCCGAGACCTCAGCCGACGAGGTGGACGATGGCTACGCGGATGACGATGGCGCGGTGGCGGTTGTGTCTCGGTGGTGTTCGGTGGAGAGAAGCGACGCGAGGGAGGGGAGGGAAGTGTGCTAGGGTTGTCCATGGAGCTCGCGGGCGACGCATCTTATCCCCCTCGACGCCCTGTAGCACCTCGGTGGCGTCGATCCATCGGCGGCATCAGCCGTGGACGCCTGTGGTGCTGACACGACGATGAGGAAGGAGATAACCGCTGGGATGGGCTGGCCTCACTGTGCACTTGAGGCCCAAGTGCACAGTGGTGGTTTTCTCTTTTGCCTTTTTCTTTTTTTGTTCTTTCTTTTATTTGTTTCTGTTTTCTTTTAATTTTCTACAGTCATTTAGTTTTATAAAATACAAAACTTGTACCTAAATTAGTGTTATAAATTAATACACTGCCACATAAAGTTTGGCACTACAATAAATTAGTTTAAAAAAATTATAAATTAAAAAGCATTTAAATTATTGTTTTAGCCCATGTTTTAATTATTTTTGGGCACTTAGACACTTCATAAAAATGTTGGTTCACCACCATTATTAGTTATGGATTATTTGCCACATGATTGACATTTTAGTTTTCATGTTTGAAGAAATTATTTATTTTACTTTATTTTAAATTAGAATTTGATTTGAATTTTGATCTAGTGCCAAATGGATTAGCAAAAAGGTGATGACATGGCACCATTAGGGGGGATTACTGTAGCTTGACACTGGGGGTGTTACAGTTTATACTTTACTTCAAACGAATTGTTACATATAGTATGTCTGTTGGAGCAAAGTAACCTCACTGTTTAAATGCACATAGCTAAGAGAGAGTCGATCTTACTTAGTTACTACAGTATGTCCCAACAGGTAACCTACAGCAAGCCGCACAGGAACAGGTTACATTACTGGATTAAAAATTGTTCATGAGGGTTTCTTTTCATTATTTTCTCTCTTGGATTCAGGAGTTATTTGGCAAGCTGGCTCTGCTCCTGGCAATGTCAGCCACCAATCACAACCACTATGAAGAGTTGCCTGGACGACAAAGTCATTTTCAATTCTGATGGAACATGTAGTGATGGCTCTATCTAATGTTCATCATTTCATAACCACAATCGCCTATATGATGTATCTCTATCTACTTTCCTTGCTAATAACATTGTATATAATCAATCGTAAGCTTCTTAGAACACTATGTATCATCACTAAGTATCAATCTACCAACAGTAGGTATTTATTTCCATATGTTTCAATCTGTGTCTGGATATTTTTATGTGCACTGTTTGAATACTTGGCTTTCCCTCGCCCTTTGTGCCATCGGCGCAACGGGTCATCTAGTTAACACATAAACATAGGGAGGTGGGGCGATTTACTTCCACGTGGCGCAGTTAGCCTGCCGCTGCTTCGAGCTTTGCCCTACTTATAAAAGGAGGGCAGCAGTGAGAGGGAGAGTTTTACGCTCTCCTCCTTCCTTCCTTCCTTTGTCTTCTTCCCAGACCTCTAGCACTCAAGCCTTTCCATACACCCTACCAAAAAAGTAGCGCCTTTAGCCTCTAGCCACTCCCGGCTACATGGCCAGAGAAGGGAAGCTACGCAATGGTGGGAAGGAGAAGAACACCAGAAAGAAGCCGGCAGGGGAGCCCAAGGCCCCTTCCCTAATGAAGGGAAAATGGAGGCCATCGACCGGCTCGACCGGCTGACCAGGGCCAGCTAACTGCCACCAGCAGAACACGCCTTCGCGCTCATCTCCTAGGGTGGTTCCTCCTGGTCTGTCGCAATGCTCCAGCCTCATGCAACCAATAAGGAGCGGGTATGCTTCGTTTCCCACCTCGTGCGTGGTCTCCGGTTTCCAATCCACCCCTTTCTCCGGGGTCTCCTTCATATTTATGGCCGCCAACTCCAGCATCTCGCACCCAATTCCATTCTGCATATCGAATGTTTTGTCACAGTGTGCGAGGCATTCCTGTACTGTGAGCCGCACCTCGGGCTATGGTGCAAATATTGTTGTGTCAAGCTCCAGACCAACAGCCCTAAGACACATGAGTGCAACGGCGCATCTATCACCAAGATCCCAGGTTCCTGATATCTAGATAGAACCTTCATTGAAACCAACAAGAATGGCAGGAGGAATGGTTCTATATTTCCGATGTGTCGCTGGAGGACCCACCTCGGGCAGGGATCTTGATGTAGGGCGGAACCCTAGGGGCCGATCTTTCATGATTTGGAGGGGATCCCACGAAGAACACGAAGAACACACGAGAGGGGAAACGAGAGGAAACACTCAAACCAACGAGAAACAGTCACACATGTGCTAGATCCATGAACACAAAGGGAGATACAGGATCGAAACACAACAAGGGACGATACAAATGGTCGGTTGTTCTTCCCAATCCGTGAGGAGATGGGGTCTTGAATCCGCGAGGGGATCTTCCCTTGACGGGGTCTTGAATCCACTTGGGATCTTCTCTGTGGAGGCCTCGGTCTCCAATGGAGTAGGGGAACAAGTGGATGAGCAATGCTCTAATCTCCAAAAATGAGCTATCACAATGCTAACCCTAAAACGTTGGAGAAGGAGTATATATAGTCTAGGGGGCGAAGGGGTACATGGGCCTCGGCCCAGAGTCACTACGCGCAGGCAGGCCGGAAGGTCCGGGGTCCAAAACTTTCGGGCACGTTCCGGCCAAAGGGCTAGGTTTAACAGAGAGTTGGCACGGTCGGGGCTGGTCTGTTTTTCTGGGGCCGGAGGTTCCGGGGGTCGGAGGTTCCGGGTGAGGTTCTGGGCGTGTTCCGGGCTAGACAGAGAGTTGGCATGTCCGGGCGTCATCTGGAGTGTTGAGGGCCGAAGGTTCTGGGATGGCCGGAAGGTCCGGGGGCCGGAGGTTCAGGGTTGTGGCCGGAAGTTCCGGGATTGGCAGAAACTCTGCACAAGTCTTGATGCTGGCCGTTCTTCCTCCTTCAGTCCTTGGTTCCTGAGCACATGTAGTGACTTTGCATTAGGTAGCAACCATGTCTCGCATGAATGGAAAGAGGAAGGACTTAGGAACGAGTTCACCTTGTGTCCAATGGCATATGCTTGAGGTCTCGTCGTATGTCCACTTGGGGCTCGGGGAGTAGTCGTAGTGTACATGGGGATGACCGTAGGATGCTCCGCATCATCCCCCCCCCCTTAGGAAAGATTCGACCTCAGATCGTGAACCTCATCACCATGTGATACCACTTGATAGAGGCGAGGGTGTCCCGATCTTTCGATGAGATGATAGCTATCGTTTTTGGTGGAGTAGACTTTGACGATCCGACTACGAACGTGCGAGGACGTCGCGCCTTAGCAATCGCTAAACCAACTCCGAGAGGTTATTGACCACGCCGGAGCACAATCAACCTGACCACGGGGGTCTATCTCCTGCAAGCAAACGAAGAACAAGCAAGAAACTAAGATTTGCAATCTGGATATTGCGAATATAAGATGAAAGCTTTATTGATCAAGGTGGGGTTCTGTGACGTCTTGGTCTGGTCGTTGAACACAAACGAAGTACGCGAAGTTGCAGCTATGGCGAACTTTTAATCTAAACAAAACCCAAAGTCTAAACGGTGCCCTAAGGGCTGTATATATGGAGGAAGAGGAGGGGATTTCGTGGCCCTTGAAGGAGGGGTCCGAAACCAACCCTATCTCTTGTTTCGCCACACATACGGACTCTAAAAACAGCCTATACTCAAGTATTTCGAAATTACATGGGCCTGGCCCAATAATAAGGTGACGCAGCACCTATAATAGCCTCTGGACGAAATTTATGAAGTGACATCTTGTATATTTCGTCCAAGGCTTCCTGCACTCATTATGGTGGCTTCAAAGTCCTGAAATCATCACTTGTAACTCCGTTCTTGTTCCCCTTGCGCATGCCATCATCTCCATGCTTGAACTTGCTCCAAGGTTCCTCATTCTTGTCCAAGCTAGGCCCTTCATTTGTAAGCAAAACAAATGTATCCAATTTAGGCAGCATCATATTCTCATGAACTTTAGAATCATTACCAAGAAACGAAAGTACCTGATATTTTAATTGACGTGCGCGAGCTCTAGTAATTGGTCCAGTATGTATAGAAGCAGGGGCTGTGGGTGTAACAATGGTATTGATGTCCTCATCAGAGGCTATTATAGGTGCTGTGTCACCTTATTATTGGGCCAAGCCCATGTAATTTCGAAATACTTGAGTATAGGCTGTTTTTAGAGTCCGTATGTGTGGGAAACAAGAGATAGGGTTGGTTTCGGACCCCTCCTTCAAGGGCCACGAAATCCCCCCCCCTCTTCCTCCATATATACAGCCCTTAGGGCACCGTATAGACTTTGGGTTTTGTTTAGATTAAAAGTTCACCATAGCTGCAACTTCGCGTACTTCGTTTGTGTTCAACGACCAGACCAAGACGTCATGATAGAGGCGAGGGTGTCCCGATCTTTCGATGAGATGATAGCTATCGTTTTTGGTGGAGTAGACTTTGACGATCCGACTACGAACGTGCGAGGACGTCGCACCTTAGCAATCGCTAAACCAACTCCTAGAGGTTATTGACCACGCCGGAGCACAATCAACCTGACCACGAGGGTCTATCTCCTGCAAGCAAACGAAGAACAAGCAAGAAACTAAGATTTGCAATCTGGATATTGCGAATATAAGATGAAAGCTTTATTGATCAAGGTGGGGTTCTGTGACGTCTTGGTCTGGTCGTTGAACACAAACGAAGTACGCGAAGTTGCAGCTATGGCGAACTTTTAATCTAAACAAAACCCAAAGTCTAAACGGTGCCCTAAGGGCTGTATATATGGAGGAAGAGGAGGGGATTTCGTGGCCCTTGAAGGAGGGGTCCGAAACCAACCCTATCTCTTGTTTCCCCACACATACGGACTCTAAAAACAGCCTATACTCAAGTATTTCGAAATTACATGGGCCTGGCCCAATAATAAGGTGACGCAGCGCCTATAATAGCCTCTGGACGAAATTTATGAAGTGACATCTTGTATATTTCGTCCAAGGCTTCCTGCACTCATTATGGTGGCTTCAAAGTCCTGAAATCATCACTTGTAACTCCGTTCTTGTTCCCCTTGTGCATGCCATCATCTCCATGCTTGAACTTGCTCCAAGGTTCCTCTTTCTTGTCCAAGCTAGGCCCTTCATTTGTAAGCAAAACAAATGTATCCAATTTAGGCAGCATCATATTCTCATGAACTTTAGAATCATTACCAAGAAACGAAAGTACCTGATATTTTAATTGGCGTGCGCGAGCTCGAGTAATTGGTCCAGTATGTATAGAAGCAGGGGCTGTGGGTGTAACAATGGTATTGATGTCCTCATCATATATGGACTCAGAGAAATAGCAGATAAGCTGTGGTGGTATATGGTAGGGGCGATGATGATGGTGCGGCGGCGGCGTGACAACTTGTGAACAGAACTCGTAACTCTAGAGAACTAGACGCTAAGACCAGCAACTTGACACGACGATGCAACCACAAATTCAACAAAGCAAAAACCCTAAAAAGATTATGCAAAGGCTCAGATTGGTTCGGATATGATGAACTAACCCTAATTTTTTTTTTTTTGGCTTTTTCCTGGACTGTAGGTATGAAAAACAGACTCGATCTAAACTACGAAAAACTGTAAATCTCACCGAGCAACCTGGGAATCTGATACCACTTGATAGAGGCGAGGGTGTCCCGATCTTTCGATGAGATGATAGCTATCGTTTTTGGTGGAGTAGACTTTGACGATCCGACTACGAACGTGCGAGGACGTCGCGCCTTAGCAATCGCTAAACCAACTCCGAGAGGTTATTGACCACGCCGGAGCACAATCAACCTGACCACGAGGGTCTATCTCCTGCAAGCAAACGAAGAACAAGCAAGAAACTAAGATTTGCAATCTGGATATTGCGAATATAAGATGAAAGCTTTATTGATCAAGGTGGGGTTCTGTGACGTCTTGGTCTGGGCGTTGAACACAAACGAAGTACGCGAAGTTGCAGCTATGGCGAACTTTTAATCTAAACAAAACCCAAAGTCTAAACGGTGCCCTAAGGGCTGTATATATGGAGGAAGAGGAGGGGATTTCGTGGCCCTTGAAGGAGGGGTCCGAAACCAACCCTATCTCTTGTTTCCCCACACATACGGACTCTAAAAACAGCCTATACTCAAGTATTTCGAAATTACATGGGCCTGGCCCAATAATAAGGTGACGCAGCACCTATAATAGCCTCTGGACGAAATTTATGAAGTGACATCTTGTATATTTCGTCCAAGGCATCCTGCACTCATTATGGTGGCTTCAAAGTCCTGAAATCATCACTTGTAACTCCGTTCTTGTTCCCCTTGTGCATGCCATCATCTCCATGCTTGAACTTGCTCCAAGGTTCCTCTTTCTTGTCCAAGCTAGGCCCTTCATTTGTAAGCAAAACAAATGTATCCAATTTAGGCAGCATCATATTCTCATGAACTTTAGAATCATTACCAAGAAACGAAAGTACCTGATATTTTAATTGGCGTGCGCGAGCTCTAGTAATTGGTCCAGTATGTATAGTAATAGAGGCGAGGGTGTCCCGATCTTTCGATGAGATGATAGCTATCGTTTTTGGTGGAGTAGACTTTGACGATCCGACTACGAACGTGCGAGGACGTCGCGCCTTAGCAATCGCTAAACCAACTCCGAGAGGTTATTGACCACGCCGGAGCACAATCAACCTGACCACGAGGGTCTATCTCCTGCAAGCAAACGAAGAACAAGCAAGAAACTAAGATTTGCAATCTGGATATTGCGAATATAAGATGAAAGCTTTATTGATCAAGGTGGGGTTCTGTGACGTCTTGGTCTGGTCGTTGAACACAAACGAAGTACGCGAAGTTGCAGCTATGGCGAACTTTTAATCTAAACAAAACCCAAAGTCTAAACGGTGCCCTAAGGGCTGTATATATGGAGGAAGAGGAGGGGATTTCGTGGCCCTTGAAGGAGGGGGCCGAAACCAACCCTATCTCTTGTTTCCCCACACATACGGACTCTAAAAACAGCCTATACTCAAGTATTTCGAAATTACATGGGCCTGGCCCAATAATAAGGTGACGCAGCACCTATAATAGCCTCTGGACGAAATTTATGAAGTGACATCTTGTATATTTCGTCCAAGGCTTCCTGCACTCATTATGGTGGCTTCAAAGTCCTGAAATCATCACTTGTAACTCCGTTCTTGTTCCCCTTGTGCATGCCATCATCTCCATGCTTGAACTTGCTCCAAGGTTCCTCTTTCTTGTCCAAGCTAGGCCCTTCATTTGTAAGCAAAACAAATGTATCCAATTTAGGCAGCATCATATTCTCATGAACTTTAGAATCATTACCAAGAAACGAAAGTACCTGATATTTTAATTGGCGTGCGTGAGCTCTAGTAATTGGTCCAGTATGTATAGAAGTAGGGGCTGTGGGTGTAACAATGGATAGGGTTGGTTTCGGACCCCTCCTTCAAGGGCCACGAAATCCCCTCCTCTTCCTCCATATATACAGCCCTTAGGGCACCGTTTAGACTTTGGGTTTTGTTTAGATTAAAAGTTCGCCATAGCTGCAACTTCGCGTACTTCGTTTGTGTTCAACGACCAGACCAAGACGTCACAGAACCCCACCTTGATCAATAAAGCTTTCATCTTATATTCGCAATATCCAGATTGCAAATCTTAGTTTCTTGCTTGTTCTTCGTTTGCTTGCAGGAGATAGACCCCCGTGGTCAGGTTGATTGTGCTCCGGCGTGGTCAATAACCTCTCGGAGTTGGTTTAGCGATTGCTAAGGCGCGACGTCCTCGCACGTTCGTAGTCGGATCGTCAAAGTCTACTCCACCAAAAACGATAGCTATCATCTCATCGAAAGATCGGGACACCCTCGCCTCTATCACCATGGAAACGGTAGCCGTGGACGGACTTGTAGTTGGACGGAGTGGAAGACACTGCGCAATCCAAGTACTCCAAAATGTCGCCTAAATGGTGTACATGCAAAAATAGCAAACACAAGGGACACTTGGAAATAGAATGGTTAGCGCACACATGGTGTCCATCATTTAAGCATGAGTTCGTCCGATGTAATTGTTCGTGACAAGGCACATGATATAGAATGGTATGTAAAGCATTCATGTGATCAAATTCATTTGTTGTATGCACAAAGGTGTTGTGAATGTGACTAATGCAACCGTTGTGCAAAATGATGTCATAATGGGATGGTTTATCAAAATCATGAACATGGCAATGGATGCTCAATATGATTATGTTATCATGCAATTGATGGTGGGCAATGTGATCATGATGTATGACTATGCCATCAAGGAAGATCACAACAAATTTGCTAAGAAAGTGCTCAAGCTCATATATCATTGATAACATGGGAATAGAAGATGCAACAAGGCAATCATAATGCAAGTCAATCCATGTATAAAGTGCAAACTTGTCATGGGTATTGTCATACCATGGCTCGATGTCGTGGCATAAATGGTGGTCCGGTGGTGCTTCAAAAGTAGGTGCATCCACTAAGTTCGAGAACTTATCAACTTGAAGGTCCATATGGGCCATCTCCAATGTCGGTCCTCCATCCATTATATGTATCATGTAGACAAGAGGGAGACAACAATAAATTATGGTCCATCCAATATGCCTATATGAATATGACTCAAAGGGAAGGAGTTCACCTTATGAATGTTCCCGAAGATGTTGGAGTTGCACATCATGTACTCCTTCACATAACCAATATGTCTCATGATGGTAATGCCTTGTGAATCCTTCAAAACGAAAGAACATGACAAACACTCGGAAAAACAAATGAGGTTAGCGGAAATGCAAAACCTATCATTCGTGTGGTGAAATACCCAACAAGTGTTTTCATTATTCTTATCATAAGAAAGGACAAGGGTGTAGGGCATGGTGTGTAGGCATATGATTCTAGCACAACCACTAGTACAGCGAGGTGCTATACAAATTGTTTTTAACCCCTTTCCGCGATGGCGTTTCGAACCGTCGCCAAGTGAGTGACTGCGATAGGGGGGTCCTTCCCACACGACCCAGAAACCGTTGGGGATAGGCCCTCCTGGCACACATGCTCGGCAAAATGAGGTCGTGTGCGACGGGCAAGCGATCAAATACGGTTATACATACAGTTGTGCTAAAAATACAATTATACAGGCCAAATCATTTCCGGTCGTAAGTACATCCCACACAGTCAGCTCCGGCTAAACATTTCCGTTCGTATGTACATTCCACACAGTCAATCCTAGGAATATGTTTCCGTTAGTATGTACATCCCACACAGTTAATCCAAGAAGTATGTTTCCGTTCGTATATACATCCCACACAGTCACTCCAAGGAAAATGTTTCCGTTTGTAGGTACATCACACACAATGTTCCCCTATTAAATCGTTTGTGATAGCGTTGCCATTGCACATGATATTAACAATTTTATCGTTTGTGTTATTGAATGCATCACACACGGTGCGTAGAAGAAACTGTGTGGCAAAGGCTGTCCATCTCACACACTTTTTATGTGGTAAACATTTGCGCAAGGTGGCCTGACGCAAAAAGTTTTCAAGAGGATGTCGTGTGTGATTGTTCATTGATCCAACACGGTTTTTCCTAGAAACTGTGTGCGTTGCTTGAGGTCATCGCCCACGGTGTTTTCTTAATAACCATTTGCAATAGAAAAACCCAATTAGCAGGATAATTGCCCTATTATTAATAATCCATTTATTAATCTAATTGACATTTCATATTAAGCACACAATATATTTCATTTTTGTATTAAGGAAGCAGGATTTCATAATTGAAATACATTACAGTACAACATCATATAGCTTCAGCACTCAGCTACCCCATTACACAACTGCACCAGCACCAAGTTTCACATGCAACATCTATAACCTTTCAAAATTAGCATCATAGACGGTACATAGACAGATGGATCTCATCTCGAAAACTGCTGAAGCGGAAGGCGAATATTGAGCCTTCATTGATGTTGAAGGTCTTTGCAACTTTAGGCCAGTGCCTGTCCATCCTTCGTCCTCTTCAGGAACACTTCAATATTGAACCATGGGTGTTGTATGAATACCTTCCTCGCCTCCTGACCATACAGGTGGTTTGAGAGGTAATCATCAGTGAACTGCTTTGGAAAGGCCTGAAAACAAGGATATGCATAAATATCTTCTCTAGATTTGAAATGGCGCAAAGGAATTAAAAAGATAAGGTATAACAGTTAGTACCATCCTGTAGTGAACTGATGTCTTCTTCATTGTGCAGACAAAGATCTTGTTGTTTTTTTGTCGCTAATTTCTTTATCGTAACAATCTTTCTGAGTTTCTTGACTTGACTGATATTCATGGACAACTCATTTCCACATACGCAAAAAGGGTCAAACAGTGGGTCAAAACCTCTGACAGTAGGACCTACATGTGCAAGACCAAATTGTTAAAAACCTAATGTTTAAAAACAAGAAGTGGAAAGGTGTGTTATTAACTGCAACATGCCTAATATTTTAAAACAAGCAAACATAGTCATTCAAACTTGTATTGTGCAGGTCTAAGTACACTAGTTATTGGCCCTGTTTGGATCCATGGGTTAGAGTTAGTTTGAGCTAGTTTGGTCTCAAATAGCCCTAAAGTATCCAAACATGAGGGCTAGTTTAAGCTAGTTGCGTCTAAACCACCCAAAACAACTATCCCACGCAAGAGGTGCTGATTGGGGCTTGTTCTCCTAGTGCATTTATTGTCAATCTAACACTGTCATCCAAACACCTCTTTGGCTAGAGTTAGTTCAGGGTTAGTCATTGTTGAGTATCATTGTTATTTAGGAAACATAGGATAGCGTAGGATTTATTCTACCTTGACTTGTACTCCAAGATGACCATGTACTCCTATATATATGCCCACGAGGCTCAAGCAATACAATCAACTATTCCACCAATCTCTCTCTCTCTCCCTTTTAACTGTCATGAGCTAGAAACTAACTCTAACCTCTAGCTAAGTTAGAGTATCCAAACAGTGCCATTGTTAAATCAAATGGAAAGGCATGGTAAATACTCCATCCAGTCCTTTTTACTCTGCATATAAGAATTGTCTGAAGTCAAACTTCATAAAGTTTGACTTTATTTATATGAAAAAATATCAACATCTACCATGCTAAAGTTATACAATATGAAAATTTAAGTCATGACACATGTACTGATATTGATTTCATATTGTGAATGTTGGTATTTTTTTCTATAAAGTTGGTCAAACTTTATGAGGCTTGACTTTAGACAAATCTTATATGCGAACTAAAAAGATTCAGAGGGAGTTCAACATGCTTACAGCAACCAAATATAGTCATTCAGAGAGCTATTGTTAAAATTGGTATTGATGAAATTGAACTGCACAGTTCATACTAGCACATATAGAACATCACACTGTTAATAGCTGAAATAAACAAGGCATACTACGAACAACCAAAGATGGCAATTGAAACTGGACATATGCTAACTACAAAGAACCGAACAACCATAAACCGTAGAAATAAACAAGGCGTAATGCAAACAACCAAATATAGCAATAAATACTAGACAGGTTCTCACTACAAAAGGGGTTCGAGAAAACAAATCATGGGTTTCTTCACTTGTCACAGATTGGCTCCTCCTCGTGGTCGCCGTCGATGAGGTCTGACTTGCCAGCTGAGGATCCCAAGCCAGCGTCACAGAACGTGTCCTTCAGAAATGACAAAAGGGGCTCCATGGCGATGAAGGATGGCAAATTGTTCATAATGAGCCACAGGAGATCAGCGGCAGGGCCATCGATGAGATCGACGGCTATCGAACCCAAAGGGTTGGGGGTGGGCAACTTAACCTGTGACATAGCCCGCGTCAAGCCATCGGTGTCGACGACCTCGATGTCGTAGCCGGCGTCCGCGACATGCCAGAATACTCTAGCCCGCTGATTGAAAGGCTCAATCCAGGTCCAGTCATCGTCGTCAGCTTCCTCGGTGGCCACCTCGCCGACGTCGGGTGAAGAGGCCGCGGTAAAGCTCTTTTGGGCCATTCGCTCCCCGAGCTCCCCGGGAAGCGTAGTCGGGCTTAGGCTGCGACGCTCTAGAGTAGGGGAGGGGTGGGGATGGGGATCTCTAGGAAAGGGGGCGTTTCACAGGTGTCATCTAAGAAACTCAGTGCGGCGAGGGTATGCATATCGGTGGGTAAACTGCACGGGCAGACCGGCAGAGGTTGACGATGGAGGCGGCGCGGCGGCGACGGCGACCTAGCTAGGTTTGGAGGGAGGGAGGGGTGGTGTGTATGTGTGTGAGCGGGGGATTTGGGGTGAGCGAAGGATTTGGGGTGTGTGTGTGGAGGGGGTCCAAGGTGGTGTTTGAGGAAATGCTGCGGATACTGAAAATTTCACTAGGCAGGAGTAAAATGGCGGGGCTACCGAAAATTTGGATCAAGGGATCGAAGCAGAGCGGGGCGGGAGTAACGAACATCACACACGGTTAAAACATAATAGTCGTGTGCTATCAAACAGAATACCACTCCAGCTGAGCAGATATTTTTGAGATTGCGAGGGATGCAGGCGGGAGTAAAATGCCGGGGCTCTAGTTCAAAAAAAATCTGGGGCTACTGAAAATTTGGATCAACTGATTGAAGCAGAGCGGGAGTAACAGACATCGCACACGGTCCACACATATGAATCGTGTGCTATCAAACAGAAAAACCCTCTACGCGGGTAGATATTTTTGAGATTACGAGCCAGTAGATATTTTCAAGAGCGGGAGACAAGCCTCGTGGAACCCAATCTACTGTGCTGATGTGAGTGACTGCAGGGGCAAGGGCGTGGCACACGGGTACTCTGACCGAACCATGTATGTTGCGTACCCAATCGCAGACGGTTTCTGCATCCAACTCGTGTGCTGTTTATAAATTTGGCAAAAAGAATAACGTGGGAAAGGGTCAAAACACGAACACACTTGCATGTGGACTAAATATATGTATGAAAAGGGTGATTTGATGTTCGAATACCGAATGCACAACTTTGATGTGGCACCTATCGCACAAAGCGCACAGTATTGCTAGTCAGCCACCACCTACGAACCCCACTTCGTGTCGGTGGTAAGGGAATCCTAGCTACGAATGCATGCCCCCAGATAGTTAGGTTTGAAATCTCACCCTACCGTAACACAAAACCTATAGGAGTCCATCATATATATGGTCAAACTTCCCCTTTCACTTCCGGACAAAGGTGCACTGTGTCTCGACCCACAAATGTGTGCTTGTGGCGGGAGATGGGTGAGACCACATACGAACCACCTGCGGGTGGCCCTATACTATATGTATGAAAAAGGGTGTGGTGTGATATTTAACTATACCATTCACAACTTTGATGTGGCACGTGTGCCTCGCAAAATAACCGGACTTCCCCGACCTCACGGAGGTTGCGGGTAGTGCGAAGTACCCCCCCCCCCCCACACACACACACACACGTGTCGGGGGGAGGGCATCTAACCAAGACGTACTGTAACACGGACCAAACAGAATCCAACTTGATCGTACAACCTCTCTCGCTTGTTGTTGGTCAAAGTGATGGACGTCCACACGGCCCCGCAAAATGGGCTAGCTTTTCACCGATAAACTCGCGAGGGAGTACTGTCAGAAGACAAAACCCACTCTGTGCATGTGGCCCAATTATGTATGGAAGTGGTGTGTGTGGTGTTTGAATACGCAATGTGCAAATTTGATGTGGCACCATGCTTTGGAACCATAAAGTCCCCACACTGATCGAGGGTTCATGATGCGTAGCATGCATGCGCTCAAACTTAATTAGGCCTAAAATGATCGACCTACTACTATACGGTAACACGAACCAAAGAAGAAGAATCCACCCTGGTAACCTTTCTCGTCGTCGGTCGAAATGATGGACGTCCACGCGGGCCCACAAATATATATAGGCTTGCCGCCCATATATAACCAAGCGAGTGAGAGTGTGCAAAGATAACCATTGCATGCATGTGTCCCAAACATATTTATGGAGGTGCATGATGCATGCATATGTGTTGAATTAATACCTAATGCACAACATTGATGTGGTGCATGCGTTCAAAATCGCTCAGGCCCCCAGATAGAGCAAGAGGTTCATGATGTGTCGTGTGCTCGCCCCCCCCCCCCCCCCCCCTCGATCCAGCGGGATGGATTCATGTGTACACATGCGCTATTATATATGTAATCTCACCTATATCGCGAGACAAGCAAAAAATTAATCCCCTCCTAAGTCAAAATAATTAACCTCTCTCGTTGTCGGTGAAAGTGATGGACCAAGCGGGCCGACAGATGGAAGCATCGCCGATAACCACGTGAGTTAGTGCCACAGGACAACCACCATCGCTTGCATGTGTGCCAAAACATATATATATGGAGAGGTGTATGGTTGTGATGTTTTGAATACCTAATGCACAACCTTTGATGTGGCATTTGCCTCAAAAACTGCAAAGTCCCCACACAGAGTGAGGTTCATATGTGACACCTAGTATATGTTGGTCCCATCTCCCCTTCGACATGTACTATATATATATATATACTCCTACACTAGCTAACACAGCCCTAAAAGAATTAATCCTCCGTGTTCGTCAAATGTGCCTCTCTCTCTCGTTGGGTCAAAGTGATGGAGGACGACCTCTTGCGGGCCCACGGATGGAAGCGCCGCACGCGAGTGAGTTCCTATAGGGCAACCACCGCCTGCATGGTATTGCGTGGTGTTTGAATACCATTGCACAACTTTGATGTGGCACCTGCCTCGGGAATCGGAAAGTTCCCACATGGAGCGAGGTTATGACACACACATCCCGCACCACCACCTCCACTCTGAGGCATTTCAAACTTTTTCTGCAGTGAACATGTGAACAAAGGAGTGTCGTGTTAAAGTTTGAAAAAAAACAGAGATCATTCGACCTGTTTTATACATTTATTGATTTCCTAGGGGTTTAATGTTCAAAAATCAAATTTGAGCTACATGTGCACCAAAATGGATTGCAAAATCATATGTGTGTCCCTCGGTGCATGTTTCCCCATGAAAGAAATTTCAAAACATTGAGAATATTGATTTTTAAAATTCAGTAAATCCAAAACTTAGTTGAAATTCATGAAACTTATCGTGGTGTCATATATGGACACCGATAGACTATGATATTGTATTTTTCATCAAATTTGAGACAAGTTTTGATATAATCTACTTACAAACAAGAGATTGTTAATAAGTGGCAACCAATAACTCATACGGAATATTTATTCAGACCATGTGTGTTAGACCGTGCCATGCTTCGGTTAAGCAGTAAAGCGGCAGAATGAATCATCAAAAAACAAAAAAAAATATGTGCCACGCGCCCCATGTGGCGTGCGAGCAGGCGTGAGTTGACGAGACGCATACGAGTAGTCTGCCGCGTAGGCAGACCGGGAGGCGTGCGTGCAGGCGTGTGAATTGACGGGAGGCGTTTTCGCTGCGTAGTGTCACCGGGAGGCATGCGAGTAGCTGTGTGAAATGATGGTATAGGAATGCCAGAAGTCCGCCGCGCAGGCTCACCGGGAAGCGAGACAGCCTTTGACCGCCGCCCGCCTCGCTCCCACTGGTCCGTATTAATGGCGCGCCCGAGCGGCCGCACCCCCCCATCCTTGCCACACACACAATCCTCTCTCTCCGCCCGCATCCTTGACGCCGCTCTCAGTCCTCAAAGCCGTCAGTGTATGAGGATGTCGCCGAAGCGCCCCATCGGAGGGAGTGGCGACGCCGGGGCTGCTGAAGCACCGGAGCACGGCGTGAATATGGAGACAGAGGTTTCCGTTGCCGCCGACGAGGTGGAGAACGAGGCTGCCAACAAGCGGAGGCGGGTTGAGAAAGAACCGCAAGCGACTCCAGCAGGCCTAGACTTCATCAGCAGCCTCCCCGATGATATGTTGACAGTCATCATATCCCTCCTCCCAATCAAATATGGGGCGAGGACAACCGCCCTTTCCCGGCGGTGGCGCCCCCTATGGCTCTCCACCCCTCTCGACCTCCTCGACGCCCATGAGCTCTGCCATGGCTATCGCAAAAGCTTGGATGTGTTCTCCCTGATCCTCGGCAGTCACCATGGCCCAATCAGAGGCCTTATCACGGGCAAGTTCCGTTCCAACGGCAAGGACCGAGCCAAGCTTGACGAGTGGTTCCGATCCCCCACCCTAGATCAGCTCGAGGAGCTCAGTTTTAATGATGGGCATATGCGCTCGCTGCCAACGTTCGCGCTCCGCTTCGCACCCACGCTGCGCCTCGCCAAGTTCATGAACTGTCATCCCCCCCCCTTTATGACACGCCCGCTCTATTTCTACCACGACTGAAGCACCTTGAGCTCGTCGCCGTCTACATCCCCAAGGATGACATGGAGCGCCTGCTCCGCAGTTGTACTGCACTCGAGTTCCTTCGTCTTCAGGCGATGAATTGGTCGAGTAGCTTCCACATCATTTCCCCCTGATGTTGGATGGAACGGCTCGCACTTGGTTGAAGGGGCTCCCTGCCAACTCCATTGGGTCATGGGCCGAGTTAAAGGCCCGGTTTATCCAGAATTTCAAAGACATGTGCAAGCAGCCTATGTCAATTGTGGATCTGGATGCCTGTGTCCAAGAAGAGGGTGAGTCCACAACCCATTGGGTGCGCTGGGTTTCGACCATCTTACATTCATCGGATCGCATCAATGCCGGTTCAGCGGTCAAATGTTGGAGAAGAATTGTCGGTTTACGCCTCTTAAGCAGAAGTTGGGTCGGCTCAAGCGCCACTGCAATGACATGAGAGAGCTGATGACAGCTCTAGTTAAGTACGCTGACTCTAATGGTACCAAGGACCCCGAGTATGATGATGACAAGCCGGGAAAGGGAAAGAAGAGCAGCAGCACCAGAGGACAGCAGCATAATCCGGCGAATCAGGGAGGCAATGGTAAGCGCAAAGCTGATAATAGTTTGGAATTTGTGGCTAACACCAACGCACAGAATAATGGCCAGCGTCATAAAGGTAAACCGCCCCCACGGGCCGGAGGGTCAGGCTTTAATCTTGAGCAGATGCTAAATCAGCCCTGCACAAGGCATGGGACGTGAGAGAGACCGTCTGGCCACCTCTGGAAGGATTGCTACATCATGAAGGAGTATAAAAATTCTAATCTTTTTCAAGACAATCATGGACCGGGTGGTGGTTCAGGGTCCGGTTCTCATGGGCCGGGTTACGACGGTGGCGGTTCTAGTTCTGGATTCCAAGGTAATCAGGGCAATCAAGGCAATCAAGGTGGCTACCATCAACAGTCAGGTCAGGGGAATCAGCAGCAGCAATCTGGGTATCAGAGTAACCCAAAGCAGTTGAGTAGTGGGCAGTACCACGTCTTAACCACAAATTTATGCAAACGGGATCAGAAGCTTCATAAAAGGGCAGTGAACGCCGTTGAACCGGCGGTTCCCCGTTACTTGCGCTGGTCTGAGCAGCCCATCGTGTGGAGTCGGGAAGATCACCCGCCCCGGGTTGATAATCCGGGTCACCTAGCATTGGTGGTTGCACCCCAGGTTGGAGGGTATAAGTTTACCAAGGTACTCATGGACGGAGGGAGCAGCATCAATATCCTTTATTACGAAACTTTCCGTCGCATGGGGTTGACAGATAAAAATCTTAAACCATCGAATACAGTTTTCCATGGTGTGGTGCTTGGTAAGTCGGCGTACCCTGTTGGTAAGATAGCTCTGGAAGTTCTCTTTGGAGATGATCATGATTCTAGGTCAGAGACATTGACCTTTGAAGTAGTCAAAATTCATAGCCCGTATCACGCTTTGTTTGGACGGCCGGCATATGCCAAGTTCATGGCACGGCCTTGTTATGTTTATCTGCAGCTCAAGATGCCGGGTTACAAGGGGACCATCACAGTACATGGGAGCCGAAGGATAGCCTTGGAATGTGAAGAGGGTGATGCGGCTTATGCTAAGTTGGTTTGTGCAACGGAGGAGTTAAAATTTTACAAGGACAATGTTGATCCGGCGGATATGACGTCTTTGAAAAAGCCAACTACAGAGCATGATCCGGTTTTGAAGTTTAAATCGGCAGATGACACTAAGATGGTTGATTTTGTTCCTGGCGATTCATCCAAGCAGTTCAGCTTCAGTGCTAATATGGATCCGAAATAGGAAAGCGCGCTCATCGAGTTCATCCGTGAGAACTGGGACATCTTTGCATGGAAACCTTCTGACATGCCAGGTGTACCGAGGGAACTCGCTGAGCACACTCTCAATATTGATCCCAAGTTTAAACCGGTCAAGCAGTTTCTTCGTCGTTTCAATGAAGAAAGGCGTAAGGCCATTGGTGAGGAGGTAGCCCGGCTCTTGGCGGCTGGGTTTATTGTTGAAGTTTTTCATCCTGAGTGGTTGGCTAACCCGGTGCTGGTACTTAAGAAGAACGGCACTTGGCGCATGTGTGTGGACTACACGGATTTAAACAAGGCTTGTCCGGCTGATCCTTTTGCTCTCCCTCGTATTGATCAGATTATTGATGCTACGGCAGGTTGTGAGCGTTTGAATTTTTTAGATGCTTATTCTGGTTATCATCAGATCAAGATGGCAGTTAAGGACCAGGAGAAGACAGCTTTCATAACTCCCTTTGGAGCCTTCTGCTATGTGTCTATGCCTTTTGGGCTCAAGAGTGCCCAGGCGACTTACCAGCGATGTGTGCAGAATTGTCTTCATAATCAGATTGAACGCAATGTTCATGCTTATGTGGATGATATTGTGGTGAAATCCAGAAAGGAGACATTGATAGACGACTTGAAGGAAACCTTTGATAATCTCCGAGTTTATAAGATGATGCTTAATCCGTCCAAGTGTGTTTTTGGTGTGCCGGCGGGCAAGCTGTTGGGCTTTCTGGTGTCTAACAGGGGCATTGAAGCTAATCCGGAGAAGATCAAAGCCGTTACTTCTCTGGCTAAACCGGTGTGTATCAATGATGTTCAACGTCTGGCGGGGCGTATTGCGGCGCTAAGCCGGTTCATAAGCCGCCTCGGTGAGAAGGCCATCCCTTTGTATCAGATGATGAAAAAGATAGATGACTTCGTCTGGACTGACGCTGCTAATGAGGCATTTGAGGCGCTTAAGAAGCAGCTGGCTGAGCCGCCGGTCCTAGCTGCACCCGTTGATAAGGAGCCGCTGTTGTTATATGTGGCTGCTAATAGCCGGGCTGTCAGTGTGGCTATTGTGGTTGAAAGGAAAGAGGTAGGCAAGGAATATCCGGTTCAACGGCCGGTTTATTATATCAGCGAAGTGCTTATTGAGTCTAAGCAGAGATACCCACATTGGCAGAAGCTTGTATATGGGGTTTTCATGGCAAGCCGGAAGCTTAAGCAATATTTTCAGGGTCACCCCATTACTGTGGTTAGCTCTGCTCCTTTAGGAGATATCATACAAAACAGGGAAGCAACAGGCCGGGTTGCCAAATGGGCCATTGAATTTGGGCCTCATGGTTTGAAGTATATGCCTCGCACGGCCATCAAGTCTCAAGCACTGGTGGATTTCATCAATGACTGGACAGAGCTGCAGATGCCTGAGGAAAAACCAGATAACACGTATTGGACTATTCACTTTGATGGGTCCAGGCAATTGGAGGGCTCGGGGGCTGGAGTTGTGCTTGCTTCCCCTCGAGGTGATAAATTTTGTTATGTTCTCCGTTTGATGTTCCCTTGTACTAACAATGCAGCTGAATATGAGGCCTTGCTCCACGGTCTTCGGATGGCTAAGGAGATGAACTTAAGCTGGGTAAGGTGCTTTGGTGACTCAGATTTGGTGGCTCAACAAGTCTCTGGTACTTGGGATTCTAAGGATCCCCTCATGGCGGCTTATCGACGAGAGGTGGATGTTATTGCTGGTCACTTCAAGGGTTATCAAGTTCAGCATGTTGATCGAAGGAAAAATGAAGAGGCTGATGCCTTAAGCCGGTTGGGTTCTCAACGTAAACTGGTGCCACCTAATGTCTTTCTTGACGTTTTGCATAACACATCGGTCAAGTTACCTACAGAGGAGGATTTGGCTATTCCTGACCCGGAAGCTCAGTTGGTGGCGGCTCTTCATGTTATTCCTGATTGGACAGTTCCATATTTGGCATATATGACCCGGGGCGAGTTACCTGAGGATGAAACCTTGGCCAGGCAAATAGCCTGGCGGTCCAAGTCAATGACAATTGTCAATGGAGAACTGCACCATTGCAGTGTTACCGGGGCGTTTCAGCGTTGTGTTTCTCCTGAAGAAGGCTGTGAGATTCTGCGTGAGATCCATGAAGGAGATTGTGGTCACCACGCTGGCTCTAAATCTCTTGTAGCCAAGGCTTTTCGTCACGGTTTTTATTGGCTGATGGCTCATGCTGATGCTGAGGACTTGGGCAAAAAATGTGACGGTTGTCAGAAGTTTTCATGTCGAGCTCATGTTCCGGCTCAGGAGTTGAGAATGATTCCAATCACTTGGCCATTTGCAGTTTGGGGGCTTGATATGGTTGGACCTTTTAAGAGGTCCAAGGATAAGAAGACCCACCTCTTGGTGGCGGTTGATAAATTCACTAAGTGGGTAGAGGCAGAGCCAGTCAGTAAGTGTGATGCAGCAACGGCGGTTCAATTCATGAAGAAGGTGATCTTCCGTTTTGGCTTTCCACACAGCATTGTAACAGACAATGGCACTAATCTCTCCAAGGGTGCTATGAAAGAATTTTGTCAACGTGAGCATATCCGGCTTGATGTATCGTCGGTGGCTCACCCCCAATCTAATGGTCAAGTTGAGAGAGCTAATCAAGAGATCCTGAGAGGCATCAAGCCCCGGCTTATGGTTCCCTTACAGAGGATGCCGGGTTGTTGGGTAGAGGAGTTACCCTCGGTGCTATGGAGCATCAACACGACGCCCAACAGATCTACGGGCTACATGCCTTTTTTCATGGTTTATGGAGCAGAGGCGGTTCTCCCCAATGACATCCGTCACGACTCACCCCGGGTGGCGGCTTACGTTGAAGCTAATAATGAAAAGGCACGTCGGGATGCACTTGACCTGTTAGACGAGGCGCGTGGTCTCGCAACGGCTCGTTCGGCGATTTACCAGCAAGATCTATGTCGTTATCATAGCCGCCGGGTCAGGACCAGAACCTTTCAAGAAGGCGACTTAGTGCTCCGGCTTATCCAGGATCAGACGGATATGCACAAGTTATCTCCACCTTGGGAAGGACCCTTTGTGGTCAGCAAGAATCTGAACAACGGGTCATACTACCTTATTGATGTTCGAGACCATAAGGACTCACGCACGTCGGAGGAAGAGACTCGTCGGCCGTGGAATATTGCTCATCTTCGGCTTACTACACCTGAGCCATTGGCTCTTCTGATGTACATATTCTTGACAATGTATATATTAAACCGGCACCCCTGCTAAAGCAGGGCCTCTGTCGTCTTTTCTTAATGAGTTTTTGGTTACTTGGGGGCTTCCGGCTTATGAGCGAAGTTATGACTACCCTTTGAACCGGCTTACAAGCCAACTGAAAAAAAAACTTGGGGGCTTGCTACCCAGGTTAAAGGTACCAAAGAGAGTCTGTTGCAAAATCACAGCTCAAACATAGGTGCCCCTTGAGCACAGCTCAAAAATATTACTTGGGGGCTCCTTGATTCTAAAGAACAAAGAGTTTGTATAACCCTTGTAATAGGCTTAAAAGCCAGGCTTGGAAGCCAGGTGTATTCACCTAAAACCCTGGGTTATCCTGCCTTTTTAAGTAAGCCACTCCGCCCAAGTATTCCTGGAATGACCCGCCGAACGTTTGACAAGTCAATCTTATACAGACCCTGAACTTGTCAAAGTTAAAACGACGATTGGTTATGTGAGGTCCATCTTATAAGGTTTGTATATAGGTTTAACTCAGTGGTTGTGCGGCCCGTGAAAGCACTCGATTTTCGGCCTGGCAGCCCATGAAAAGCCTCGTTTTTCGTTTGTTTTATTCCATAGTTTTTTGAGGTTTATTTGATGAGGCTTATAATGCTTTATGATCATAATTCATCCGGTGTTTATTAACCCGGCCTGGCTTTTGACTATAAGTCGCCAGTATGAGATAAGATAATATCCGGTGTTTATTAACCCGGCCTAGTTTTGTTCATAAGCCAAGCAATCTATGATAATTACCAGTGCTCAAAGTTTGGGTTCTCCCCCTTACTACACCGGTTTGGTAAACCAACAGTGTGATCAAATATCACAGGTATGATATATTTCAAATTTGGTTATTCTGAAATTCCAGCCTTGGGTATAAGCTATGTTAGTTTCCATGGTTTTTTATTGGGCGTTATGACCCGTCCAGCGGTAAACCGCCAGGACACTTTTAATCCGTTGCATGCAGGAGCAGATTCCACATTGTTAATATTATAAGCATAAGGGGCATATCTTAACATGGTGGATTAGCAGTGTCATGCAAAGTAAATATGCATGATGGCATAGCAGAACAAGAGTTTAAGCTAGCCTATTACAAGGCGTTTGGTGCCCAAAAGAATAATTGTTTTAACAAGTCTTGGAGAAAGCAGCTGCTAAACCGGCCTCCGGTTTACGAGTCCTGGCCTGGCTGACTTGAAGGTTGCAGATCGTCCAGCGCCGATTCATCTTCCTCCTCTCTACCCAGTGGCTGGAAGTCAATGGTGGTCCAATCAATCCCAGTTAAGGCCTTGAATACAGCTTCATCACTTATAAGTGTGGAGGGGTCAACATCAGGGGCATAGGTATGCTTACGGATTGGAGGAATAAGATTTGGAGCGTCATAAGTTGGCGCGTTAACTCTCTTGTTGTTGGCATCATAAATCGACTGATAATGTGAAAGATCAGTTTCTTCAGCCAATTGGCTAGCCAATGGGCGCATTTCCCTCGTCAAGGCTCTGAGGTCATCGTTATTAAACTTTGACCCGTCCTCCTTTATGCTCGGGTAGCCGTTTCCCACATCGGCCGGATCAAGATCAGATATCCAAGCTTTGGCCCGAGTCAGTGCAGTAAGAGCACCCGCCCTGGCAGCTGACTTCTTTAGCTCTTCAAACCGTGCAGGCATCATCGCCAGCCTTTCCAACGTCTCCTTGATCAAGGTTGGGGGCGGTTTATTATGGGAAGCTGCGCAGATAACCCGTTGTACGCCAGTATATAATTGCTCTATAAGTGTTAGGCGGCTTTCAGTTTTTGCCGCATATCTGAGCCAAGATGAGCAATGCGAGTTCCTGCATCATCAAAAACATCGGTAAACCGGCAGTCTCTTACATAATACATGTTCAAAGCTTATGAAGAAGTTATTTACCAAATACGGCAGCGGTCATGGCATTTATTTGTTGTTTCAAGCCAGTCAGCTCCTCAGCTACCGGATTAAGGGCAGCCTCAGCATCCTCAGCCCTCTTCAGCAGAGTTGATTTTTCTGTATCCCAACCTGCCCGCTCGTTCTTAAAGCTCTCCTTCAGTTTTTCCATTGCTATTAAGGCACTGGTCAGTTCTTCCTTGGCTTTGGAGGTCTCGGCTTGTTGCGACTTGATATTTTCTTGAACGCGATTTGAGATTCCTTCTTGTTAAGATCAGCCTGCAAGAGACATGTAATTAATCAGATAGCAGTGCATATTCAAAGTCCCAAGCACATAACAAGTAATATACTTGGCACTTAGGGGCTAATGTCTATTGCTTCTTATCAAAAAAAAAATTACAAGTCCCAAGCACATAACAACTATCAGCTTGATAGTCAACCGGATTATAAAGGTCCTAAGTAAGAATTTTGAGCCTTACAGCATAATTAGTCTCAACCTAACATATTTGTTAAGTTGACCCTTGGGGGCTACACAGGCGAAATTGAAGAGTTATTATTCTAAAGTCCCGGTTCATATTGACATTATAAACCGGCCCTTGCGGGCTATTGGAGTTGATCTATATGGTTCTTGAAAGTTTGCAGAACATTCTATTCTTTTATGTCCAGTAAACTTGGCGGCTAAGGGAAGAATATTTATGCAGAGTTAACAGCATTTACCTCATATCGCTTCTTCATCATGTTCAGTAAACCGGCCTCATAATCACGGCTTGTGTGCAAATGGTTTAAAAACCCAGAATGAATATCTTGGGCGCTGAGGTGGGCATAGCTTGCCAAGTCCACCTTCCACTTGCCCTTGTAACCAGCAGAAAATTCTTCTTTGGCACTATGTTTTGACAGAGCAGTGGGGTTGCCTGGGGCTGTACACCCGACACCGGTAACTACAACATCGTCGGCTTTATCATCAGCAACCTTAGTTGGGCTTGGCGGTTTATCAGCATGACCCATTGGATCAATCTCCATCTGTTCAACAAAGGTTTCATGATCTTGCGGTGGCGGATCATCAAGAATAGCTTCAGTATTTGTTTCAAACTGTTCCGGGTTCTTTTCCGGATCAGTTGGTGCGCTGTCATCAGCCGGTTTGTTCAATTTAGCCTTTTTACTGGGTCTGCCTTGGTTCTGACAGAGATGCAAATAACAGGTTAGTATAATGATCAAGCATAAGGTATAAGGGGTTAGTTAAAAATGCTCACCCAGGAACAGTTTTGAGGGTTGGAATTTGTGTCCCTGTGGACTCGCCAGAGGATGAATGGGAAGTTCCCTGATAGTTTGAATCAGACGGATTAAGAGGTTGTCGGAAATAACCCGCCTTGGGATAAGATATGTCAGAAATAGAAGAGACCTCTGGGCGGCGTTTACGAACTGGCGAGTTCGGTAAACCGGAAGAAGTGACCACATGGCCGCTATGCCGGGTTGTGCGGCGAGCTTCGTGTTGCTGCTTCTTCAGAAGAAAGTTTGGATCCAAGTAAGCTAGGGGGTGAGAAAATCTTATTTTCCGGCTTGCTTGTCGGGTTTTCTGTGTGGGCAGAGGTTCTGAACCGAATGAGAGAATAGTTACCTCTACGTCATTTGCGCGGCTAGCTTCTGCGTCGTCCTAATAAAAATCATCGTCAATGAGATGTATGAAAAAAGAGCCAAGTGAATCAAGTTCTACCTCTGACTCCGGATTATCATCGTCAATGTTTAACTCGGTAGGCTCGGTGTTTTTCTTCTTAGCGGGCTTCTTGTTGACCTTGGTCTTGACACGAAGTGTTTTGGCCGGTTTATCCTGCGGTTTCTTCTTCCAGAACAGATCATCACCCTGTTTAAAGATTAAAAAGATCATAAAGGAGTATTAAGAATATGGATTAAAGCAGGAGTGGGGCAATTCTTACAGCTGGCGGTTTATTTGAAGCGCAGAAAGGACTAAGTCCTGTTTTGCTACAGTCGGTCACCGGTTCATCCAACATCTTCTTGACAGATTCAGTAATTTCAGCATCAGTCAGCTGAATATCAGTGTGGCGTTGAGGGTCTTTCACATCCCCTGTGTACTCACACATTAAACCGAGGCGATGGCTTAAAGGCAAAATCCTCCAAGATACCCAGCAACGGACAAAATCAATCCATGTCAAACCGTTTGCCATAAAGGCTCTGAGCTTTGAAAGCTGTGGTGCATATTTAGACCGTTCCTTTGCCTTGAGTCTTTGGGGGAATGGATGTGCATCGGTAAGCCGGTGGGCACGGTAACCCGGCAGAGGATTCTCGCCAGCTGGAGATGTATCTTGGCAATAGAACCAAATTTGATTCCAATCTTTGGGATGGCTATGATGCCTAGCGTGAGGGAAGCTGACGTCTTTTCTCTTCTGAATTGAAACCCTGCCAAGTTCAGTATTGGGCCCATCCGTAAATTCAGTACGGCGGTTTAAATAGAAGAAGTCTCTGAACAGGTCGACTGTGGGCTCTTCTTGCAGGTAGGCTTCACAAAACACTTGAAAATTGCAAATATTGGACACGGAGTTAGGCCCAATATCTTGAGGGTGAAGTTGGTAGAAGTGAAGCACGTCACGGAAAATTCTTGATCCGGGAGGGCTGAACCCTCGACTCAGATGATCAACAAAAACGATCACTTCCCCATCCTTGGGCTCAGGAGGATTTTCTGGACCGGGGGCTCTCCACTGGATGTCTTCCTTTTTCGCTAAAGCGCCGGTTGCAACACACCCGTTCAATTCTTCTTCTGTAACCCGGGATTGAACCCAGTTACAGGAATAAAAGGATTTGGCCATTTATACGATAACCTGGAAAAGCTTTGTGCCGGTTTAAGGTTCATGTTTAAACAGGCAGAAAGTGTTGAAGCATGCATAAATGTTAAACCGGACTGTGATGTTATCAAATCACAAAGACGAGCACTTGGCAGTTTAAGAGGGGACTAATGGTACCTGGCAGGTTATTATTTTCTAAGGTTAAACCGCCTACACGGATATTGAAAGTATAGATCTGAAGTTGGAAAATGGCTAAGTGTTGGGAAAACAGGTTTCACAGATTAATGCTATAATTGTGGATCTACGGCAGTTCAGATAATGGAAAAATCTATACCTAAAAAGTTTCAGTACCTGAGCAGTTCATAGATTGGATTTCTTATGCAAAAGGAGATGTTCTAATAAGCAAAAGTAAGTACCACGACCACCGCCGCACAGGAGGAGTGCCAAGTTTGAATCAAAAATTACAAGCTACAGCGAAGAACGAGGATGAACTCCGATGAACTCGTGGAAACCCTAATGGGATATAGGGGAAAAGGAAGGAAGAGGACTCACCAGAACTATTGAGTAGCGGAGGTGTGCGGATGAACTCTGGTCGATTCAGGTTGATGCAGTGGCCGTTGTTGAGGCAGTGGCAAAGGTCGACGACGGCGGCGAAGCTCGGGCGCTGAGGCGATGCGAGGTGGAAGACAAAGACGAGGAGTCAAGGGGGGAAAGTGACAAGGACCCCTGGCCCTATTTATAAGGTGAATGGATAAGTGGCATGCGCGGGAATCGAGGAGCTCCAAATTGGATATGTGACAGGACTGACGCCTCGATTTTCGGAGGTTCATTAAAAAGGAGATGCATATATGATTTCTGGATGTTTATAAAATTAATGACAGGTAACGTTATGGCGGGTTATCATGATCTCGGAAGATGGCGTCACGGCGAGTTACAAATTTTTGCGAAGGTAATGAAGAAGGAATTTTCCTAAGTGTTGAAGATTGACATGAACAAGTTCAAATCAACCTGGGGCCTAATGTTGGGGATATAGCTATTGAGTATAAACCGCCCAGGAGGGGCCGGGTTATGCTCATAGTGATTTACCTGTATTGAAGCCCATGAAGACATAGAAGATGGCGACTTACGAAGGAGACTTAATAAGAAGGCCCAAAGCCCAAAGGCGAGTTAGGGCCCATAGATGTAAACCGCCATAAGTATATGACTTGTATTGTAAGATAGGAAAGAGTGGATACCGAGACGGACACGTTTATGAGCCGGCCGGGATTCTGTGAACCGCCGGGCGTCAACCTGTGTATATAAAGGGACGACCCGGCGGCGGTTTAGGGACAAGAAACAAGAGATCGAGAGCCAGGTTAAGCGTATTCGCTCCCTGGTCATCGAAACCCTAGCAATACCACCTCAAACTGGATTAGGCTTTCACCTTCACCGCAAGGGGCCGAACCAGTATAAACTCCCCGTGTCCTTTGTCCTGATTAACCCATTTAAGCTAACCTCATTGCGATGGCTCCACGACTAAGTCCTCACACTAGGACATCTGCCGTGACGATTCCACGGCTCGTCTTATTAGCAGCAATCGTCTGTATTATTATCGGTCTTCGCACACATTTCTGATTACAGACCTATTTGCCGCGTATCACACACATCTTGTTAAATTGAACTGTTTCTGTTAGCTTGGCTCAACGCAAACAGTTCATCCGAGTGAACTGTATGCCGTGTATCGCACACACCTTCATCTGGCTGCCCGTTTCTGTTGTTCCGCGTCATCACAAACAGTTTATCCGAGTGAATTGTATGCCATATACCGCACACGCCTCCATCTGGCTACCCGATTCTTTTGTTCTTCCTCATCACAAACAGTTCATTGAACTGAACCGTATGCCCCACAACGCACACGCAACTAAAATCTGAATCATGTTTGATGTATCCACCATCGCAAACGTTTTGCATCTTTTTGACCGTTTTTTTACATAACCGTTTGCGATTAATGCATAGCACACAGTTTCGTCGAAGGGTCTCTGATTGTAGTGTCACGTTAGCAGCATCCTGCAGTAGTGAACCAAATACATTAAGCTCAATCAAACAAGCATGCTTCATAAGTAAGATGTCCAAATCTCCAAGATCAACAAGCATAGCATGGTTGCACTCACTACAAATGAATATAAGAGAGGCAACTAATGGAGATATGGAACAATGATCAAGATAAAGCAAGTGAGAGGCATGAACATATATGTCATCAACCCAAGGAAATGGGCAAGAATGGATCATGGGTGATGCAACCAAGCAAGTGATCATCGTAAACAAGTCATGCAAGCTAGTAGTGCGAAGATGCAACATACTAGAGGTAATCGTGGCAATCATGTCATGTTTGCAAATAGTGGGCATATATAATGAACATGACATATCACAAGCATGAAAACAAGATATGAGTAATGTATCATTATTGTATTGGAAAGAAGTCCTATGTAAATAGCAATGGAACATCATGACTCCCAACACAAGAATCAACAACAGAATGAAGCATGTATAGAACATGACAATAGTAACAAGTATCTCCATCAAGCATGCAAATACACATAGTAGTAGTAGAATGGTGAATCATATGCAAGTGCAAGAAAGGGTCACAATTGCATGGCAAACGCATTGAAGGAAGCATAACATGCAAAGTGAACACGGTAAAATGGGCATAAGGTGACAAATGGCATATAGCCCATAGCCGCGTGAGAGCCAAGTAAAAGAGATGCACGTAGTCCTTGCGCGAAGGAAACGGTAGTAAGGATGCTCCACGGAATCCCAAAGCATCATTGCTCTCAAGAGCTCGTTTCGTCAACTCATGGGATTGTAAGGTTGACGAGTTTGCATAAGTACCTACACAAAACAAAGGCAAGGGAAAAATTGTGTGTGCGTGGTATATGTACACATCATCTATTATGATGCGCACGTGTATGTGTTGGTTAGCACAAAATATCCAATGCTCAAATAAATGAGATGCATGATATAGAAACATGTCATCCATCATGATAGGTTTGTTGTTATGTATAGCATAATGGAGACTCAAATTGTGTAATGCATCACTAGTAATATCTAGAGCATTGTCATGAATGGTATGCATATGGTGCACACAATTGATGCAATCATGCGAGCTAAAACCAATCTCATGGCATGGCATATGGGATGAATTGCACAAATTTTGCAAAGGTAGCATAGCAATATCATCGTAAGAGAAACAAACTCCAATAATCATCATCTCGTCATCTGTGCCATAAGTGCAAATAGGATTTATTTGAATGGGATATGCATAGTTACGATGTTGAGATTGTAATGATGTAATATGGGAGATCTCACTCATAGCATATGACAAGTTTAATGGATTGTCAAACATAATATGACCAATAGAATTTTCACATGATATCCTATGGAGCATAGCATCACAACTAGGCAAATAGACATGCTCATCATCATATTAATCATAAATGGGTGGCATATCAAAGCATGTAGAAGACATAGTATGCGATGAATCCATAAGGTGATCAACATCATGCAAGCAATCCTTTGCAAGATAGTCCACTAGTAAGACAGGAGAAGTACCATCACCTATGTTACCTTTAGAGCTCCGCTCTTGTGTTGTAGGTGAGGTAGCAAAAATTGGCGTTTGGTCAATAGCTTCATCAAGTTGATGGTACCATGTGGGGGTGCATCATCGTCCATCATGGCCATCGGTTTGCCCATTGGAGGTATGGACTCGTCGAGGATTAGCGCTTTGTCTTGTGGGAGATCTAGCACCAAAAAGGAAAACACACTACGAGTAGAGGTTAAGTCGTTAGAAATCATAGTGGCCTCACAACCCCTCTCAACTACCTCACTCACTAAGTATTGTGTCTCACTCACTTCCGGTGGGATGCTCTCACTCATATGATTGGTGGAGTCACTCAAATGGCTCTTGCTACTTCTTGAGCTTGCGTTAGTTTTTCCCTTGAAGAGAAAAGGGTGATGCAGCAAAGTAGAGATAAGTATTTCCCTCAGTTTGAAAACCAATGTATCAATCCAGTAGGAGACAACACACAAATCACCGAATAACTGCACAAACAATCAAACAACTTGCACCCAACGTGATAAAGGGGTTGTCAATCCCTTCACGATTATTTGCAAAAGTGAGATCTGATAGAGATAGATAAACGATAAAGTAAATATTTTTGGTATTTTTATTTTATAGATCAGAAAGTAAAAGATTGCAAAATAGTAGATCGAAAACTTGTATGATGAAAAGTAGAAGATTATATGATGGAAAATAGACCCGGGGGCCATAGGTTTCACTAGAGGCTTCTCTCAAGATAGAAAATAATACGGTGGGTGAACAAATTACTGCCGAGCAATTGATAGAAAAGCGCAAAGTTATGACGATATCTAAGGCAATGATCATGAATATAGGCATCACGTTCGTGTCAAGTAGACCGAAACGATTCTGCATCTACTACTATTACTCCACACATCGACCGATATTCAGCATGCATCTAGAGTATTAAGTTCATAAAGAACGGAATAATGCATTAAGTAAGATGACATGATATAGAGGAATTAACTCAAGCAATATGATGAAAACCCCATCTTTTTATCCTCGATGGCAACAATACAATACGTGCCTTGTTGCCCCTACTATCACTGGGAAAAGACACCACAAGATTGAACCCAAAGCTATGCACTTCTCCCATTGCAAGAAAAACCAATCTAGTTGGCCAAACCAAACCGATAGTTCGAAGAGAATTATAAAGATATCAAATCATGCATATAAGAATTCAGAGAAGATTCAAAAAATATTCATAGATAAGCTGATCATAAATCCACAATTCATCGGATCTCGGCAAACACACCGCAAAAAAATATTACGTCGAATAGATCTCCAAGAACATCGAGGAGAACATGGTATTGAGAATCAAAGAGAGAGAAGAAGCCATCTAGCTACTAGCTATGGACCCGTAGGTCTGTGGTAAACTACTCACGCTTCATCGGAAGGGCAATGGTGTTGATGTAGAAGCCCTCCGTGATCGAATCCCCCTTCGGCAGAGTGCCGGAAAAGGTCCCTAGATGGGATCTCACGGGTACAGAAGGTTGCAGCGATGGAAAAGTCTTTTCGTGGATGCCTCTGTTGGTTTGGGGATATATGGGTATATATAGGCGAAAGAATTAGGCCAGGAGGTGCACGAGGGGCCCACAAGGATGGGGGCGCGCCCTACCCCCCTGGGCGTGCCCTCCGTCCTTGTGGCCGCCTCGTGGCTCCTCCGACTTCATCTCCAAGTCTCCTGGTTTCCTTCTGGTCCAAGAAAAATCATCGCGAAAGTTTTATTCCGTTTGGACTCCGTTTGGTATTCCTTTTCTACGAAACTCAAAAATAAGGAAAAAACAGAAACTGGCACTGGGCTCTAGGTTAATAGATTAGTCCCAAAAATAATATAAAATAGCATATTAATGCATATAAAACATCTAAAACAGATAATATAATAGCATGAAACAATCAAAAATTATAAATACGTTGAAGACGTATCAGCTCTCAACCTCACATAGGATGTGCCGCATGCTCTCGTGTGGGGCTAATGGTGGTCACACTCATCCTCTCATAGGGAATGCACTCAATGTCATATATGCTGGAGTCACTCATCTCACTCATGGGGTGGTGGCTCCCTCACATGGCAATTGGGGCATCTCGTCGCATGTGGGTGTTGGAGAGATGTAGGTGCAAATGTCTCGATGCTCAACTCCTATCGCCGCCTTGGTTGAGGGGATAGTCCCATGTTCAACCTCCTCATCCATAACGCCTCCACAGATGAATGTCATAGGGTGTGGCAAATCATCGCTCTCCTCCGAGACCAAAGAGAAAGTCTCATGTGCGGTCTCGTAGCTTGACTCGGAGTATGAGACCCATTGGGGCGCCGTCTTCATGTTTTTGAAGAGGTTCATGCTCGCCGCCGTGGTCAAAGGGGATGGCCCTTGCTCGACCATCTTGTCGTCGTCTTGTCGTAGGAGGTCCATATGATGTGGCACCTCGTAGCTCATCTCCATGACCGAAGGGAAGTTTCATGCTCGGCCATCTTCCTTGAGGGGCTTCCGAAGATGAAAGTGTCGCCCTCGCTTGTAGATGGTCGCCTTGGACTTGATGATGTCGATGTTGGCGTACTCGTGAAAGTAGGCGAAGATGTCGTACGTCCAAAGGCGAAGATGCCTTGAGAACACTTGGCGAAGATGCCGAAGTGGTTGTGGTAGCCGTAGCTTCCTCTTGGTGGTGCTTGTCTCGCGGTCTTCTCTTGTGTTCGTGAAGGTTGGTCGTAGCTTGATGTAGAGCTTGTTGGGACTTGTAGGTTTGCGCGTGTCGACCATCTTCATCTTGATGGTGTCGTTGTCGTGCTTGAGCTAGTAGTAGATGTCGTTCGTCGTTGTCGTGCACATGATTCTTGGAGGTGACTTGCCCTTCATGATGATTTGGATCATGAATGCGATGATGGTCACCATGGAGATGTGGACGTGGATGAATTGCACTTGCATCGCATGGGCTCTTCGAAGATTTGCGATGCGCTCGCCGCCTTGAGGATGACGAAGGAGAAGAAGACTTGTAGTCGGCCACCATGTCTCGTAGTTGATCATTTAGCTCGTCCAACTTGGTGTCGATGTAGTCCCTTTTCCTTGCTTCGGAGTGATGTATGTCGATGGCGAGGTTGTCCATGCGCTTTCGCAAGGTAGATTGTACACCTTGCATTTCTTGTTGTATTCCGAAGTGGTAAGTGTTGATGTAGTTGTCCGCGTCGTCGTTGTCGTCGAAGACCCGAGATGAAATGCTTCGCCTATCCATCACAAGACTGGAGCAAATGTGAGTGGGAGAAAGGAAAGAACTAGACCAAAGTACCTTATCCAATGTTGAAGATGTATCAATGATCACTCATGTATCAAGGAAATAGCACAATTGGTACCGAATCTTGTCAATTCTCACACCTACACAAGTAAAGCTTATGAAGTAGCTTGATGAGGATAGTGGCACAAAAATTTGATGCAAAATGTTAGCAAGAGTCAATAATGTTGAAAGAGATTCACAAATTTGCAAGTAAAACAAGTAGACCAATAGCAGTGAATGGCACACGGAAACACACACACGGATAGATAAATGGGATCGTGCAACCAAGGAATGAGCTCAAAATGTGGAATCCACGAAAAACACTCGTGTTGCACAACTCTAGAGAGACGCTAGCACTGTTGCTCAATAGGCGGATACGACACTTGTGCACAACCTATAAGATGAAAAATGTATCAACTTTCTATCCCAAGTATGCTATGTATGTATGGTTCCCGATGTTTCTCACACGATGATCCAAGATGATCAATGATGGTAATATGATATGTAATGTGGCGATGCTATAGCTATTTGCTTACAAGCTCTGTGTTTCTCTTTGCTTAAAAGCTTATTCTTTCTTCTTCTTTTTTGTTATGGCCACTATGCGAAATGCACAAACCAAGATAGCAATTGTGTATATGCGGGAACAATCTTGTGACACAAGAGATGATATGATGATACCAAGATGAGGATGCCCAAATGATATGGTATGTATGCAATGGAAGGTTCGTATCGATGATCACTAATGTGCAAAAGTAACGTTGTTGGGCAATACTCAAATGGCTAGTCTCGATAGGAAAGTGACGCAAAATGGGCTTTGGGTTAACAATGCAATGGCAATAATGAATGTACAATGATGGGATACCACAATATCAAGATGATATAGAGGTTACCGTTCTTGCTTACGGTTAGGGTGTCAAAATGATGAAGGTGGTCGATGTCGAATCCTTTGCGAAGTTGAGCGGGCGGTATTGTCGATGTCGAGCCGTTCCTAGTTAGCCAAAACACCCTAGGAAACGGAAAAACCGCAAACTCAAAATCTCCAAAGGCAAATGTCAAATGGTGGTAGCGGAAAGCGGTGGTGGTGTTGCGGAAGCTCAATGGGATTGCGGAAGTGCAATGATGGGCTTTGGAATAGGTAATGCGGAAGGGGGGTGGTTGGTTATGCGAGTCGGAGTTGAAGTCACCGCCCCTAAGTAGCCGAAACATCTTAGGAGACACAACTCACAACGCAAACAAAATTGGGTTAAGTTGGGGTGGCGGAAGTGTATGGTGGGCAAGGTTATGAGAAAGTTATGATGGTGGTTTATGAAGAAGTAACCGTCCCTAAGTAGCCGAAACACCCTAGGAGACTCAAATCACAACTCAAGCAACCACAAATGCTATAAGGATCAAAATTGGTTAAGTTGCGGAAAGCGATGGTGGAAATGCGGATGATATGGTGGAGGGCCTAGGCAAACTTGCCAAAATGTCAAAATTCTGATGGAGTCAAATGGTGGTGAAATCAAGGTGAGGTCCTTGGGCACGTCGATAGCTTCAAAACGACCCAAAGAACACTCAAATCGGAGTTCGGAGCGAAAAGTTTTGACCAAAAAGGTAAAGAAGGGTATTGCTGAAATTTTGGTGTAATGTTGCTGGTTAGGCCGGAAGTTCCGGGGCTAGGGCAGGAAGTTCCGGGGGGTGGCCGATGTCAGATTCAGGGCTCCGCAGACCCAAGAAAGGTTTGAACTCTGGGGCGTGTGCGAAGAACTCAACCTATCCAGCCTACCAGCCCGTCGCCCGACGGCCTAGCTCGATTCACACGAACAAGAAATAAGATGAACACGGCAGTTTTACCCAGGTTCGGGCCACATTGTAGTGTAAGACCCTTCTCCTGCTTTGTGGTGGATTGGCCTCACGAGGGGCTGAGGATAGACTAGTACAAGGGATGAACAACCTCGCGAGGTTCGGGGGTGAGGGAATGAGTCGACCCCTTCTACGGTGGTGGCTAACCTATATTTATAGTGGCCTCGGTCCTCTTCCCCCAAAACGTAGGCGGGAAGGGATCCCACAGTGGCCAATTTGAAAGGGGACAAGTAGTACATCTTATCCTGACGAAATGTGGTCTTCGCCTGCAAAGCTTCTGGTCGTGACGCAACGGTGGGCTCGGCGATGACATCCGACCTGCCGTGCTGGCGGCCTTGGTCTCGTTGCACCAGAATGGAAACCTTTGCCAGATTCCTTGGGAACCTACGCCTGTCCTTGCCTCCTTAGCACCAAAGAGGAAACTGCCTTCTCTGCGTCCACTGGCGCCCGCTTGCCGTGGTCGTCATGGCTCGCGTCATGGTAGCCTCATGAGGCTGGGTACCTGCATAGAAATCTCCGCTCCTCGGGAGGCCGCCTGGGGAGGCCACTCCCTCGGGAGGTCTTGGTGTCGTCCGCCTCGCGAGGCTTGGCCCATCGCGAGGGTCTTGCCTTGGCGGTTTTGTAGACGGGTCGTACCAGGCCGTCAGTGGAGCCACGCCGTGGGCCGCAGGCAGTCAAGTCTGGGTACCCTGGTTCCCAGAACGCCGACAGTAGCCCCCGGGCCCAAGGCGCGCTCGGATTTGGCTTAAAGGCGAAGCCAAGGGGCAAGGGCGAAGCGCCGCGGGCCCCAATCACCTGTGGGTCAGGCCGACGCGTGGCGCTTGACGGGACGTGGGCGTCTTCGCTTCCCCACGTCGGCTCGGCAACCGCCCGACTTGACAACTACCTGGTGCATGCAGAGGGGCCATCATTGCTTGGAACGCGAGAGGCCGGTGGTCAGCCTTCCTCCGGCTATAAATGGGGGAGGGGGGCGGAGCCCCCAGCCCATCTTCATCTTCTTGCTGCTCGCTCCTTCTTCTTCGCCGTGCCGCCATCTCGCGAGGGCATCCATGGCACCAGTGAGGAGGTTCTCAGCCGCCGAGAAGGGAAAGGCCCCGAAGGAGGGACCAGGCTCGCCACCGCCTAAGAGGGGCCGCGGCCGTCCCCGCAAGTACGCCACGACGCCGGCGGTGGCTCCCTGAGGGCGTGGGCGCACCCCCTCAAAGGTTGGCACCACCTCTGGCAGTCGTGGGAAGGCTCCCTCCCGCGTAGGAAGCTGCCGCGGCCGAGGCGGCCGTGGCCAAGGAGGGAGGCATGCCTCCCGCGCAGGGCGCGGTGTACTCTCCACTTCAGGCACGACGGCGCTGCGACCCTCTACGTCAGGGTCTTCGGGGAGGACGACGGGCATCGAGGGTGTTGCCCCGAGGGCGATGACGACGACGACGTTCACTCCTCCGACGACGCCGGTCGGGGGGCCGCCGGCATCCTCTGGGATGAGCTCGCCCTTGGCGATGGTCGCGACGCCCCCAGCAGCGGCGGCTCCTCCTTTGGGGAGAGTACGAGCGACGACGACTACGACGAGCCGCCACGCCGCCGAGCTCGGACCGGGGAGGGCGATGAGCCGCCTCGCCATCGCACTCCGGTGAAGCAGGAGGACGACTCCGACTGAGCGCGAGCGCCGCTGGAGCCGGGCCTCGGGAGCCGTGGTGGTCGCGAGGCTGCTCTTTTTATCTTTTCCCTGCATCAAGAAGTAGAAAGCCCTGCCGGGGCATGTAATGGACCATGGCGCTTGCGCCGTTATATTAACGTTTTTACATCGCATCCTGGCATTCGTGTCGCTACTAATTGACGGGTTCTTGCTGATCGTGATTAGGATAACTTAGCTTAGTGTGCTTGCGGTAGACTCCCATGCCGCGAGGGCGTGCTTCTCTGGAGCTTGGACCTCCTGCGCGCCCCTCGTTCCAGAGAGATCCTACCAGGGGTTTCCTTCTCGAGGATTCAAAGCTTCTCAGTCCTCAGGAGGCACCCGGTGGCCGCGAGGTTTCTAGCGAGCAATAGGGCCTCTGGAGATGTTCCACGGGGCGCCGCGCCCCGCGAGGACCGATCGCCACTGGTACGCCAGGTCGCGATGCCCGGCGAGGCCAGGGGATGAGGGCTCATGGGGAAAGCACACACCCGTTAGCTCGTTCACGAGCATCGCGCGAGGATTAAGACGCCAAAGTCTAGGGCACCAAGGCTTTGGCGAGGTGTGTTCGTGGGCGGACCCAGACATACACACCGTGCCCAGCCCCCGCTCGCGAGACGCGCGGGGAAGAGCGACGGGTAGCTGCCGCTCTCCGAAAGCAAGGTTTGAAAAAGTAAACGCTGCAAGGAGAAAAATTCCCATCCCTTTCAAATAAAGACGCGAGAACTTCGAATTTCATTCCAAGAAATGGCAAACCAGCTACAGAAAGCAAGCAAAAGAACAGCCGCGTCCGGCACCTACACTAGTCTTCTGGTCTTCCCGCCAGCGCGGAGCATGGGGCTTTCACTAAGACGTGGGTGGGAGCCCCCGTGAGGCTCAGGAGCAGCACTCAGGAGACTCCGGGGCGTGTACAGCCCCACTCATTATTACGTGAAAGTGTCACGAGCGGAGACTTGAGAGGCGCATGGCGCTCGCCTGTTACGGGTAGAACTTCCGGAGGTGCTGGGTGTTCCAGGCATTCTGGATGGGGACCCCGTCATGCGTCTCCAGGCGCGCGGCGCCAGGCCTAGAGACACGGGTGATCCTGAACGGGCCCTCCCACATAGGCGAGAGCTTGTGAAGCCCCTCCCTAGAGAGCACCCGCCTTAGGACGAGATCACCCACCTCGAGGGTCCTGGAGCGGACGCTGCAGCAGTGATACCGTCGCAGCGCCTGTTGGTACCTCGCGGCACGGAGCGAGGCTTGGCGGCGGGCCTCCTCCCCGAGCACGAGATCTGTCCCCCGCGAGGCGTCCTGGCGTGCCTCGTCAAACGCCAAGACCCTCGGGGAGCGATGTTTGACTTCGTGTGGGAGGACCGCCTCAGCCCCGTAGACGAGGAAGAACGGGGTCTCGCCGGTGGGCTTAGTCACGGTGGTGCGGATGGACCACAGCACGGACTGAAGCTCACCGAGCCAACCCCTGTCGCAGGCCTCGAGTTTCTTCTTGAAGCTCCTCGTCTTGAGGCCCCTCAGGACCTCCGCGTTGGCTCGTTCGGCTTGGCCGTTACTCCGTGGGTGCGCCACTGAAGCGTAGCATATCTGCGTTCCAAGGTTAGCACAATATGTTTTGAAGATGTTGCTCGTGAACTGAGAGCCATTGTCAGTGATGATACGGAGCGGCGTGCCCCGCGAGGGTGCCTGAGAGGGGTTGAGCCCCTCGGCACGCGGCGTGGCGTCCTTCTGAGGCGGTGGGGTGTTGGCGAAGCCACTCGAGGTCCTGCCTCCGGAGGTTCCTACGAGTTAGTCATGAAACACAAAGGGCAGTCGCGCTTGCTATCCTGCCCGTGATCTTTCCACGAGAAGATGAAGGCACTAAGGACCCGGTGAGGTGACGTGCACGGGGCCGGCCGCGAGCCAGAGCTCGGTCTCTTAGGTTTACCAGCGCTGCAGGGACGGACCCGAGCACAGACGTCGTGCCAGCAGCCCCCGTCGCGGGACAAGCAAGAGGCGGGTCAGCAACGCGCGGGAATCGCAAAGGTGACTCCAGAGATGACGGGTCGCCAGGCGTAACGTTAGCAACCATAGTAACTTGAGCATGCGTAACTGGTCCAGAGTACACGAATCAACATGGCACAGCTGTGAGGGCGGGCCCCAGCAGCCTGAGGATGATGCAGCCCGGGGGGCGCCCTCAGTTGAACAAACCAAAACGTCACCTGGCACCATCGTTGTAGAGGCGTTGGAGTAGCTGCAGACGCGTGCTGCAGAGATCGCTCCTCACGGGCCAACCGGCTCCTGAGGCCCGGGAGGCTCTGGAGGTCCGGAGGGCTCGCGAGGGTCCAGCACCTCCTCTGTCAGGACCGCCTGGCGCCTTGCCTCGCGGGCCGCCAATGCTCCATGCATGAAGCGCTGGTACGAGGCGGCCACGTTCAGCAGGCCGAACGACATGCGGACGTAGCTGCAGGGGTAGCCCCCGCTCCGGCCGACACGGGACGGCTAGAACAGGCCCTGCAAAGCAGCCCTGTTGAGACCTGGGATGTTGACGCAGACGCGCAGCTCGCCGCCCATGTCAGGGGCCGCGGCTGCACCCGGTGGTGTGGGGCGACGCTCGCCACGCATGGCTCGCGCCTCCTGAAGCTCCTCGATTGCCTCGGTAATGAACTCATGAGCGCCTGGCGCCTCGCGCCTTGCGCCTTGCTCACGGAGGTGCGCGTCGAAGCACGCCTCCACGTGGTGCCCGAACGCCTCCCTCGTAAAGCTGGTCAGGTCAGAGGCCCTCCAGATAAGAGCCCCCGAGCCCGTCCTAAGGGGGGCACCGGGCACGCCTTCCTATGCGAGAGGGAAAGGCGGGCAGTAGAGGGCACAGGGCCAGGGGCACCACCGGCAAGCGCCACAGCTTCCTGACGGCCCTTGAGGAGGAGCTGCTTCTTCTTGGGGATGGCCTCAGGAGGCAGGATTGCACCCTCATCGTCAGAGCTCTCGACCGCCGCAGCCTGATAGGCGTGCTCGAGGGAGGACACCGCATCCTTTTCGTCGCACGCGACCGTGATGATACCGCCACTCCTTGGCATCTTGAGGACATTGTAGTCGTGGTGAGTTACTGCCATGAACTTGGCGAGGGCCGGATACCCGAGAATGGCATTGTACGGGAGGCCGATGTGGGCGACGTTGAAGTCGATGAGCTCAGTGTGGTAGTTGTCACGCTTGCCAAAGGTGACAGGGAGGCGGATCTGCCCTATGGGAACAGTGGAGCCATCGATAACCCCTGAGAAAGGCTTGGTAGGCAGAAGCTGGGCGTAGGGCACTTGGAGTGTCTCAAACGTCTCGACGAAAAAAACATTGAGCCCCGGGCCGCCATCGATGAGGGTTTTGGTGACGAGGACGTTGCTGATGGTTGGCGTGCAGAGCATTGGGAGCGCGCCAGCGGCGGCTGAGCACTTGAGTTGGTCCATGGAGTCGAATGTGATGGCGTGCTTGGACCACCTGAGGGGACGCGACGCCTCAAGCTTGGGAAGGGCCGCATTCACCTCCCGAGCGAACTGCTTGAAGATGCGATGAGAGGCGGGAGCCTAAGCGCCACCCAGGATGCAGGCGATCGCACGAGGCTCTTGGAAGCCCCCAGCCCCATCATCTTGGCGGTTGTCGTCATTTCTCCTTGGCAGTGGCGGCAGCGGAGGGAGGCCGGCATTGCCCTGAGGACGGTCCTCACGAGGCTGGCCCTGCCAGCGGTCCTCACGGGGTTGGTCGCGCCAGTCCTGGCGGGGGTTGCGGTTGTCCCAGCGGCCTCCACCGCGACCTCCTCCGCGGCCGTAGCCGCGGTCGCTGTGCTCGGGGCGGCGGCCAAGGCGCCCGTCGCGGATTGCCCTGAGCTCCTGGCAGTCATTGGTATTGTGGCTGTGGACGTTGTGGAAGACGCAGAACGGGCGGTTTCCCCTGGGGGCTCATCGTGGTCACGGCAACGCTTCATCTCGGGCTCCGCAGCCAGCACAGCGGGGCCCTTACACTTCACTTCCTTAGCCTTGGCCTTCTTGTCTTCAGGATCAACCTCCGGAAGCTCCAGGAGGGAAAGGCGACCTTCCTCTGTCCTCGCGCACCTGACTACCATGTTGAACATCTCCAGAGCCGAACACAAGTCCTCGTGTATGGCGAGCTCCTCCTTCATCTTGACATCCCGGACGCCATCAGAGAACGCCGAGATAATGGCCTCGTCTGACACCTTCGGGATCTTGAGGCGAACGTTCGTGAAGCGCTGTATGTACTTGTGCAAGGTCTCGCCCGGCTGCTGCTTTACGCGCCGCAAGTCGCCTGCTACAGGAGCGCGCTCGCGAGTGCCCTGAAAGTTAGCGATGAAGCGCTCGCATAGCTCGTCCCAGGAGGAGATCAACCCTATCGGGAGGTTCAGGAGCCAAGAACATGCACCATCCTTGAGGGCCATGGGGAACCAGTTCGCCATGACCTTGTCGTTGCCATTCGCCGCTTCGATGCTCAGCTCGTAGAGCTGGAGAATTCCGCGGGGTCGGGGGTGCCGTCGTAGCGTGGAGACAGATCCGGCTTGAACTTGCCAGGCCAAACGACGCGGCGCAGCTCCGGGGTGAAAGCACGGCAGCCTACCGCACTCACAAGGGTCGGTCGAATGGGTGGAGCTTGGTCTTGGCGCCCACGCGCCACCGCCTCTGGTGGCACGCGGTCTTCACGCGGCGGCGCTAGAAGCGCGCGCGCTTCTCCTTGGGGCCGCTGCACCACCTGGCAGCTTTCTTCATCGCGCGTCGGCGCCCTGCGCGGCGGGTCGCGTTGGGGTGCCTCACGCCTGGGCTCATGGTCCGCGTCGTGCAGAGGAGGAGGGGGTGCGCCGTGAGCCACATTGCCCGCCAGGGACGGCGGGGGACGGGGCGAACGGGACAGTGATGGGGCTTCACCGGCGGCGTTGACGAGCTCGGCGATGCGGCCGAGCCAGTCGTCATAGAGGTCGTTGGCCGGACGGTAACGCAGAAGCTCACGCGCCATGAGCAGCGGCGAGCATGGGAAGACGACGCCGTGGCTGGAGTGGGTGATGGAGTTGCGGTACGGCCGTCGCGCCGCACGGACGGTGGCAGCGACGAATCCTGTTGTTCGCGAGTAGCAGGGTCAGTGGCGGCGTTAGCCACCGGGGAGGCGGAGCGGCGAGGAGCGCCGTTGCCCACGGGTGTTGCCTGAGCGACACGAGCGGCCCGGCGCTCGGCACGAACACGGCGAGCGTCGGCCATAAAGGCAACGAAACGGCGGCGGAGCGAACGATGGAAGAGAGGCTTCGACACGCCCCTAACCGGCGCGCCAAATGTCGGATTCAGGGCTCCGCAGACCCAAGAAAGGTTCAAACTCTAGGGCGTGTGCGAAGAACTCAACCTATCCAGCCTACCAACCCGTCGCCCCACGGCCTAGCTCGATTCACACGAACAAGGAAGAAGATGAACATGGCAGTTTTCCCCAGGTTTGGGCCACCTTGCGGTGTAAGACCCTACTCCTGCTTTGTGGTGGATTGGCCTCACGAGGGGCTGAGGATAGACTAGGACAAGGGATGAACAACCTCGCGAGGTTCGGGGGTGAAGGAATGAGTCGACCCCTTCTACGATGGTGGCTAACCTATATTTATAGTGGCCTCGATCCTCTTCCCCCAAAACGTAGGCGGGAATGGATCCCACAGTGGCCAATTTGAAAGGGGACAAGTGGTACATCTTATCCTGACGAAAGGTGGTCTTCGCCTGCAAAGCTTCTGGTCATGATGCAGCGGTGGGCTCGACGATGACATCCGACCTGCCGTGCTGGCGGCCTTGGTCTCGTTGCACCGGAATGGAAACATTTGCCAGATTTCTCGGGAACCCATGCCTGTCCTTGCCTCGTTAGCACCAAAGAGGAAACTGTCTTCTCTGCGCCCGCTGGCGCCCGCCTGTCGTGGTCGTCATGGCTCACGTCATGGTAGCCTCATGAGGCTGGGTACCTGCATAGAAATCTTCGCTCCTCGGGAGGCCGCCTGGGAAGGCCACTCCCTCAGGAGGTCTTGGTGCCGTCCGCCTCACGAGGCTTGGCCCCTCGCGAGGGTCTTGCCTTGGCGGTCTTGTAGACGGGTCGTACCAGGCCTTCGATGAAGCCACGCCGTGGGCCGCAGGCAGGCAAGTCTGGGTACCCTGGTTCCCAGAACACCGACAGCCGAAAGTTCCAGGGGTCGCGGAAAAAGTATAGGGAAAATCGGGGGATTTTTGGTAAAGTCTATGTTTGGCCCGGAAGTTCCGTGGTAAGGACGGAAGTTCCGGGGGAGTCAGGAAGTTCCGGGGGTCGTGGAATTTCTTCTGGGACGAACCCTAAATTCTGGATCTGAGAACGGAGGCGGAAAAACTCAATTTCCAGGGTCAAAATTGAGAAGATTTGATGGATGGAAAGTGGGGAAAAGATGGGTAAAGCTAGATCCACTTGGAACACATCGAATCCATGGATCAAAATCAACAAAATCTCATCAAACCAACAAATCAAAAAAAAATAGGGCTATTTTTTGTGGGGATTTTCGAAATTGGGAGAAAAACACACAAAAAAATCAAGTTAGAAAACAATGGGGAAGACTCCAAAATCATGATCAACCTGGCTCATGATACCAAGATGATGTAGGGCGGAACCCTAGGGGCCGATCTTTCACGATTTGGAGAGGATCCCACAAAGAACACACGACAGGGGAAATGAGAGGAAACACTCAAACCAACGAGAAACGATCACACATGTGCTAGATCCATGAACACAAAGGGAGATACAAGATCCAAACACAACAAGGGACGATACAAACGGTTCTTCCCAATCCGTGAGGAGATGGGATCTTGAATCCACGAGGGGATCTTCCCTTGACGGGGTCTTGAATCCATTTGGGATCTTCTCCGCAGAGGCCTCGGTCTCCAATGGAGTAGGGGAACAAGTGGATGAGCAATGCTCTAATCTCCAAAAATGAGCTATCACAATGCTAACCCTAAAACGTTGGAGAAGGAGTATATATAGTCTAGGGGGCGAAGGGGTACATGGACCTCGGCCCAGAGTCACTGCGTGCAGGCAGGCCGGAAGTTCCAGGCAGGGCCGGAAGGTCCGGGGTCCGGAAGTTCTGGGCAGGTTCCGGCCAAAGGTCTGGGTTTAACAGAGAGTTGGCACGACCGGGGCTGGTCTGGTTTCCGGGGGCCGAAAGTTCCGGGCAGGCCGGAGGTTCTGGGCAAGGTTCCGGGCATGTTCCGAGCTGGACAGAGAGTTGGCACGTCCGGGCATCATTTGGAGTGTTGAGGGCCGGAGGTTCCGGGATGGCTGGAAGGTCCGGGGGCCGGAGGTTCCGGGCTGTAGCCGGAAGTTCCGGGCTTGGCAGAAACTCTGCACAAGTCTTGATGCTGGTCGTTCTTCCTCCTTCAGTCCTTGGTTCCTAAGCACATGTAGTGTCTTTGCATTAGGTCGCAACCATGTCTCGCATGAACGGAAAGGGAAAGTACTTAAGAACGAGTTCACCTTGTGTCCAATGGCGTATGCTTGAGGTCTTGTCGTATGTCCACTTGGGGCTCGGGGAGTAGTCGTAGTGTACATGGGGATGATCGTAGGATGCTCCGCATCAGATCTCCACGCCCTTCATGAAAACCCCCCCTCCCCCGCGTCCAAACTCAACTCTTGGAGGTCGAGGACTCCAAGGAGGTGACCAAGCTGAGGAAGAAGGTGGCTCACTTGGTCAAGGATAAGGTGACACTTCCTTGGGTCATGCACATGGCTATCAACCACGGCGTCCAGCCTCTCCAGGCTCGGGTGCATCTGATGTGGATGTTAAATGGCAAGGATGACGCCACCCGGGCCATCTGGGGCAACTTCTACGGGGGCAAATCCATGAAAGGGGTGCTCTTGCTTTTACTCAGAGGCAAAGCCAGCGATTTCCCGGACAACAAGGTGGACTCCCGTCACAGCGAGACCAACCCCATAGCACAGGTATGTTATATGTCATAATTCTTCATGTCGTTGGGTAATTCGAGGTGCTCAATCTAATCACTCTTCTCGGATGCTGGCAGAACTGGTGTTCCTGGTCGACCACCATCAGCTTTTCGGCCCCACAACCGAAGACGAGCAGACGCCGAAGCTGGCATGGATGCTCTCTGCTGACTTGTCTCAGGCTGTCCCACGCGCCAAACGCGCCAGGGAACCCATCCTCTAGATAGATAGTTCTGGGGACGACAATGACGACAAAATCCACAACGATCCCAACGTCGACGAGGAATCCAGCGGCAAGAACCTCTACCACGATGACGGCGATTATGTGTTGCATTGCAGCAACATGCCCATGACGTGGTGTAACGCCCAACATGCGGTCCTAGCCGTAGCGAAGACTTTGCAATCCTCGCTAATGATAGAAACGCATCTTAGTCGCCCCAACATACGTCTCATGTGTCTCATGTGAAAAGATGGTTTGACTGTATGGGCTGATTTTGTCTCATATGGGAAAAATATATTAGTTGCATGGGCTGTTGTATGGGCTGGTATACGTGTGTTGCTGCATGGCCCATGCATGCATGCATGTGTCCACGTTTGCACACGTTTGTGTTCTGGGTCCTTCTTTGCTTGCCTATAAGTAGCTCATTGATGTGTTCTTCTCTCATGTGTGCTTCTGGGTCTCCAGTCACGGCTGCGCCCAAACCACTCCTCACCTAATAGGCCCATCTCTCCTCCTGATGCTACCCTCCAGCCTCCACCCGAGATCCCGCGGCGCGCTAGGTCGCCGCTCCGGCTGGCTGGCCGGGAGGTGCGTGCAGGCTGCACCATGAATCGGGAGAGCCGCGTGCCATCCTCTCCTCATGGATCTTCCTTGGCTCCGGCTCCGTCAGTGGCCTCCAAGGCGGATACATGGTGATGGCCTCCCCGTGGTCCAAGGTGGCACGCCTGCAGCTGACGTTGGATAGCTTCCTACCCTGTTGCACTCCATCCTAATCGACTCCCTTCGGCCTTCCCCAGCTTCGGCCCCGGCAGCAGGTCCCCTCCACCTGTCCCACGGCCGCGGTTCCTGCCTCGCTACTTCAGTTTCAAGTTGTTCCTTCGAAAGGTACACATCGCATCTGCATTTCCTCTCCTCTGGTTTGCATGGTTTCCTTAAACAAGTAGATGAGTTATTAGTACTACAATTTCATCAGATCTAAAGTTGGGTGCATATGCTACAAATTCTTAATCTAAGAAGAATGTTCAGGTGTTGCGTGCAGGTCTGTGGTGAGGACACAAATTTGGGGGTCCAGCTCCTTGCGTGAATGTGCAAGGAATTCAGAACCTACATCTTTAATATAACATGGTATATTTATTCTTAATCTCTCCATTATGTTGTGTTCCATTTTTCTGGATGGTAGTAATTCTGGTTTAATTTCACATGATGTTTAAACAAATAAACACATGATGTGCTGAATAGCTGACATACATAGGAAATGATACAGCTTGAACATTACTCTCAGGTATTTATTGTTCCTTTTGTGATAGTTTTCTCTCTCCTAAAAGTAAAATGAATATTTTTAATCCTTTGAGCAAGGTTGCCCAAAGTAGGGCGCTCAGCCATTGAGGCATTATCAATTTCTTTAAGAAGCTACGCAAAATCTGCTCTTATACTCAAAAGATCTAATGTAGGTTTGTTAGCCTTATAGGGTACTATATACTGAACACATGATATTAAATATACAGTACATTGCACTATGAAGTGAGTATGTATATACTATCCACACAGGATTGCCATTTTTAGAGCTGTTGCTGAGATCATCATGGATTGGGATGCATTCTGATAATAAGATATTAGGGGATTGATATGTGATCTGTATGTCACACTTAACTTCATCATCCTTTGTTTTCAGATGTATTCTTTAGGCATACACTAATGTGGCAGCTTGGTCATATTCTGTAGCTAATTTAGTCACCACAATACTCGGATTTTTTCCCGACTCTCAGTATAAAGAACTTCCACTTGCCATCTCTATATGGATTTTCTTTTTGCTACTCATTTTGGCTAAGGGTTTTTCGGCTCTCATCTCTATATGGATATGTTTTTTTCAGGTTAGTAGTTTAGGAGTTCCTGCCAACACTGGCTTTTGGAAGTTATGCTCGCTTCACCAGTAGGTCTTAACAAGGACATAATTAATTCGCTGTTGGTAATTAGAAAAAAATCTGGTTGGAAAAAACATCTCTTTTGCGTAGTTATTTGCTTCTGATTTTTATTAATCTTTTTTTTCATTTTCTTTTTTTCAGGTTAGTAGTATGGGAGTTCCTATCAAGACTGACTTTTGGAAGTTATGCTAGCTTCATCAGTTGGGCTTTCTATACAAAACTAGACTCAATGTAATTTATTTTGGTGCTTGCAATGAGTATTAGACAGAGGGATGATGAACACATACTTCACCCAGTGTATAACCATGGTGACAAAAAAGTAGACAAAAAAAACTGTCTGTAGGGTGTTTGTGATGATGCTATCAATTCACTAAACGCTAAAATACCGGGTTGCGCGTTTCAAATCTAGCAAACTAATTTTCTTTATTGCTTTTCTTTTCAGACAGAAGTATTAGTCTATTATGTGCCATGAGTCTTACTGTCAAAAGAATATATGGTAGCATCAGAAGTTGTCTCCATCAGATAGAACACTGGCTAATAAACTCATTTTATTACTGTATAGCCATGGTGACAAACAATTCGGATAGCAAGAAACAATTCGCTCAAATATTCTCAGCAGAGATACTGTTGCGGTCTATACGAAAAAAATTGTTAGCTACTTAATTAAACAGAAAACTCTGTCATTCATGGCAACAGATGCTAAACAATCAGACTACCTGACAGAAAAGTATATATACAACAGTTAAATTTCTTCATTCCAAAAATAGATGATGTAGTGGTAGATGTTGATCGTGCAAGAACAAGAGGATGACAAACATAAATTAATAACATATATTATCATCACGGGTCGATCTAACTGGTGGTAATTTTTCTTTGCAATGAAAACAAAGGTGGTAATTTTTCTTTGCAATGAAAATAAAGTGGAATGAAACGATTCAAACAACCAAAAAGAAGGAAACAAAGGATGCTTACGGATCTGAATGAGTTAGGGCGCTCCACTACTTGCAAGTAATAGGTAGATCCAGCGACTCGGTGGCAGAGCTACTGCTCGACAAAGCCAGGCGGCTGCCCTGGCTCTGCCTGGAAGTCATCACTAAAATTACAAAAAGAAATATGAAGTAATTAGTATTTTTCCATGGTCATATGACCGCCGGCCGGTTGCCTTTGTGCTCATGCCAGTGTTGTACCAGTGAATTGACTCCGCCGCTGCAGCGACCTGGAAGAACAGCAACTGTTTGTGGAGTGGGGAATTTCTTCTCTGAGGAGAAAAATTCTTAGTATGTCTCTAAATCACTGAACTCCCCTGGACAAAGACGAGTTTAATATGTCCCGTCGACACAGGGAAGGCTTTCTATCACATACCATTTATTGGGATGTCTAACATTAGTCTCATTCCAACACCACATATCCAGCAAAGAAGGTTATACCAAAGAGAAAGCTACAAATTGGATGATTGATCCCTATGAAATTGATGTTACACATATTTTATTTTGAAAAGGGTATTACCCCAGCCTCTGCATCAAATGATGCACACAGCCATATTATTAAACATAAATCAAGTTCCAGTCACCGAGTTCCAGGCTTATTTCATCAAGTAGTTTTCTTCTACTTGAACTCAATTTCTTCAATTTCCCTGAGTCGTGAGCTTATATCAGCCGTGAGCTCATATATATTCTGCGTTGTGAACTCATTTTAGTTTTATCTATGAACTCATTAGGTGAACTCATCACATTTTTTGGGAGATGTGAACTTATTTCATATTCATCTATGAATCATGGTTGAAGTGTCCGTATAATTCCATTCTTTTGCCACTTCTACCTAGGATTCCATTGTTGTCTTTGAATAAGCTACATCAAGTGCAACAAAACAGATTGCAGCAAGTAGCTTATGGACTGAAATTTGCGGTATTATTCATTTGTCGTATTGTCGCTCAGTTGATTCTGGCTGTGAAACTAAACATGACATGCTATTCTTGATGTAATTTTCAAATTGCAATCCATAATCAAGCAAAAGATTACAACAAACGTGACTTACATGTTGCTTGCATTCAACATCTTCAGGACCTTCACAGGCATCCATCTCCTCCTCTGGCCGCTGCTGCCATCAAGCCACTTGCTCAGGACCTGCACAAGGCATCCATCTTCTTTTCAGCACCAGCCTCGCCACTAGAACGCTTCTCCAGTAGGGGAGGGCGATCTGCGCCAATGCGCGCAGGGAAGGGCGAGCACCCGCGGAGAGCTGCGCTGTCGCGCGCAGGCGTGTGGGAGAACCCGCCGCGAGCTGCGGTGGCTCGCATAGGCATCCGAGAGGCGAGGATGAGCTGCGCCGACGCCTGCAGACGTGGATGAGGAGCGGCGACGAGCCGCTGTGGGTCGCGCAGGCATCAGCAAGGCGTGGGCGAGCACCGGCGGGGAGCTATGGTTACTCGCACAGGCGTGGGCAAGCTAGGGCGGAGAGCTCCAGTGGGTTGCGCAGGCGGTAGTGAGGCAGGGCGACGAGCTAGTCCAAGAGCAATCCTATCCAACCAGTCCACTCGCATCAGATAAGGTTAGATAGCATCAGGGGCTCTTTGGTCCTTTCAGGTGCTAGAAAATGGACAACAAAAAGAAGGGCGGTGGAAAAGGGAGAAATTTCATGGTAATGTGCAAGAGTGACATTTTTGTGAAGCCATGTATTAAAAGTTGCAAATAATCAATTTGGCCACATATTAAAGGTGGCAAATAACCAAATTTCTTCTAAAATACAAGATAGTTCTAACTTTCCTTTATTGTCGGGTCACAGCGCAGTCAACTCTTTGAGACTGGCTAATACCAATCCGTTCACCGAGCATTCTCGCATTCATCGACAAAGGTAAGCCAACTCCTTGATCTCCTTGCATACCGATTAGCTGATCCAGCATTTTTTTGCTCCGCCTAGCCTCGATTTGTTTATCATAAGAAGTGACTCACATGCTGATTATTTCTTCCTCCCGCCTCAACTTATATTAGTTTTGATTTATTAAAACATATTGTGTCAGTCCACAATGTATAGATCTGTTGACTTCTGTCTTTTGATATTATTTATCTTTGGCTTTCTCTATTGCACCGAATCCATTGTAGCGGTGAGCAAAAATAAAAAACCTTCAATTTGAACACTTTGTTTGAAAAGAAATAAAGATGCATGCGTCTAAGTTTACAACCTTATCTTTCCCTAATAATAAAGCGGCTATCACTTCTGCCCGTACGTCGTCAGCAAATTTACAGAAAAGTCTGTCTCTTCTGAGAATTCAACCCGCAGTCCAATTTTAAGTGCAAACCCGAGAAAATGCTTCGTTTTTGCAAAAACGCCCTTGCATTAGTTAGAATTCAACCCGCAATCCTTTATTTGTGCATCTTATCCAGACGCGCGCGCCCATTCTGTCATGTGCCACCGGTAGCCGTCTCCGGCCTCCGCCGGTCCTAGCCCTGTCGTCCGTCCCGCACGGAGGCGCCCTCGTCGGCGGCGGAGAAAGCTACGGCCGCGGCTGAGGATGAGAAGGTGGCCGCCGTTCCTCGCCGGGAGGATGGATGTGGCGCCCCCGACTCAATCGTACACTAATCATACACGCAAACGTGTACGATCAAGCACAGGGACCCACGGGAAGATATCACAACACACACTCTAAACACAAATAAACGGAGATCCACAATATTACAGACCAGGGATCCGAAGATCCGAATACATAGTCAGTCATACAAATATTATCTGAGTACAGACATAGTTAGACAAGTTTTGCCTTAAGAAGGCTAGCACAAACAACGGCACTAGATCGAAAGGCGAAGGCCTCCTGCCTAAGAGCCTCCGATCCTACTCCTGGTCGGCTGGCTCAATCCAGTAATACGTGCCCTCAGGACCCTCCTGGTAATAAGCTCCTGAGGTGGCATCTGGCTCCTGGACTCCATCGTCTGATGTATCATCAAGGTGGGGTATGGGGAAAAGAGAAAGTAAAGCAACCGTGAGTACTCATCCGAAGTACTCAGCAAGCAAGGATCTATACTACATATGCAACATTATCAATGGAGAAAGGCTATATATGTGGACTGGGCTGCAGAAATGCCAGAATAGAGAGAAGGCCTAGTCCTATCGAAGACTAGCATCTTCAAACATCTTCACGAAGCCATCATCTTGCAGCAGTAGAAGAGAGTAGAATAGCGTTTTATTTAGCAAACATGTTGAAGCAAAGCCTAGAGATCCTTCCTCGACTCCCAGCGAAAAAGCGATCCCGAAGCTTCAATTAAGTAACATGTATCCAGTTCAAGTAGTAGATCGGGATACATAAATTGAGCGTCCTTTACGTAGGACCGGCTATCGATAGATCATTCATCCCTGCAGGGGTGCACTACTGTTACCCAACACGCTCGATCAACTCTGGCCGGACACACTTGCTGGGTAATGCCCGTCCTCGAAAGATCAACACGAAGCAGCGCCCTACCTAGGCTCGGCAGAGAGGTCAGCACGCCGGACTAACCTATGCACCCAGAGGTCTTGGGCCATCGCCCTGGGCACCCTGCGCGTTGCGAGACTGGCCGGGGTGCAGGCGCGACACTGAACTCGTCAGTGAAGTATCCAGCCCAATCCCGACAATCAGCCCGCACGGTGAATCGTGACGTCTGACGAGCTTTCGGGAGAAACGTACATCGCAGAGGGCCCCATAACCATTATCCCGCGTGGTGGTAGTGCGTATAGGGCACGTCGACCCACTCAGATCACAAACCCAAATCCAATAGGCTCAATTAGTATCACGCGGAGACAATCAGAGTCTCTGATGCTCCGCCACAATATCACACTCGAGTGCCCTTCCGGCACACCCAAAAATCATAGATCCCCAGCGGGTACCCACCAGGGTAGACCCGCCTGTAACAAAGGTCAAGGTAACCGTGTGGTCATAACATCAAAGGGAAAAACCCGAGGAATCACCCTCGGCGGATTCCACTCGATGAAATCATCAGGGTGAACGTATGAGGCATCACCCTCGAGGTTCACACTGAGGGTTGCACGACAGAGTCGTATCGGAAATGGAGAAGCAGGAATCACCCTCGATGACCACGACTGAACAGCTACACTGCAGAGTGTTCATTGGGAGTGCGTTACGAGGTATCACCCTCGGCACTCGATAGTTACTACGCAGAGTCGTACAACTAAGGGGATGTGAAGCGAGGTGTCAGTCTCTGGTCGACGATCACGTTGATCGAGTCGTCGATGATCAAGCAGGGGCAACAAGGATAAGGTGGTGGGGGTCACTGATGGTTCACTACCAACCTATACTAAACAGTTTATCATAGACAGGTAAGGTAACAATGAACAGGTTACGAAAGCAGGCTATGCATCAGAATAGGAGCATACATTAACAGTAGCAAAATCTAATGCAAGCAGGAGAATAGAATGGGCGATATCTGGATGCTCAAGGGGGGGGGGGCTTGCCTGGTTGCTCTGGCAAGAGAGAGGGGTCGTCAACGGGCTGCTCGTCGGTAGTGTAGTCGTACCCAGCTGCAGCATCATCGGTCTCAGCGTCTATCGAAAGAGAAGGGGGGAGAGAAACAATAAATTCACGGCAATAATGCAAACAATATGTATGACATGCCTAAATGATATGCCGGGGTGTTCTACTGTCTAACTAAATAATTTAATTAATTTAGGAATTTATCCGGATTTATTTATTCAACGTTGGGCACTATTCATTTATCGAAATCGGTCTAAAAGTTCAACGTTCATATAACTAGGGGCATCTGACAGGAATACGGAGGGTGTATTCGGGTTCGTATCGAAATTCTGAGCAAGTTTCATATATAAATTATTTTCATCGGAATTACGGATTATTTAATATGATTTTCTAAAGTTTTAATTAATTTCTGGAATTTAATTATTTATTTAAATTAAACATTATCCGAAACAGTGTATGCTGACTACGTCAGCAGTCATCCTGACATGTGGGGCCCACCTGTCATAGACTGTTTAGTCTAATTAGGGTTTAGCTAATTAACTATTGTTTAATTAAACTAACTACTTTATTAGATTAAGCTAATCAGAGTTAATTAACCTAATTAATTAATTAATTAATTTTTATTAATTTTATTAATTCATTTTCTATTTTTTTTTTAAATCGTTTCAGGGCCGTGGGCCCGTTCGGTCAGTGGCTCAGGGGCACTGGGCCCCACCTGTCGGTGGCATGAGGGCCACAGCGGGCGCGGGCGTGCGGACGCGGCCAGGGGCGAGCGGGCGCCGGAGCGCGCGGGCGAAGGGGGCTGCGAGCGCGGGGCCGCGACGCGGGGCGGCAGCGGAGCGGCGCCACCAGCAGCACGCAGCTGCGGGGCGAGGCGGCGAGCAGCGGCAGCGGGCGTTGGGGAGGGGGTGCGAGCGCGCGCGTGCGAGCTAGGGGGGCACCGGACGGTGGCGGCAGCGGCAGGGGCGGGTCGGGCAGCAGCGGCGAGCGACGAGCGCGAGCGGAGGCGAGCGCGTCGAGCACAGCGGCGGGCGGCACGGGCGCGCGTGGATGGGCAGGTGCGGCGGCTGGAGTGGGCGCGAGCGGGCGGCGGTGAGCGCGCGCGAAGGCGGCGGTGACCGAGTGGAGAAGGGGCGGGCGACGGAGGCCGGTGGCCTCACCGTGGGGTGCAGGGTCAGGGCAGCGGGCTCGAGCTCGAGGAGGAGGACGGGGAAGACGGCGGGGCAGCGCCGGCGAGGTCCAGGCGGCGAGGCGACGGCGAGGTGGGGCGCGGGACGTCGACGGGGGCGCGCCAGTTCCGGGGAGGGGGAAAGGGGATCGAGCGAGGGGGTGAGTGGGGGTTAGGGTTTCGGTGGCCTCCTGGGGGAGGCCATATAGGGGGGCGGGGTGGGCCGGCCGGCTGGGCTGTGGCCTAGAGGCCGAGGGAGGGGGGGGTTCTCTTTTATTTTATTTTTTTGTTTTGTTTTGTTTTCTTTTACCTTTTTCTTTTTATTTATTCCTATCTCCTGTTTTGTAATTAGTTAGGCCACAATATGATTTTTGTAAAACATGGCAATTGTTCCATTAATTACTAGGCATTATCTGCTACTACCGAAAACTGGTTTGGAGGTAATTGGAGTTCACACAAATTTTATAATAAATAAAATGCATTAATCCCTTGTTGTTTTGGTAATGTTAGAGCCATCTAATTAATTTATTAATTGTTGGTTACAATTTTAGAATAGTCTCTGTAATATATGCTATTTATTGAACATTTTAGTTTCTATGTTGGATAACTTTTATTTTCCACTTTCATCCAAATTTGAATTCTGACTTAGGAGTTGAAATACAATATGATGCTAATGATGATTATGCACTGCTAAACATGCTGACATGTCATTATCAAAAGTGATTACTATGGCTAATGACATGGGGGTGTTACAATGGAGGACGCTTCGCTGGGAGGATGGCGGCTCCCTGGAGAAACCTAGAGAGAGAAGCGAGGATGAGCCACAAGCAGAGGAAGCAGCGAGGCTGCTGGCCCGATCCGAGGCGGCTGATGGCGCGGGAGGATGGCGGCTCCCTGGAGAAACCGAGAGAGAGAAGCGAGGATGAGCCACGAGCAGAGGAAGCAACGAGGCTGCTGGCCCGATGCGAGGCGGCTCCTGGCGCGGGAGGATGGCGGCTCCATGGAGAAACCGAGAGAGAAGGGAGGATGAGGCGCGAGCAGAGGAAGCAGCGGGGATGAGCGGCGCGGGATTGGCTGGACCAGAGGGGGGGCATGCATGGCGCAGGTGGCCGCGGCTGGACAAGGCGCTGGCCTCATCGTGGTCAACGCGAGGCGTGAGCAGAGGAAGAAGTGAGGATGATTGGCATGATATCAGTCGAACCTGGTTGGGGGGCATGGCGCGCAGGTGGTTGAGGTTGTGGGCGTCTGAATCGGGTCGAAAGCGAGGCTGTTGGCCAGATCCGAGGCGGCTGCTGGCCGATGCCAAGCCGTTCCTGGGCACTCTGGATAGAGAAGGGAGAGCAGCGCGTTGGGTACAATGGAGAAGAGGTGGAGGAATGTGCAGTGCGTGTTGCTAGATGTTCTGTGGATAAGGGGCACGTGGTGGGCAATGGGTGTTGTGCTGGACCGACCGAAGCTGCTGGATCATGCATCGATTACAATTTATTTTTGGGATGAGCACCTACTTGGTGTTGTTTGTTTGTTAAAGCATGGTTAATAATATAGCCAGTTGCTGGCTATAACATATGTTCCCATGTCATTTACAGCCAATGTAATAGCTAACACGTATAATAGTTGCCTATAAGAAAATATTACTTTGTCAATATATGGCCCACCTTCCACTCTCACAAAGCTTCTTGGAGCGTGTGCTACAGCCGGCTGTAAGTCTACAGCCCGCTTCCCTTCTCTCTCTCCACTTCTCTCTCTTCCAACTAAGCAATAATACTCCCTCCGTCCCAAAATTCTTGTCTTAGATTTGTCTAGATACGGATGTATCTAATACTAAAATATGACTTGATACATCTGTATTTAGACAAATCTAAGACAAGAATTTTGGGACGGAGGAAGTACAATATTTAAGCCCTTACAGCCCGCTTACATCACCTTATTATATCTGCTCTTAGTTTAATATATATTCATGCCTACCACATCTTACGAATACATTATATGATATACTCCGTTTCTAAATATAAGTATTTTTTAGATATTCTAATATGGACTAAATACTAAGCGAAATGAGTGAATCTACACTCTAAAATACGTCTATATTCATCCGTATGTAGTCCATATTCAAATCTAAAAAAAAGACTTATATTTAGAATGAGGGAGTAATAATTAAAAGTGAGTGAAATATTGAAAATAAATTCTTAAGGGAGAAGATATTTTGGGCTCATGGTTACTTGTTGAACATCAAGATTCCTCAAATCTAGGTGTCATCGATGTTTTGGTGAGATTGGGAGGAGGGAGGGATGAGGAGTAGAGAGAGTGCGACAACGTTGCATCTTGCTCGCGTCCTGTTTTGCTCCGCACGGCAACTGGGAGGGGGGATCACTCCCTTTCGTTGTACCATCTATCCCGCAGCTCTGTGTACCCTAATCCTGATCCCCATCGAGGCCCGTTGATAATGTCCAGTGAAGTGGTCATGTTGGCGTGGAGGGTGTGCTCGTACTACCGGCGGCAACGTGTCAATAAAAGAGCGCCAACCGCTGTAAACTCTTTACTTTCTGGTCATCATATTTTTAGAGTGGGAATGTATAAATATTAATGTTAATAGGGATTGGGAGATTGCGAATGATGCACAATTACTTACGCCGAATGATCGATAAATGTTTAGATTTATGTAATTACTTTAACGCATGGTTGTTGAATATCAACAACTTATTACACGCAATTAAATTTCTTTAGAGCGAGTCGAAGGAGTGGGTTTTATTAGCAGAAGAGAAGAAGATTACAAGCTTTTGGAATACAACGGGATCTTCATAAAGTGGATCCTTATGAATCTTGCAATTGAAAATCATATTATTCACATTGACAGGTAAACTCTCGAATACCACACGAACTCTCGGATTTATTTAATACCCGTTGCAACGCACGGGCTTTTTTGCTAGTTAAACAAACGAGTAGATGTTCTGTCCACTTAATCTTCAGCGAAAATGGATTCTCAAAAAAGTTTGTCTTTAATTTCAAGATATTTTGCAATCCGTCAAGAGCTAGGACATGCATCCAGCGGCAACTTCAACATTGTGTGCATGGGAACAAACCAGCAAGAACAAGAGCATAAGAACTAGCCTCATCTCTTTGCCACAACATCACATAGACAAACCGAGCTGGACGATGAACATCTCATATCTAAAAAGAGAACAAGAGCTTTGCAATTATGTGTCCAGTAGCCACTATCACTATCTACTGTAGATCATTTATGCATGTACCACTAGATATATCCTTTTCATGTATGAACTATTTTGCAATGAATCAAGCCTTGGGACGAGTTACCAAATATTACAAAAAAAAAAGGAAATAGTTTATCAATCCATGTGGCGCGGCGTGCCGCCACGCACTACCAGCTAGTGACTATAACATACACGTAAGGTCATATATTGGTAACAAAGTGAACATCACAACAAATACAACAACTCATGAATATAGGAGTTGATACGAGATACAATAGGGCGTACATATGCTAATATTCAAAATGTCAAAACTATTGATTGCTTTCCGTATAACGGACTAGTGCCCAGATAATAAAGTAATCAAAATGCCAAAACTATTGATTGCTTCAGTTATGATACAAGCAAAAACGACTTGCACAGACTGTCATTTACAGCTAATTACTTTGGCTCCGATCACGGCCCTAACACCATGTCAGTGTACGAGGGGGTAGGGGAAATGTTCCCAAAATTCTACAACGCCATGGATATACAACAGTCAAGTCATACAACAGTTGCAACAGCATTTCACTTCATTCCGACTTCTTGCAAGAGAACGACCTCCGCTCTGATAAAGGTACCATCACCTCACACAGGTTCCTGATCCAGCCAACGTCATATATGTTATTCTTCACGACCGGCTCCTCGGCCCGTGTTTTCGACCTTAAGAACGTCTTCCATTTGCTTGGCGGCGATTTCTGCGCTTCACTGCTGGCTGCGTTGATGCTCGCCTTCAGTGTGTATGCGCTAGCTTTTGCTGCGTTCTCCTTTTTCATCCAGAAAATGTAGTCTTGCCATTTGAATGTCTGCATTAATTTTCACAAGATGAGTTGGAAGAAGAAAGAAAGTCCAGAAAGACATTTTTGTATTAATAACATGCATCAAACTTGTTTCATCCTCATTAGGGTTACTGCTTCCGTTACTCGACATAGTTTTATCACTATGCCACTATTGGAAAGAGGCATCGTAAAATCAACATTGTTAAGATGATTCATTGAAAGAAAATCTCACTTTCCTCTCCTGTCTACTCAAAGAACCCCTTCGCAAAAACTAATTAGGACATGGTTCATTGATCAACTCAGGTGATCGCTTTTGAAGCATATCCTCAGAAAAGGACAAATTAAATGATGGAAAATTTGGCAATTTTCAAATGAAGCGTGTGGCAAGGCGTTACCTCATTCGTAGTCGTATTGGATAAGCAAAGATGTACATGATAAGCACAAAACCCCCCAAGAAGCAACGCTATTATACCCAAAAATACAACCAAAAGTATCTGTGTGTTATGGACAGCAAGCAACCACTGCAAAAGTGACCATAAGTTAGGTTAGATACTGAATAGGGTGCTGAATGCTTATGGACTCGAAAATTTCTATTCATTCCTTTATCATACCTGTGCAACATGGGGAAACAGGGCAGAGAATGAATTATCAATGCCATAATAAACTGTCAAATTCCAACGACAACTCAATTAGAAAACAGAAAATGTCAACTTATGAAGGAAGACATGTACTCGCTCCGTTTTTATTTACTCCACATATTAGTTTCAACCTAATTCAAACTTTATAATGTTTGAACGAGTATATAGAAAAAACTTTCACAATAAAAAATATATATGATGTGAAAATATATTCAATGATGATTCTAACGATATTGACTTCATATTGTAGAAGTCAATAATTTTTTGTATAAACTTGGTCAAAGTTAACAAAGTTTGACTTGAGACAAAGCTAATATGCAGAGTAAACAAAAACGGATGGAGTATAATGCTTAAATGAAATATAAAGTAAAATGAGCTGTTCCATAATTTATGTCACATGATTTAGATAACTTTTCCTCAAAGGGTATTGAGTCATTCATATTCAAATACGAGAACACAAAAAATCAGCAAGATGGTAATAAATTTCACCTATAGTTCTATTAGACGAGTTTTATTATATCACGCCACAATGGAATAAAAGGATTAAACACTCCTCCACATATGGTTAGGGTTAAATGTAGCATGAGAAGACATTCCTGTTAGACAAGAGTGTGAGCTCTTAGAACGGACAGAACAATAACCTGTCAGTATGTAGACAACTTTCTTGTCTTTCAATTCACCAGCAACAATGAAGCCAAGGATAATTGCTCCATACAGACATAAAAGAAAATGCCTGTTATGAAGAAGGAGAGAGATAAATAATGTAAAGTTGCAAGAAAAGAGCAAGGATCTGCTTTGAACAGATTGATCTAATACGTTAAATTGAACAAATAGGTTTTAAAATCAAGAAGCAGATCAATCTTCCTAAATAGACTGTAACACAAATTAAAATGAACTACAGCCCCAACTGTCCCAAACTGCAGACAACTAGAAATACAGAATATAAGGTTTATCGATTTTCATGCAAGTCAAACTTGTGTATGTTTGACCAAGATTATAGAATATAATACCGACATCTACAATACAAATAAATAAAATATAAAAATACTTTCCGTGATGGATCTAATGATACAAATTTGGTCTGTAGATATTGATATTTTTTTTCTGAAAACTTGGTCAAACATGCACATGTTTGACTATAAACCTTATATTTTGGAACGGAGGGCATAATCATACATACAATATTTAAACAACTGCACTTGGATAGTACATGGTAAATTATTTATGAATAATTTAGAAGGTAAGTCACATCTTCAACAATAATGTTTTCCGCTTTAATCTTTTAGCTCCCAATAATTTGCCAGCCATATATATCTACTTTGAAATACCTAGTGGGGTCGTCACATTTATTAATGTCTCCATGGTTGGTGCTCGTAACTGAGAGATACTATTGGGTGCCAAGAGGATGAGAAATTAGGAGCCTGACATGTACTAATAAGGATGACACTAAGAAACAAAAAGAAAATTGAATAGCACAGTGGGGTTTGTCGATGATAACTGAATGGAGTCATGGATCCTTGGGAGTTGGGACTATCTATGTAGCCAAAAGAAAAGAAACATGGAAAAAAGGTAAGAGAAAACTCACCAAACTAAGAAGGCCAAAAAATAGCGAGTATTCTTCTCTCCAATGCAATTATTCTGTATCAACACACAAATTTCAGGATATAAACAAGCCAAAGAAATACCATCAGGCATCAAGCAGCAAATAAAAGTACCATCCATCCACAGTGGTGATCAAATCGAGCCACACATCTATCGCATATTCTACAGTGCTTTGCCCTAGCTGGTCTGCATTTCAATGAACCATTCTTAGGATGTCAAATAAAGCAGATTGATATGAACAACACTAAACAAAGAGAACAACACATATTTATAATACATTGTAGCACGAGCGCATGATCATAACTTCATAAAAACTTCAAAATAATAGTTAATAGTTTATCGGTTGAACTTATGATGGATCAATCATAGTTAATTAGTCTACGAAATTACGAAGTATACTTGCACAGTTACCAGCGTACCATCAAATAATATCTACACCTTCTACTGAATCCAAGTACAAAAGAGCTCTGTCAACTTAAATTCTAGGATACAATTTTTCCACTCCAAAACCTTGACCGCACCACAACATGCTTCATATCAAATCCATGACAGACGGAAAGTAAAGAATTTTAAAATTCCATGCAAGTACAATAGCCAACATATAGAGCAAATCTGATTTCTACTTGGTGAGATAATTGCCTCTCGAGAAAAGTCCCAAAATAATCAGGTGTGGTTTTTTTTTTTACAATAATCAGTGTGGTTTACCTTTATTCAGTTAGACTTCTAAACTATCGTGATAAAATTATTCTCTTCAACCATTCACAAAAGTAAAAGCACGGCAACACCTAAAATTATTTAGCCATGGTATGACTAATGACTAGAAAATAGCATACCTGGTAATCTTGCATGTTGAACATTCTTTCTCTACATAAATAATGTTGTCAAAAGGATAGGCAGATACATACTGAGACACGTTCTCAGAAGTAATAGTCCCAGGATCAGAAAAGCTAGTGAGGACAAAGAGTATAGCACCAATAGAAACAACCACAATGCTCAGGTACCTGCAAGAGCAAGATCTCTGACTGCTATAAATGGACAAAGGAATGACTGTCTTGCAAATTGGTAAATGTTAACGAGATACCTGTGCAATACACTCACGTAATGCCCAGGAATGCACTTGAAAGATGACTGCACTATTATAAAATATGTTCCGCTAATTATGGCAACATAAAAAACCTGCAGTTAAGAAAAAAAGAAAAATCACAAATAAGATGTTGCATAAGTAAGCAAATTTCTGATAAACCTAATGGTTATGCTGCGATAAGACTACAAAGCAAGTAAATAGAGGAACCAGAGTAAACAAAAAAAAAAGGAGTGTAAATCAGTTGCAGAGATAAGGAGCATGAGAGAGTATTGGAATAGAGCAGGCTCATGTTCCAAAAAAAAAAGGGAAAAGATGGCACATCTAACACTTTGAAATAGTCAGCTGGCATGATTAGGAGGAGAAGCTTAGAGCTTATGGCTGCAAACAGATTAGAACTTCCTAAACAATAGTAGGCTCCATATTTGACCGGTGATTTAATTATTTTCCATGCCAAGTAGTGACTTATTTTTGCAGGTATGCTTCCACAGTTAAAAACAAACATTTCATTATTAAACACAGAGAGATAACTATAGATGGCACCGCTAGGATAAGTGCATTATATGTATGTATCATAATTTCATAGTAGTAACTCTAATAATGCACTACTGAATCAGTGCAAAGATCTTAAGTCAGCTCAACTACTAAACCATGAGATTTGTCCATTCCAAGTGACCCAGCACTCAGCTCATCTTTGTCTAGTTCCACTTGTTTTCTCCCCTCACTCTTCCCCACTTCCCCATAATTTACATGCTCATGCAACTACAAGACCAAAGCACCGCCCATTCACTAAAAATGGACCAACCATTACTTGTGAGGCTTCCCACCAACCAGGCACCAATTCACATGTAGCTTAGATGCATCAAACCAGCTCCCAAACAAGTATGCCCTTATGGCATTCTTCAATTACTTTTAGTCCACCCCAAAACCAGCTCTCCGATGGAAATAGTACACCATAAATGTAGAAATAAGCCAAGCATGGAACCCCGTAAAATTTCACACAACTGACACAACTCAATACTCCATTGTCCCTTCTCAATTGGCAACATTTAGATGCACGTCCAATTTGTGCAGAAAATGCAATAGATTTACACAACAAAGCATATCTCATAACTGTCCGTAGACAACCAACCACCAAATCGCTCAACATTCATCCATTCATCATCAACAGCCCCAAAACCCCTGACAAACTCTTTTTCTATTCAACCGACCACATTCTGATTCAATAAACTGTCTACCTTGGTTGATTCATCTCAGCATAAGAGAGCAATATCATATCGGCCAATCCCAAGCAACAATCTCGCATAACATAGCATCAAAATCAAACACCCTAACTTTTCATGATATGAGCACGCGTTACAACACACATAGATACTCAGCACCACGTGCACCTGCAGGATAGGGTTAGGGCGGTCGCAGCAGTACTGCTCGACGCCGAGCACGAGATCCCTGGCTCCGGTGCCGCACGCCGCCTGCACGAGCCGCCTGCGCAAACAATCTTCACTAAGTAAGAAGCGGAAGAGGTGGTGTGAGGGAACGGGAGGAGGCGTGGAGCGCGCACAGAAAGTGGCGGTAGGCTCCGGAGGTGAGGAAGTGGTTGATGCTCTGAACGAAGGTGCCCTCGAAGATGGGCCACTGCCCACAGAGAAACGACACAACCACCAGCGCCGTCACAGACCCGTGCGCCACCAGCAGCCACGGCACGTCCATCCCGTCTCCGGCGATCCCCCTCCGCCGCCGCCTCGTCGGCTCCCCACTCCAACCCTCCCGGCCCACGCAGAACTGGGTTTTCGATTGAGAGGGTCAATGGAACCGCTTCGTGGCCCGTCGGAAGAAAACAAAAGCCGAAGCCGAAGCCAAAGCCTACGAAATCACTAGCCACAGCCCACATGTACCCAGGGAAAATATCTGGTGCACCGGAGCTTGTGGTGCTACCGGTGCACCGAACTCACATTGTATTTTTAAAATATTCAAAAAATTCTGAAAAAAAATAGCATACTCATACAACATCAATGTAGGTTGTCACAAAATTTCAAGTCAAAATACGAAATATAACTTGAAAAACAAAAATGACAAATTCAACGCTGAATAGTACATAAAATAACTTGGGCTTTAGATTTGACCCATTATCACACTGATGTCAAATTTATTATTTTTGTATCTCAAAAAATATTTGGAATTTGTATACGAAATTTTGTGACATCATACATTGATGTTGGGTTAACGTGCTAGAATTTTTTCAGATTTTTCAAAATATTCTATAGCATCCGGTGCACCGGTAGCACCACAAGTGCGGGTGCACCGGATACATTCCCCATGTACCCAAGGGCCGAGGTCATTGTCACCTCCTCTCTTTTTTTTGGAAAAGGGGCGCTTTATTACTTAAAAGGTTTAAACATTACATCCGACCTCTGCATAACTAAGATGCATACAGCCAAACAAAGTCCTCTTGTGTAAACGAAAAATAAAAAGTGAAATACAAAGAAACATGTAGAGTCCGTATAACTCCTAAAGTGGAGGTGGGCCAATCCTAAGATCATGCTGTCACCCATGTTGGGTAAAAGTATCCCTCGACGTATCCTCCAATCATGTACACACCTCCGTAAATAGGTCTCAATTTTTCACGCGTTGTAGAGAGGACCATAAACAAAGAGTCCCGGTACATCTGTAGATAACCTGCATTAGAGAAGTACTTTTATCGTTAAAAACCTTATCATTTCTACATAGCCAAAGTGACCAAATAACGGCAAGCGCTCCCACCCTACGAAGAGTTCTAAACCTGTGATCAATCCCATATAACCAGTTGTTAAATACATTAGCAACATTACAAGCAGGATACAAGCCAGAAGCTACTGACCATATAGACCGAGCCAATTTGCATTAAAAAAATGTTTTATTGTCTCATTATGATGACAAAAAACACATTGCGGATTTCCATGCCAATTCCTCTTGATAAGATTATTTTTAGTAAGAATGACTCCGCGACGAAGATACCATGCAAATATTTTATTCTTAAAAGGTATCTTCATCGTCCAGATCTTCTTGTTATTATCAACTGGCACCTCAGAATGGATTAACGCTCTATACATAGACTCCAGTGAGAATTGTCCATTCCCATGTAGGTTTCATCGAAATACATCAGACCCATACGACAATTGCACGGTGGACAACCGTTGGAGCAAGACGTACCACGATTGGTGTCTGTGTCCAACTAAATCTCTTCTGAACATCACATTTGGCGGAAATGATTCCATTACCGTGGCGATAGTATCACCCTTGCGACGCACAATGTTGTATAGAGCCGGATATAGTTTCCGGAGTGTGGCATTTCCTAGCCACTTGTCCTCTCAGAATCTAATTTCCGAACCGTCCTCAATCGAGAAGGATCCATAGGAGAAGAAATATTTCTTCGTAGCCATTAGACCCGCCCAAAAGTGAGAATCACCAGGCTTCCAGTATACTTGGGATACCGCCTTGGAACCCACATATTTCCTCCTCAAGAGGTTTTTCCATACACCATCTTCCGTTAGTAAGTTAAACAACCATTTGCCGAGGAGGGCCCTATTCTTAACCTCAAGGTCATGAATGCCCAACCCGCCTTGGTCTTTCGGATGGCAAACCACACTCCATTTAGCCAGTCGATATTTCTTTCGCTCGCTATCTCCTTGCCAAAAGAATCTTGATCGGAAATAATCCAATCTATGTAAAACTCCTTTCGGCAACTGGAAGAAGGAAATCATGTATAGTACCATGTTACTTAGTACTGAGTTTATGAGGACCAATCTTCCACCCAGAGACAGCAGTTTACCTTTCCAACTGCTAAGTATTTTTTGTAGTCCCTCCTCGACGTGTTTCCATTCAGCATTTGTGAGCCTCCGATAATGTATCGGTATTCCCAAATATGTGATCGGAAACTGGCCCAACCCACATCCGAACAGTTCAGCGTACAGGTGGGCCTCGTCTTGAGCCTCGCCAAAACAAAACAATTCACTTTTATGAAAGTTGATCTTCAGACCTGAGAGTTGCTCGAATGCTGATAAAATTAATTTTAGATTTCTCGCTTTCTCGAGGTCATGATCCATGAAGAGAATCATATCGTCGGCACATTGAAGTATAGAGAGACCACCATCAACTAGATGACTTACTACCCATCAATTTGGTCATCAACCTTGGCACGCTCAATCATGACTGCTAGCACATCCGCCACTATATTGAATAGCATGGGCGATACCGAGTCACCTTGTTGCAATCCCTTCTTCATTTGGAAATAGTGTCCAACATCATCATTGACCTTAATGGCAACACTACCTCCAGAAACGAAGCTATGGATCATAGCACGCCACTCTGCAGAAAATCCTTTCATTCTAAGAGTCTGTTGAAGAAATGGACATTTGACTTTGTCATAAGCTTTTTCAAAGTCTATTTTGAGTACCACCCCATTCAACTTTTTCCGATGTAATTCATGGACTGTTTCATGAAGGATAACAACTCCATCTAGGATGTTTCTTCCTTGCATAAAAGCAGTCTGTGAAGGACGAACCACATGTTCAGCAACCGAATTTAGCCTAATAGTCGCAACCTTCGTGAATATTTTAAAACTAACATTAAGGAGGCAAATAGGTCTATATTGTTGTATCCTTTCAGCCTCACCTTAGGTAATAAAATAATCTCGCCGAAGTTTAAGCGAAACAATTCTAGATGGCCAGCATGTAGGTCGCTAAACAAAAGTAGGAGATCCGGCTTGATGACTTCCCAGAAGTTCTGATAGAACTCGATGGGAAAACCATCTGGACCCGGGGCTTTGTTGTGCTCCATTAGGAAAACTGCCTTTCTAACTTCCTCCTCGGTGTATGGGGTTGTTAGAAGGCCATTTTCCTCATCAGAGACCTGGGGGATGTCATCTGTTCGGGACTCATCCATTGAGAAATTTCCTTCCTCTGGGGCTCCGAACAAATTTTTATAATAATTAGTGATATAAGATTTAAGTTGCTCAAGCCCCTCAATCATGCCCTCATCCTGTTGTAGGGAATGAATAATTTTCTTCTGGTGTCTGCCATTGGCGACTCCATGGAAATATCTAGTATTCGAATCACCTTTCAGGATAAATTGAGAGTTACTATGTTAGTACCATTTGAGTTCCTCCTCACACAACATGCTAGCTATCTGTGCATTTGAATGACTCTTGATCTCGATTTCATGCTCAGATAGAGGTCTAACCTCTGCCAAAGCTTCTAATTCATCAATGATAGATGAAAGACGAAGCTTCTCCTTTTTGAGGATACCCACTGTATGCCTAGCCCAACCACCAAGGAATTTGCGTAATGCACACATTTTGTTATTCCATTTGTGAATTGGGGTATGCCCGGCCACCGGTTTCTCTCACACCTCCTTGACCATGTCATGGAAACCATCCCGAAGCAACCACCCAAGTTCAAACTTGAACTTGCGTCTATGTTGTGGTCATGGCAAACCAGTAGTTAGGAGAATGGGTACGTGGTCTGATATAGCCTCAATACGAGGTAGAGCACGAATAGACACCATGGGAAATTTAGATTCCCAGTCGGTATCCATTAAAACGCTATCTAGTTTCTCATATGTCGGTTTCAAAAGACTGTTCGCCCAAGTGAATTGTCTTCCAATCATGGAAACCTCTCGCAGATCTAGACTGTCGATGACATCGTTGAAAAGGAAAGGCCAATGATTATCAAACCTACCGCGGCTTTTCTCATTTGGAAATCTAAGCAAATTGAAATCCCCACCTATAAGAATGGGGTAGGGATTATCTTTCGCCAGATTAACCAATTCATGGAGAAAATCAGCCTTGAACTCATCCTGGGCTGCCCCATACATGGCGACGAGGGTCCATGTGAAGTTGTCGGCTTTGTTGTGAATATGGAGTTTAACATGAAACTCACCATCCGAACTAGCCAAAACATCCATAGTCCCTGTATTTACGCCGAGTAAAATGCCCCCAGAACGACCTCTAGGTGGTCGTGAAACCCAAGTGAAGTATATCCCGCCAGAAAGATGGTTAAGCAGACTTACTGAGAAATCACGTCTCACCTCCTCTCCTAATGACACAAGTGACACACTCTACTCATCTAAAAAAACTTCTTCTAAAAAAATACTCATCTAAAAAAACTGAGAAGTACCTTGGCATGCCTGCTGATGTTGGTACTTCAAAAAATGGGGCTTTAATTACTTAAAGGACCGCTTGTGGACCAAGATACAAGGATGGATGGAGAAAATATTTTCTTCAGCCGATAAGGAAGTTTTGATAAAAGTAGTCGCACAGGTACCGGTGTACTCCATGTCTTGTTTTAAACTCCCCATAGGATTGTATCAGCACTTAACATCCATGATTAATGCCTTCTGGTGGGGAAGCAAAAGAGCCCAGCGAAAACCATATTAGGTATCTTGGGACACCATAGCATGCCAAAATACATGGGGGGCTAGGCTTTCGAGATTTCGAGATCTTTAACTTGCACTCTTAGCCAAGCAAGCATGGAGAATTTTGGACAACCCTGAATCTCTGAGTGTGAGGATCCTCAAGGATGTATATTTCCCTGATAATGGCTTTCTTGATGCGTAGCTTCGATCGCACCCATCTCAGATATGGAGAGGAGTGGTGGAAGGTCGTGACACACTCAAGCAAGGACTTATAAAGAGGATTAGCAATGGGATCACAAAAAATATATGGGACATGGCGCGGTGCGTGTGGGCGTTGGTTGATGACGAATTGATGGAACACATGATCGCAATCACTGAACCGTCCGCCCGGAGCTGGCTGTTCGCAATGATGGAGGTTCTTAGCCACGATGAAATGACCTGCATGACCGTGACCCTCTGGGCGATCGGGTACACAAGACGAAAGCTAATACATGAGGGGATTAACCAAAGCCCATTATCTACCCACCTTTTTGTCACAAGGTTCATCTCAAAGCTTGACCAACTACAAGTCCCAAACACACCGCATGCAATAACTCCAACAGAATATGGTCAACGAGGTGGGTTCAGCCGCCAGAAGGTTCAATCAAGATCAATGTAGATGCGGGGATCTCAATTGATCACAATATTAGGGTTGCATCAGGCATCTACCATGACCGGGATGGGAGTTTCTTTGGCTCATCAATTCTGGTCATGCAGGGGATGACTTATCCGGCCACTGTTGAAGCAGTGGCATGCATGGAGGCTTTGGCTTTGGCATAGGATCTTGGCATGCAATATATACACATAACATCTTATTGTAAACAAGTGGTCTCCCATATTCAGCAGGGGGTTGGGGGCAACTACGGCTGCATCATTAAAGAGTTGAGAGAAAGTGCTAAAGATTTTACTTCCTGTGTTTTTGGTTTTAAATCTAGAGCTTCAAACTTTGAAGCACATAAGCTAGCTAGGTGATACGTCCCCAACGTATCTATAATTTTTTATTGTTCCATGCTATTATAGTATCAATCTTGGATGTTTTATATGTAATTATATATCTTTTTTTGGGACTAAGCTATTAACCTAGTGCCCAATGCCAGTTGCTATTTTTTGCTTGTTTTTAGCTTTTTAGAAAATCAATATCAAACAGAGTCCAAATGGAGAGAAAAGTTTGGATTAATTTTTTCTGGACCAGAAGGGACCCTAGAAAGTTCGGGAGAAGACCAGACGAGCCACGAGGGAGCGACAAGCTTGGGGGGCGTGCCCCAGGGGGTAGGTGCCCTCCAGGCTTGTGGGCCCCTTATGGCACCTCTTGACCTAAATCCACCTCTATAAATTCTCAAATATTCCCAATACATCAGAGAGCCACCCGAAATACTTTTTTCGCCGCCGCAAGTTTCTGTTCTTCCGTGATCCCATCTGGAGGCCTTTTTCGGCACCCTGTCGGAGGGGGAATCGATCACGAAGGGCTTCTACATCAACCTTGCTGCCCTTCCAATGATTTGTGAGTAGTTCACCACAGACCTACGGGTCCGTAGCTAGTAGCTAGATGGCTTCTTCTCTCTCTTTGATCTTCAATACAATGTTCTCCTTGATGTCCCTGGAGATCTATTCGATGTAATCTTCTTTTGTGGTGAGTTTGTTGGGATCCGATGAATTGTGGGTTTATGATCAGATTATTCATGAATATTAATTGAGTCTTCTCTGAATTATTTTATGCATGATTATTATAGCATTGCATTTCTCTCCGATCTATCCGTTTAGTTTCGCCAACTAGGTTGATTTTTGTTGCAATGGGAGAGGTGCTTTGTGATGGGTTCAATCTTGCGGTGTTCAATCCCAGTGACAGAAGGGGACATGACACGTATTTTTATTATTGCCATTAAGGATAAAAAGATAGGGTTTATTCATATTGCTTGGGTTTACTTTGTCTACATCATGTCATCTTGCTTAAGGCGCTACTCCGTTTTCATTAACTTAATACCCTAGATGCATGCTGCATAGCGGTCAATGGGTGGAGTAATAGTAATAGATGCATGCATGAGTCGGTCTACTTGTCTCAGACGTGATGCCTATATACATGATCATTGCCTTGAATATTGTCATAACTATGCGTTTTTCTAACAATTGCCCAACAGTAATTTGTTCACCCACCATACTTTATGTGCTCGAGAGAGAAGCCTCTAGTGAAAGCTATGGCCCCTGGGTCTACTTTTATCATATATAAAATCCAAAGATACCTTGCTGCAATTTATTTACCGTTATTTTATTTTTTGTTTTATTTATCTATCTACCACTACGAGATTTGATCCTTGCAAATAACCGCTGAGGGGATTGACAACCCCCTTGTTTGCGTTGGGTGCAAGTGTTTGCTTTTGTGTGTGCAGGTGCTGCTAACGAGGTTCTGTGTGGTTCTCCTACTGGATTGATAACCTTGGTTCTTAACTGAGGGAAATACTTATCTCTACTGTACTGCTTCATCCCCTCCTCTTCGAGGAAATCCCAACACAGCTCACAAGTAGCAGGAAGAATTTCTGGCGCCATTGCCGGGGAGACATCACCAAAACCTATTAAGTACCTTCACATAAACTATCATCTACTTTCTCTTATTTTTATTTGCCATTTGCCTCTCGTTTTCATCTCCCCCACTTCTAAAACAATTTTACAAAAAACACAAAAATATTTTCGTTTGATTGTTTGCTTGCTTGAAGTTGCTACCATGTCTGAGTTTGTTATCGAATAATGTAAGGATGGTAAAATTCCTAATGTTGAAATTCCCACAAATTTGGATTCTAAATTTTTTGTTGCGAGAAGTGGGAACATCATAGGAAATAGCATTATTCAGGAATTCTTTAATTATATGGGAGCATTGGTTTGTGATGACATTCCTATTCCGAAAAGAACTAAGAGTTACGCCGAAGCTATTTTAGCACTTGTTTTTAAATTTGAGAGAAGATTTATGCGTACTCACCCCACTTTGCAAAGGTTGTTTTATGAATTACCTGTTATAGATAACCCTAACGCTAAAAAGATAATTACTCTTGTCCTTATGAATGAATTTGATTATATAGTACATGAGGCTAGAGAGATCTTTGATTTTTATAATATGAGCCATGAGCGTCCTGTTATTGATGAAGTTTTATATGATGAAGATTATCTATTGAGGTATTTTTTCGTGATAATCATACTTTTGATAAAAATACTAAAAATGAAGTTCCTCCTTTGCATATTATCCAACAAGTTTTCAATGGTATTAATCAGCAATATTCTTGGATCGTAAAAGGGAACCAACAAGGATTTGAGGAAAGTTGCCTTAACAATGCTAAAATTTTGGTTCATGATGTGTTCCCCATTGTTTTTGAAAAGCCTCCTAATGAACACCTATCCCATGATGCAAAAACTAAAGATGACAACACTTGAAATTATGCCTTACGCCTAGCTAGGGGCGTAAAACAATAGCGCTTGTTGGGAGGCAACCCAATAGTTATCTTTATTTTTCCTTTTTATTTTCTATTTTTTAGTGTGCACAAAATTATGCTACTGTTATGGTTGTGTTTTTGTGTTTAAATTAGTGTTTGTGCCAAGTAAAGCCTTTGGGATGATTTGGTTGATAGTTGATTTGACTCTGTGAAAAAATAGAAACTTTGCGCCCAGTAGCAGAATTTTTTTAAATTCACTAGAATGTGATAAAATTCTGAATTATTTACACATGATTGATATACAAATTTCCCACTTTGTCCTAATTTTTTGAATTTTTGGAGTTACAGAAGTATAGTCAATGTTCAGATCATTACCGACTGTTCTATTTTTGACAGATTCCGTTTTCGTTGCATAGTTTGCTTGTTTTAATGAATCTATGGATTGCAACGGGGGGTATAAGTCATGGTGAAGTTAGAATACAGTAGGTATTATGCCATAATAAAATATGAATGGGTTTACAACAGTACCTAAAGTTTATGATTTGCTTGTCATACTAACGGATTTCATGAGGTTTCTATTGAGTTTTGTGTGCTAAAGTTTTCAAGTTTTTGTTGAGATCACGATGGATGAAAGAATGTGGAGTGGTAAGACCCTAATCTTGGGGATGCCCAAGGCACCCCAATGGAATATTCAAGGACAACCAAGCATCTAAGCTTGGGGATGCCCCGGATGGCATCCCCTCTTTCTTCTACCAACCATCGGTATATTAGTTGGAGCTATATTTTTATTCATCACATGATATGAGTTTTGCTTGGAGCGCCGTGTATTATATGAGTCTTTGCTTTGTTTTCTTTTTAGTTTTCCACAATCATCTTTTCTGCACACACCTTTTGAGAGAGACACACATTTATTCGTGATTTGTTAGAATACTCTATGTGCTTCAGTTATATCTTTTGAGCTAGGCATTTGCTCTAGTGCTTCTATTATATCTTTTATAGAATGGTGGTGGTTATATTTCAAAGAAATATTTGCACTCTCTTGCGTCACTTGTATCATTTTTAGAGTTCAATAAATAGTAATGGCAATATGCACGGGTTATGAAATTGGTCCTAATATGATAGGTATTCAAGAGGGATATAATAAAACCTTTCATGTAGATCACTGAATATAATAAGTTTGATTCCTTGCAATGTTTTGAGATATAGAGATGGTGATATGTATGTTGTACTAGTGATTAATTGTGGTTTAGTAAGAATATTGGTGTTAAGGTTTGTGATTCCCGAAGCTTGCACGTATAGTCTCCCGTTATGCTAAGAAGTTGGAGCACAATTTATTATTGAGTGTCTTCCTTTGCGTGAAGGTCGGGGCGCGCGATGGTTAACTCCTACCAACCTCCCCCTATGGGCATGCATAGTAGTACTTTGCTTCGAGGGCTAATAAACTTTCGCAATAAGTATGTGAGTTCTTTATGACTAATGTGAGTCCATGGATTATATGCACTCTCACCTTTCCGCAATTTGCTAGCCTCTTCGGTACCGTGCATTGCCCTTTCTCACCTCAAGATATGGTGCAAACTTCGCCAGTGCATCCAAACCCTGTGATATGATACGCTCTATCACACATAAGCCTCTTTATATCTTCCTCAAAACAGCCACCATACCTACCTATCATGGCATTTCCATAGTCATTCCGAGATATATTGCCATGCAACTTCCACCGTTCCATTATTATGACACACATCATCATTGTAATATTGCTTTGCATGATCATATAGCTGACACAGTATTTGTGGCTCAGCCACCGTTCATCATTTTTATACATGTTACGCAAGATCATTGCACATCCTGGTACACTGCCAGAGGCATTCATATAGAGTCATATTTTGTTCTAGTGTCGAGTTGTAATTTTTTAGTTGTAAGTAAGTAGAAGTGTGATGATCACTATTATTCATTATTAGAGCATTGTCCCAGTGAGGAAAAAAAAGGCCAAAAAGAGCCCACCAAAAAATGAGAGAAAAATAGAGAAGGGGCAATGTTACTATCTTTTTCCACACTTGTGCTTCAGAGTAGCACCATGTTTTTTCATATAGAGAGTTTCCTATATAGTCACTTTCATATACTAGTGGGAATTTTTCATTATAGAACTTATGTTGCATATTCCGATGATGGGCTTCCAAAAATGTCTGAGGTCTTCAAGAGCAAGTGTAGCGACCCGACCCGAAAGCGGTCATGTCTCTGTGTATCAGTACCATCCCAAGATCATGCTGGCACACACAGTACATTGATGAAAAATTCAAAGTTCAATCACACCTGATTTATTACACGATTCTCATATAGAGTCTTTATTACAATAGAATAAATTCGGCCGAAGGCCAACTCATGAGAAAAACTAAATGCTGCGGAAGCGTAGACGATAAGCGAGTCCATCCGACTCCATAGGGTAATCACCGAGCGTAGATCATAGCCTCACTCCTGGTCGAAAAACTCCTCTGCAACACGAGACGTTGCAGCCGTGTAGGTCAGCATTTTGAATATGCCGGCAAGTCATAGAGAGAAAGACAAAAAAAAATACTATCACTATATGCAATTTGGTTGTGGGGCTCTAAGTTTAAGTTTTTGCGAAAAAGCCAATTTTTTCCTACAATAAAAGGGCTTGCTTGCAATTACTACAAAATGCTGGTTGTTATTGAGATGGTTCCGCCAACCAGTGTCTCATACCCGAAATCATTATAACCCATCAATTTATTATGCTTGGTGTTGAGATTTCTGAAATACTCCAATTCCAGAGGCTCAGTTGCCCGTAACCGGGGACACGGCTAATCGATTAGGTTTTCCACTCTGCAGAGTCTTGTGCACTTTACCCGCAAGAATCGTTCCCTCCTTTATGTCCTCACACTGCCTGGTGTTTGAAGAAGGGACGAACGAAACAGGGTCTTCTGTAGAGATCCTTTGGGCCACTGCCGGTGCCCATCCATTTCCTAGCATTCTTCTACATCTGCTGGCACCGTCCGTCTAGAGTCATGTCTAGGGTCAACCAAGCCAGAGCCCATAATGGCTTGCGGCTGCACAGGTAAGCTTCCTATCAAGGTGTATCCATCCGTCTCTTCGTGGCTGGGTGAAGCTTTCCGCAAGATGTCATGGCGCTTCTCCATGCATCCCGGCCATCTGTTGGTTGCTCCAGGGTGCCCATCAATCCGTCCTCCACCCAGTAGTGAATTTGAAGTCCATCTTGAGCATCTTGAAGTCATGGGGTTGTCATCATCTTGACTCTCACATCTCCCATATGAATCACTCAACCAAACCCGTCTACAAAGCATAGCATAATAACTACTACGTCCCGGGCCATGGTAACATAGGGATTTGGGTCAACCTACCACATGACACTACTCAAAACTTGATTCAATTTCTCCTACTGCATGCATGGTGGGGAGGAAATTCTACTAATGCAATAAAACATAGGTAAATAAATTCATGATCAAAGACTTGCCATGCTGACGATCTTCGAAAGCTAGCGACTCGTAGTAACAAGCCTCGCACTCCGGGAATTATATCGAAACAAACAAAGCATAATAAGCATACCATCATACAATATACTAACATAACAACAAGTAAACTTAGTAAATGACAATCAACATAACACATAATGAAATCCAAGGATAAAACCAAAGAAAGTCATAAAATCAATACCAAGTTTTTACTACAAGTGAAACAAAATATAAAAATAGTTTTCTACCATTAAAACTTTCTTTAACAGAACAAAAATAAGGTTTTTATTAAATAACATAAAAGAAAATAGCAAATAAAGTTTACGCAAAAAGAATCATTTTAAAACCTTTTACGAAACTCCTAATATGCTTAAAACGGTTTTCCTAGTAAAAGTAAAGAAAACAAGCTAAAAAAATATTTTTTTGCTATAAAATAAATTTGCTACTGCTGATCTACAGAACCAATCTGAACATATCAAAAGAATAAAAAAATAAAAAAAATAAAAAAAAAGAAAATAGTAACAAAGATGATAAAAAGCAAAACAGTACTGTTTTCGAGATATTCTAATTTTAATAAATTCTAAAATTAACCAAACTAAACCTACTGGTAGACAAGGTCACAAGAAAACAGTAGCAAAAAGAATCGCCTAAAAATATTAATCCTAGCTCTAGATATTGCAAAAATAGTGGTTTGAACAAAATTCATGCAAAGCAATTTTCAAAACTTCAAACATGGACAAAAATTATATCTATAGAAACTTTAGGAAATTTCCAAACTATAGCAGAAATAATCATTAGAAAATATTAAATATTCTAGGAGAAATAGATTTTACAAGATTGGATCTTTCTCTGTTTTTAAAACAGAACGAAAAAAAAGGGTGCTACTGGGCCGAAGGGGTGCGATCTGTAACTATCTATCGCTCGGGGGAACTTTAACTAAAACACGTGCATGTGTTTAATAACAGAAAACCACCGGTTCGAACCACACCAAAAATAAACCGTAAACTAAACCGATCTAAAGAAATAAACCTAACCCTTCGCTACGATCTAATCTACGGCGTAGATGGGAGATCGGATGGTGGATGGTGGTCTGGAGACTTACAGTGGCGTTCGACGGCAAGGGCGGCGCGGACGTCGGGGTGGTGGCGGCTCCGGCGATCGGGGGGGAAGGAGGAGTGGTTGGGGCGGTGCGGCGGAGCAGTCCGGGGTCGGTGGTGGAGTTAATGGAGCTCGGGGACGACGGAGAGGACGAGGGCGAGACGGTGCAGAGTCCCGTGAGCTGCAGCTCCAGTGACGGGTGGCGATGCTCGTGGTGGCGGCATCGATGGTTCCTGGGCGGTGAGAAGTTGTCAGGGGGATGCGCCTGGTCGAGGGGGTTCGGCTGAAGTAATTAGAAGGTAGGGGGTGGCTCACCGGCGGTGGTAACGGCGATGAACCGCGGCGACAGCGGCAAGATCCAATTGGAGGTGGCGCGGGCTACGGTGGGTTTTGCGAGGGGGTTTTAGGGGGGTCGAGGGAGGAGAGCGAGGGCTTTATATAGGGCAACGTCTTGGAGGAGGGGGCGACTCGGTTTCACGATCCCAGGAAGATCGGAACCGCGGCGGCGCTCTGGGCGTGCTCTGCGTGGCGAGGCGTGGACGAGGGGAAAAGAAAAGGGGCAGGCCCCGCGAGTCAGTGTGTGAGAGAGAGGGGAGCTGGGTCGGGCGACCGATCGGGAGCGGCTCGGGCGGTGGCGCGCTAGGGCAGTCCGGCTCGAGTGCTGGCTGGGCCGGTTGGCCTGGCTGGCGCCTGGGGTTTTCCCTTTTTTTTAATTTCTACAGATGGAAAAAATAAACTAGAGAAAATAAAAATACTTTTGTATAGGACATATATATATATATATCAAAAAATTCAGAAAAATAAAACCTATAAGATGAACTATTTTTCAGAGGCAAAATAAAAACTTTATAAAAAACATTTTTTCTGAAAAATCCAAATAAAACTCAAATTTGAACTCAAATATATTGGCATTAATTTCTTCTGACTTTTTGGAGTGTCATGTCAGCTCCTCTCATACTTTTGAACAAGTATTTGTCAGGGATTTTTGAAATAAATTTCAAATGCCAATTTGAATTCAAAGTCAAATAAAATTCAAATGCCTCTAAAATTTCCAAATGCCACTCAATTCAAACAAAATGCATAGATGCTTAGCTAATAATTGTAAAACATTCCAAATTGAAAATTTGGGATGTTACAAACCTACCCACCTTAAGATGAATCTCGCCCTTGAGATTTGGGTTGGCTAGCAAATAGGTGCGGGTGGTCTCGACGGAGATCTTCTTCTCGCTCCCAGGTGGCTTCTTCCTCGTAGTGGTGGCTCCACAGAACCTTGCAAAACTTGATGATCTTGCTGCGGGTAACTCTGTTCGCAGTCTCGAGAATTCTTACGGGTTTCTCCTCATAAGTCAGATCACTGTCAAGCTGTATGGCCTCTAGGGGCACTGTGTCTCTCAAAGGAATATTGACCATCTCAGCATGGCATTTCTTCAGCTGGGAAACATGAAAGACATCGTGAACTCCGAACAATCCTTCCAGCAATTCCAGCTTGTATGCAACTTCTCCTCTGCGTTCAAGAATTTTGTATGGGCCTATGAACCTGGGTGCTAACTTTCCATTAACACCAAACCTCTTAATTCCTTGAAGTGGGGACACGTAGAGATATGCTCGGTCTCCCACTTCGTACATTACTTCCTTGCGTTTACTGTCGGCATAACTCTTCTGTCTTGACTGAGCTATCTTAAGTCTGTCTCGAATCAGCTTGACACTCTCTTCGGAGTCTCTGATAAGATCGGAACCAAAAAGCTTTCGGTCTCCAACACCATCCCACAACAATGGTGTTCTGCACCTCCTTCCGTATAGAGCTTCGAAAGGGGCCAACTTCAGACTGGTCTGGTAGCTGTTGTTGTACGAAAATTCTGCGTATGGCAAATTGTCATCGCAGCTAGATCCATAGTCTAGCGCACATGCTCTCAACATGTCCTCGAGAATCTGATTGACTCTCTCGGTCTGTCCATCTGTCTGCGGATGAAAAGCTGTACTGAACTCTAGCCTCGTACCCAAAGTTTCATGCAACTGATTCCAAAACTTTGAGGTAAATTGTATTCCTCAATCTGACACGATACTCCTTGGAACTCCATGCAGACATACGATCATGGTCATGTATATCTTGGCTAACTTAGCGCTGGTATATGTGGTCTTCACGGGAATGAAATGAGCTACCTTGGTCAAGCGATCAACCACTACCCAGATAGAATCATAACCTGAACGAGTCCTAGGTAATCCTGTGATAAAATCCATTCCAAGTTTTTGCCATTTCCACTCGGGTATCGGCAGGGGTTGAAGTAACCCTGCCAGCTTCTGATATTCTGCCTTTACTCGCTGATAAACATCGCATACTACTACGTACTCGGCAATATCCTTCTTCATACCTGTCCACTAGAAACTTTCCTTCAAATCCAGATACATCTTGGTGTTGCCTGGGTGAATCGAGTATGGTGAATCATGGGCCTCCTGAAGAATTAACTTCCTGACCTCTGGGTCATTGGGCACATAGATACGATCCTCAAACCATAAAGTTCCATGCTCATCCTCATGAAAACCTTTAGCCTTTCCGTTACTCATCCTTTCCTTTATCTCTGCAATTTCCTTGTCCGTCTTCTGGGCTTCTCGGATTCTTTCGGTCAAAGTGGACTGAATATCCAAGGTGGCGACAAATCCTCTCGGTACTATCTCCAGTCGGAGATCTCTGAGATCGTCGGCTAACTCCTGAGGTAATCCTCCAGCTATGAGGGTGTTCACATAGTAGTTACGGCTCAAGGCATATGCTACAACATTTGCCTTCCTTGGGTGATAATGCAATCTCATGTCATAGTCCTTGATCAACTCTAGCCATCTCCTCTGCCTGAGGTTCAACTCCTTCTGCGTGAAAATGTATTTCAAGCTCTTATGATCCGTGTAAACATCACAACTATTTCCGACATGGAAATGTCTCCAGGTCTTGAGTGCATGCACTACAGCTGCTAACTCTAGATCATGCGTGGCATAATTCATCTCGTGAGGTCGTAGCTGTCTGGAGGTATAAGGTACAACTCTTCCTTCCTACATGAGCACTCCTCCGAGTCCTTGACGAGAAGCGTCACAATATACATGGTAATCCTTGTGTATGTCCGGCAAAATTAGCACTGGGGCTGCAACCAAATGTTTCTTCAGCTCCTGAGAACTGGCTTCACAATCCTCGGTCCAAATGTACTTGGTTTCCTTCTTCAACAGCTCAGTCATGGGTTTAGCAACCTTGGAAAAATTCTCAATAAATCTCCGATAATATCCTGCAAGTCCGAGAAAACTGCGGATCTCCTTGACTGAGGTGGGGGACTGCCATTTGGTGACTGATTCAACCTTGGTGGGGTCGACTGCTATTCCTTCTCCTGAACTAACATGTCCGAGGAATCCGACTTCCTTCACCCAAAATTCACATTTGCTGAACTTGGCATATAACTGATGTTCTCGGAGTTTCTCCAGAACTAGACGCAAGTGTTCCTTATGCTCTTCCTCGCTCTTGGAGAAAACCAACATGTCATCGATGAACACCACAACAAACTTGTCCAGATATTCCATAAATACCTTGTTCATCATGCTCATAAAATACGCAGGGGCATTAGTCAGTCCAAATGACATGACGGTATACTCATATAAACCATACCTGGTGGTGAAAGCTGTTTTGGGTATATCCTATTCACGAGAATCTTCAACTGATGATACCCTGATCGAAGATTTGGAGAATACTTTGGCTCCAACTAGCTGATCAAATAAATCATTAATCATTGGCAGAGGGTACTTGTTCTTGATGGTCACGTCGTTCAACGAACGATAATCCACAACCATTCTCAGGGTTCCATCCTTCTTCTCTACCAAAAAAACTGGGGCTCCCCAAGGTGACAAGCTTGGCCGAATATATCCCTTCTCCAATAGCTCATTAATTTGCTTTTTGATCTCCTCCAAATCGTTCGGGGGCATCCAATAAGGTCTCTTGGATATTGGGGCTGTGCCAGGCAATAACTCAATCAAAAACTCAATGTCTCTGTCCGGTGGCATTCCTGGTAATTCCTCCGAAAATACATCAAGAAAATCTTGCACTACTGGCACTTCTTCCTGAGCAACTCCCTTGAGGGAATTCACCTGATTCTTCATTGGTGTGCGTCTGGATACATACTTGATCCTCTTTTGCTCCGGGGTGGTGAGCAAAATCATCTTGCGGGCACAGTCGATGTTTCCTTCAAACTTCGTCAACCAGTCCATGCCTAGGATCACGTCCAATCCCTGGGATTCCAATACTATGAGGTCTGCAGGAAAATCATGATTTCCGATGCTGAGGGTCGAATGACAGCCTAAGCCTGCCGTCATCTCTCCTCCTGGGGAATTGACCTGAAGAGGGCTTCTAAGGGTTCTAGTGGGCAACCCGTACTTTTCCACAACTACCCTTGATATGAATGAATGCATTGCACCAGAATCAAAGAGTACCAATACTGGACATGAATTTAATAAAAACTTACCAACCACAGTCTCTGCTTGATCATAGACGTCCTCCACGTCGATGTGGTTCACCTGGGCACGAGGAAAAGGATTGGGCTTCTTGGTAGCTAAGTTTCCGTTCCCGTTGCCGTTTCCATTTCCCTGCTTGGCCTCCAGGCAGTCGGTGGAATAGTGCCCTGTCTTCTTGCACTTGAAACAGGTAATATGACTCAGATCCTTCTGATCCAGAGCAGGACGGTGTTGGTTGCCATTGCCTCCATTTCCAGACTTGAAGTTGCTGTTGTTGTTGCGATTGTTCCCATTCCCTCCATGGTTATGTCCTCCATGATTATGTCCTCCATGGGTGTGATGGGTGTGACCTCCCGAGTATGGGGTGTAGCGGGGCTTCTGCTGAGCTCCCGAGTTGTACTTCCCCTGGCTATACTTCCGCTTGCGGCTATCAATCTGCTGCTGCTTGCCTTCAAGGATGATGGCCTTGTCTACCAGCTCCTAGTAGTTGTTGAAGGTAGCCACCATCAGTTGCATTCCCAGCTCATCATTAAGTCCTTCAAGGAACTTCTCCTGTTTCGCGGCATCTGTGGCCACATCACCCGGAGCATAGTGAGCTAACTGGCTGAACTCATCCATGTACTGCCCCACAGTACGATTCCCCTGGCGTAAGTTGCGGAACTCATGCTTCTTCAGACTCATGGCTCCAGCTGAGACATGAGCGGTGCAGAAGGCCTGCTGAAACTAATCCCATGTGATGGTGGCGATGGGATATGTGGTGGTATAGTTCTCCTACCAAGAGGCTGCGGGTCCATCTAGTTGATGTGCGGCAAAATGCACCTTCTCAGCATTTGTGCATCCAGCAGTTGCTAGCTCCCTTCCGATCTTGCGGAGCCAATCATCAGCTACAATCGGCTCGGTGCTGCTAGAGAACACCGTCGGATTCAGCCTTAGGAAATAGGTCAGGTTGTTGACAGGGGGTGGTGGCGGTGGATTGTTGTTGTTGTTGCCTTGGTTCTGGATGAGCATCTGCATCAAGACATTCTACTGTTGGATCAGCTGGGTGAGCTCCAGCGGGAAAGTGAATCCGGGGTCACGTCTCGGAGGCATCTGGTGTTTTGGAGTGGATGAGAAATTAGAATAGAACAAGGGTCTAAAGAGAAAATAGCACTACCCATATGAATGCAACAATCATAGTCACACCAATCATTTATTCATTCATCTCAAACAAGGTTCAATCTTGGATTACAAAATGTCACGACTAATCGAAAATAACGGCCTAACTGATCGACGAAAAAATTAAAAAAAACATGGCGGTCATGACTAAATGTTCTCCTCAGATATCCTTGCGTCCTCCAGCGGTGCGTCTTCTGGTGCGGCATCCTCTGGCAGTGCGTCTCCTCTTGTTGCATCCTTCAGTGGAGCTCTCCTTGTAATCCTTATCATTGCTCATGAGGGGTCCATCATCACCACTCGGAAAGAGGTCTTCTCCCTGGTCCATCTTCTCCTCCAATGTGGCAACATAAGTCTTCAGGTTGTCGATTCTCTCCAGAAAATCCTTGACTTCTTCTTCATGCCCGTCATGGTCCTCGCGGGTTTTATCCTCCAGTTCTAGTTCACGGAAGATCAGCCTCTTGAACGTCTTCAAGTTGCTGCGCATTTGAACCTCCAGAGTCCTGATGTAAGTCTCCAGTTCTTGGACATATGAGAGAATGGAGTCGTCATCCATGGTGCGCATGATATCCCCCTTTCTATCTCTGCGTGAAATCATGGCGAGGTCTGATGCGTCAAGCTTGGCCCTGTACTCTTCTCGGAGGTGTCCAAGTGCACGATGAATAGCCATGTCTCTCCCAAGGATCCAAGTGGGAGCGGTAAACTCTAAGTCGATGGGCTCTTGGAAACTTTCGAAAGTCCTCCCTGGAATGTGCACCATAATCCTATAGTGAGTGTCCGTCGGAAGTGCATTGACAGGCTTCCTGGTGATGGAGGGCAGAGCAATCTTCAACTTCTTGACGATCTTAACCAGCTTCTGGCCGAAAAGCACCATCTCATCTGGCTGACAAAACTCCGATAGCAGAACTGGGGTGTACTCGACGGCCATCTAGAATGTTGAAAATCGGAGGGAAGTCAGAAATGAATCAGGTGAGAATTACAGAAAATAGAGACATAAAATAAAATAGTTTCTTCCTATGGCTTTTCTATCCTAGCGGTTACGTCCTACGGTCAGCGTGTGCTCTGAATACCATCTCTATAGCGACCCTACCCGAAAGCGGTCAAGTCTCTGTGTATCAGTACCATCCCAAGATCATGCTGGCACACACAGTACATTGATGAAAAATTCAAAGTTCAATCACACCTAATTTATTACACGATTCTCATATAGAGTCTTTATTACAATATAATAAATTCGGCCGAAGGCCAACTCATGAGAAAAACTAAATGCTGCAGAAGCGTAGACGATAAACGAGTCCATCTGACTCCATAGGGCAATCACCGACCGTAGATCGTAGCCTCACTCCTGGTCGAAAAACTCCTCTGCAACACGAGATGTTGCAGCCGTGTAGGTCAGCATTTTGAATATGCCGGCAAGTCATAGAGAGAAAGACAAAATAATAATAATATTATCACTATATGCAATTTGGTTGTGGGGCTCTAAGTTCAAGTTTTTGCGAAAAAGCCAATTTTTTCCTACAACAAAAGGGCTTGCTTGCAATTACTACAAAATGTTGGTTGTTATTGAGATGGTTCCGCCAACCAGTGTCTCATACCCGAAATCATTATAACCCATCAATTTTATTATGTTTGGTGTTGAGATTTCTGAAATACTCCAATTCCAGAGGCTCAGTTGTCCGTAACCGGGGACACAACTAATCGATTAGGTTTTCCACTCTGCAGAGTCTTGTGCACTTTACCCACAAGAATCGTTCCCTCCTTTATGTCCTCGCACTGCCTGGTGTGTGAACACAAGACAAACGAAACATGGTCTTCCGTAGAGATCCTCTGGGCCACTGCCGGTGCCCATCCATTTCCTACCGTTCTTCTACATCTGCTGGCACCGTCCGTCCAGAGTCACGTCTAGGGTCAACTAAGCCAGAGCCCATAATGGCTTGCGACTGCACAGGTAAGCTTCCGATCAAGGTGTATCCATCCATCTCTTCGTGGCTGGGTGAAGCTTTCCGCAAGATGTCATGGCGCTTCTCCATGCATCCCGGCCATCCGCTGGTTGCTCCAGGGTGCCCATCAATCCGTCCTCCACCCAGTAGTGAATTTGAAGTCCATCTTGAGCATCTTGAAGTCATGGGGTTGTCATCATCTTGACTCTCACATCTCCCATATGAATCACTCAACCAAACCCGTCTACAAAGCATAGCATAATAACTACTACGTCCCAGGCCATGGTAACATAGGGATTTGGGTCAACCTACCACATGATACTACTCAAAACTTGATTCAATTTCTCCTACTGCATGCATGGTGGGGAGGAAATTCTACTAATGCAATAAAACATAGGTAAATAAATTCATGATCAAAGACTTGCCTTGCTGACGATCTTCGAAAGCTAGCGACTCGTAGTAACAAGCCTCGAAGTCCGGGAATTCTATCGAAACAAACAAAGCATAATAAGCATACCATCATACAATATACTAACATAACAGCAAGTAAACTTAGTAAATGACAATCAACATAACACATAATGAAATCCAAGGACAAAACCAAAGAAAGTCATAAAATCAATACAAAGTTTTTACTACAAGTGAAACAAAATATAAAAATATTTTTCTACCATTAAAACTTTCTTTAATAGAACAAAAATAAGGTTTTTATTAAATAACATAAAAGAAAATAGCAAATAAATTTTACGCAAAAAGAATCGTTTTAAAACCTTTTACGAAACTCCTAATATGCTTAAAATGGTTTTCCTAGTAATACTAAAGAAAACAAGCTAAAAAAATATTTTTTTGCTATAATTTTTTTTTGCTACTGCTGATCTACAGAACCAATCTGAACATATCAAAATAACAATTTTTTAAAAACTATTTAAAATAAAAGAAAATAGTAACAAAGGTGATAAAAAGCAAAATAGTACTATTTTCAAGATATTCTAATTTTAATAAATTCTAAAATTAACCAAACTAAACCTACTGGTAGACAAGGTCACAAGAAAACAGTAGCAAAAAGAATCACCTAAAAATATTAATCCTAGCTCTAGATATTGCAAAAACAGTGGTTTGAACAAAATTCATGCAAAGCAATTTTCAAAACTTTGAACATGGACAAAAATTATATCTACAGAAACTTTAGGAAATTTCCAAACTAGAGAAAAAAGAATCACTAGAAAATATTAAATATTCTAGGAGAACTAGATTTTACAAGATTGGATCTTTCTCTGTTTTTAAAACATAACGAAAATAACAAAAAACAAACGGGCGCTACTGGGCCGAAGGGGTGCGATCTGTAACTATCTATCGCTCAGGCGAACTTTAACTAAAACACGTGCATGCGTTTAATAATTGAAAACAAACAGTTCGAACTACACCAAAAATAAACCGTAAACTAAACCGATCTAAAGAAATAAACCTAACCCTTCGCTACGATCTAATCTACGGCATAGATGGGAGATCGGACGGTGGACGATGGTCTAGTGACTTACAGTGGAGTTCGACGGCGAGGGCGGCTCGGACGTCGGGGTGGCGGCGGCTCCGGCGATCGGGGAGGAAGGAGGAGTGGTCGGGGCGGTGCGGCGGAGCGGTCCGGGGTCGGTGGTGGAGTTTATGGAGCTCGGGGACGACGGAGAAGACGAGAACGAGATGGTGCAGAGTCCCGCAAGCTGCAGCTCCAGTGACGGGCGGCGAAGCTCGTGGCGGCGGCATCGATGGTTCCTGGGCGGTGAGAAGATGTCAGGGGGATGCGCCTGGTTGAGGGGGTTCGACTGAAGTGATTAGAAGGTAGGGGTGGCTCACCGGCGGTGGTAGCGGCGATGAACCGCGGCGACAGCGGCAAGATCCAATCGGAGGTGGCGCAGGCTACGGTGGGTTTTGCGAAGGGGTTTTAGGGGGGTTGAGGGAGGAGAGTGAGGGCTTTATATAGGGCAACATCTTGGAGGAGGGGGCAACTCGGGATCACGATCCCGGGAAGATCGGAACCGCGGCGGTGCTCTAGGCGTGCTCTGCGTAGCGAGGTGTGGACGAGGGGAAAAGAAAAGGGGCGGGCACCGCGGGTCAGTGTGCGAGAGAGAGGGGAGCTGGGTCGGGCGACCGATCGGGAGCGGCTCGGGCGGTGGCACGCTAGGGCTGGCCGGCTCGGGTGCGGGCTGGGCCGGTTGGCCTGGCTGGCGCCTGGGGTTTTCCCTTTTTTTTGAATTTCTAAAGAGGAAAAAATAAACTAGAGAAAATAAAAATACTTTTGTATAGGACATATGTATATCCAAAAAATTCAGAAAAATAAAACCTATAAGATGAACTATTTTTCAGAGGCAAAATAAAAACTTTATAAAAAACATTTTTTCCTGAAAATTCCAAATAAAACTCAAATTTGAACTCAAATATATTGGCATTAATTTCTTCTGACTTTTTGGAGTGTCATGTCAACTCGTCTCATACTTTTGAACAAGTATTTGTCAAGGATTTTTGAAATAAATTTCAAATGCCAATTTGAATTCAAAGTCAAATAAAATTCAAATGCCTCTGAAATTTCCAAATGCCACTCAATTCAAACAAAATGCATAGATGCTTAGCTAATAATTGTAAAACATTCCAAATTGAAAATTTGGGATGTTACAGCAAGCAAGTTGGATGCACACCTACTTAGTTTTCATTTTGAGCTTTCATACACTTATAGCTCCTAGTGCATCCGTTGCATGGTAATCCCTACTCCTTGCATTGACATCAATTGATGGGCATCTCCATAGCCCGTTTATTAGCCTCATCAATGTGAGACTTTCTCCTTTTTTGTCTTCTTCAAATTAATCTCTACCACCGTACTCTATTCCACCCATAGTGCTATATCCATGGCTTGCACTCATATATTGCGTGGGGATTGAAAAAGCTGAACAACATTAAAAAGTATGAACCAATTGCTTGGCTGACACTGGGGTTGTGCATGATTTATACTTTGGGTTAGCATTTATATTTTGAAAGGCATGATTGTTTGCTGGTATGCCTGAGTATTAATGTCTTTATGTCAAATTATAGACTATTGCTTTGAATCATTCGAATCTAAATATTCATACCATAAAAGAAAGATTACATGTTATATGATACGTCTCAACCCTATCCATATTTTTTGATTGTGCCATGCTATTATAGTATCAATCTTGGATGTTTATTATGCAATTACATGCAATTATATATAATTTTCTGGGACTAACCTATTAACCTAGTGCCTAGTGCTAGTTGCTGTTTTTTTGCTTGTTTTTGGATTTTTAGGAAATCAATATCTAACAGAGTCCAAACGGTGAAAAAACTTCGGATTAAATTTTTCTGGACCAGAAGGGACCCTAGAAGGTTCAGGAGAAGACCTGATGAACCACGAGGGAGTGACAAGCTCGGGAGGTGCACCTAGGAGGGGGGGTAGGCGCGTCCCCAGGTTTGTGGGCCCCTCAAGGCACCTCTTGACCTAATTCTGCCTCTATAAATTCTCAAATATTCCCCATACATCAGAGAGCCACCCCAAATACTTTTTCCGCCGCCGCAAGTTTCTATTCTTTGGAGATCCAATCTGGAGACCTTTTCCGGTACTCTGCCGGAGGGGGAATCGATCAAGAAGGGCCTCTACATCAACTTTGCTGCCCCACCGATGATATGTGAGTAGTTTACCACAGACCTACGGGTCCATAGCTAGTAGCTAGTGATATGTCTCCAACGTATCTATAATTTTTTTATTGTTCCATGCTATTATATTATCTATCTTGGATGTTTTATATGCATTATTATGCTATTTTATATCATTTTTGGGACTAACCTATTAACCTAGTGCCCACTGCCAGTTGCTGTTTTTTTTCCTTGTTTTTGTCTTTATAGAAAATCAATACCAAACAGAGTCCAAATGGAATGAAACTTTTTGACGATTTTTCTTGGACCATAAGACACCCTGGAAGCTTCGGGAGGAGGCCAGAAGGGCCACGAGTCAGTGATAAGCTCAGAGGGCGCACCCTAGGGGGGGTGCCCTGCAAGCTTGTGGCCCCCCCGTGGCACTTCGTACCCAAATATTCCCCGTAGACCAGAGGGCACACCAAAAATACTTTTCCACCGCCGCAAGATTCTGTCTTCGTGAGATCCCATCTGGAGACCTTTTCCGGTAGTCTGTCGGAGGGGAATTCGACCACGGAGAGCTTCTACATCAACCTTGTTGCCCTTCCGATGATGTGTGAGTAGTTTACCACAGACCTACAGGTCCATAGCTAGTAGCTAGATGGCTTATTCTCTCTCTTTGATCTTCAATACAATGTTCTCCTCGATGTTCTTGGAGATCTATTCAATGTAATCTTTTTTTGAGGTGCGTTTATTGAGATCCGATGAATTGTGGGTTTATGATCAGATTATCTATGAATATTATTTGAGTCTTCTCTGAACTATTTTATGCATGATTAAGATAGCTTTGTATTTCTCTCCGATCTATTGATTTGGTTTGGCCAACTAGATTGATTTTCCTTGCAATGGGAGAGGTGCTTTGTAGTGGGTTTAATCTTGTGGTGCTTATTCCCAGTGACAGAAATGGACATGACACGTATTTGTATTGTTGCCATTAAGGATAAAAAAGATGGGATTTGTTCATATTGATTGGATCTATCCCTCTACATCATGTCATCTCACTTAAGGCGTTACTCCATTCTTGTTAACTTAATACACTAGATGCATGCTGGATAGCGGTCGATGTGTGGAGTAATAGTAGTAGATGCAGGCAGGAGTCAGTCTACTTGTCACGGACATGATGCCTATATACATGATCATTGCCTTGGATATCGTCATAATTATTCGCTTTTCCATCAATTGCTCAACAGTAATTTGTTTACCCACCGTATGCTTTCTTTCAAGAGAGAAGCCTCTAGTGAAAACTATGGCCCCCGGGTCTACCTTTTATCATATTATTTTCAGATCTATAAAATCGAAAACACAAAAATACCTTGCTGCAATTTATTTACTTTTATTTTATTTAGCACTTTTACTTATCTTTTATATCTATCACTATCAAATCTCATCCTTGCAAGTAATCGTGAAGGGATTGACAACCCCTTTATCGCGTTGGGTGGAAGTATTTATTTGTTTGTGTAGGTGCAATTATTGGAGACTTGTGTGTTCCTCCTACTGGATTGATACCTTGGTTCTCAACTTAGGGAAATACTTATCTCTACTTTGTTGCATCACCCTTTCCTCTTCAAGGGAAAAACCAACACAAGCTCAAGAAGTAGCAGGAAAAATTTCTGGCGCCATTGCCGGGGAGGATCTACATCAAGCCTACCATGTACCCATCATAAACTCTCGTCTCTTGCATTTACATTATTTGCCATTTGCCTCCCGTTTTCCTCTCCCCCACTTCTAAAACGTTTTCAGAAAAACATAAAAATATTTGCCTTCTTTCCGTTCGCTTTTTCGTTTGCTTGTGTGTTAGATTGCTTGCTTTGTCACGATGTCTCAAGAAAGTACTAAGTTGTGTGATTTTTCCAACACTAATAGTAATGATTTTATTAGTACTCCGATTGCTCCCGCCACTAGTGCGGAATCTTATGAAATTAATGCCGCTTTGTTTAATCTTGTTATGAAAGAACAATTTTCTGGTAGTCCTAACGAAGATGCTGCTTCCCATCTCAATACTTTTGTTGAATTGTGTGATATGCAAAAGAAAAAAGATGTGGATAATAATATTGTCAAATTGAAGTTATTTCCGTTCTCACTACGAGATCGTGCTAAAACTTGGTTTTCATCCTTGCCTAAAAATAGTATCGATTGGAATAAGTGTAAGGATGCTTTTATTTCCAAGTATTTTCCTCCCACTAAGATCATCTCTCTTAGGAACGATATAATGAAATTTAAGCAACTTGATCATGAACATGTTGAACAATCATGGGAGAGGATGAAATTAATGATAAGAAATTGCCCTACTCATGGTTTAAGTTTATGGATGGTCATACAAATTTTTTATGCTGGATTAAATTTTGCATCTAGAAATCTTTTAGATTCCACCGCGGGTGGTACTTTTATGGAAATTACATTAGGAGAAGCTACTAAACTCCTAGATAATATTATGGTAAATTACTCTCAATGGCATACCGAAAAATCTTCTACTAATAAAAAAGTGCATGCTATTGAAGAAATTAATACTTTGAGTGGAAAGATGGATGAGCTTATGAAATTGATTGCTAGTAAGGGTGCTCCCATTGATCCTAATGATATGCATTTGTCTACTTTGATTTAGAATAATAATGAATCTATGGATGTGAATTCTGTTGGTAGGAATAATTTTGGTAATAATGCGTATAGAGGCAATTTTAATCCTAGGCCGTTTCCTAGTAATTTCTCTAATAATTATGGTAATTCCTACAACAATTCTTATGGAAATTATAATAAGATGCCCTCTGATCTTGAGAGTAATATTAAATATTTTATTAACTCCCAAAAGATTTTCAATGCTATGGCAGAAGAAAAATTGCTTAAGATTGATGATGTTGCTAGAAACGTTGATAGAATTTCTCATGAGATTGATTACTTTAAGATTAGATCTATGCCACCCAAGCTTGATATTAACGAGTCTATGAAATCTATTCAAATTTCTATTAATGAAAGTAGGGAGAGAACCGCTAGGATGCGAGCTAAGAGAGAATGACTAGAAAAAGTATGTTCTTCTAGTTTTTGCGGTAATCATGATGAAGATCTTAAAGGGATTGGTGTGACTCCTATTGAATATTTGTTTTATAATATAAAACTTGGTAAAGAAGGGACTGGAGAGGAGTCAACTTTAGCTAGAAGGCGTCCCAATAATTTGGAGGGTGAAGATCTTAATGAATTTTTTTGATAAAAGTGGGTTTGGCGAGGTTAAAACTTTAACTAGTGATGAGCCCATTCTTTTGGATTTCAAGTAATTTAATTATGATAATTGTTCTTTGATTGAGTATATTTCCTTGTTACAATCTATGCTTAATTCACCTCATGCTTATAATCAAAATAAGGCTTTTACTAAACATATCATTGATGTAATGATGAAATCTTTTGAAGAAAAACTTGAGTTGGAAGTTTCAATCCCTACAAAGCTATATGATGAATGGGAACCTACTATTAAAATTAATATTAAAGATTATGAGTGCAATGCTTTGTGTGATTTTGGTGCGTTTCCACTATTCCAAAAACTTTATGTGATGTGCTAGTTTCCATAAACTTCATGATTGTTCTTTAAATTTGAGCTTAGCGGATTCTACTATTAAGAAACCTATGGGAAGAATTAATGATGTTCTTATTGTTGTAAATAGAAATTACGTGCCCATACATTTCATTGTGCTTGATATTGATTGCAATCCCACATGCCCCATAATTCTTGGTAAACATTTCCTTAGAATGATTGGTGCTATTATTGAGATGAAAGAAGGAAAAAAATTAGATTTCAATTTCCATTAAGGAAGGGCATGGAACACTTTCCAAGAAAGAAAATTAAGTTACATAAGAATCTATTATGAGGGCCACTTATGGATTGAATACTCCCTCTGTCCCAAAATAAGTGTCTCAACTTTGTACTAGCTCTAGTACAAAGTTATACTAAGCTTGAGACAATTATTTTGGGACGGAGGGAGTACTAAAGATGACAATACCTAGATCTATGCAATATGCCTAGCTAGGGGCGTAAAACAACAGCGCTTGTTGGGAGGCAACCCAGTTTTATTTTATGTTTTTGCTTTTTCTTTTGTTTTTCAATAAATATGCAATTATACTTATGTTATGATTGTGTTTTAGTATTTTAATTAATGTTTGTGCCAAGTAGGACCTTTGGGATGATTTGGAAGATCGTTGATTTTATACTGAGAAAAAACAGAAACTTTTTTGTCCAATAGAAGAATTGTTAAAATTTGCTGGAACATGGAAAAATTTTGATTTTTTTTACAAAAGATTGATATAAAGATTACCTACGTTGTCCTAATTGTTCAGAATTTTGGGAGTTACAGAAGTATGAGCTTAATTGGGGTTTCTACAGACTATTCTGTTTTTGACAGATTCTGTTTTCATTGTGTTGTTTGCTTGTTTTGATGAATCTATGGGTAGTATCGGGGGGTATGAACCATGGTGAAGTTAGAATACAGTAGATATAATGCAAATATAAAATTGGAATGCATTTAAAACAGTACCTAAAAGTGGAGATTTGTTTTATTATACTAGCGGATCTCACGAGTTTTTTGTTGAGTTTTGTGTTATGAAGTTTTCAAGTTTTGGGTAAAGTTTCGATGGGCTAAGGAATAAGGAGTGGCAAGAGCCTAAGCTTGGGGATTCCCATGTCACTCCGAGGTAATATTCAAGGACAACCAAGCATCTAAGCTTGGGGATGCCCCGGATGGCATCCCCTCTTTTATCTACAATCCATCAGTAAATTACTTGAGGCTATATTTTTATTCACCACATGATATGTGTTTTTCTTGAAGCGTCTTGTATTATATGAGTCTTTTCTTTATTTGATTTTTAGTTTGCCACAATCATCCTTGCTGGACACACCTTTTGAGAGGGACACACATTAACCGTGAATTTATTAGAATACTCTATGTGCTTCACTTTTATTTTTTGAGCTAGGTAGTTGCTCTAGTGCTTCACTTGTATCTTTTAGAGCACGACAGTGATTATATTTTAAAGAAATTGATGAACTCTCATGCTTCACTTATATTATTTTGAGAGTCTTATAAATAGTATGGCAATTTTCTTAGGTTATGAATTTAGTCCTAATATGATGGGTATTCAAGAGGGATATAATAAAAACTTTCATGAAGATCATTGAATATATGAGAAGTTTGATTCCTTGCATTTGTTTTGAGATATAAAGATGGTGATGTTAGATTCATGCTAGTGACTAATTGTGGTTTATTAAGAATATTTGTGTTAAGGTTTGTGATTCCCGAAGCATGCACATATGGGCTCTCGTTATGCTATGAATTTGGAGCATGATTTATTATTGATTGTCTTCCTTATGAGTGGCGGTCGGGGATGAGCGATGGTCTTTTCCTACCAATCTATCCCCCTAGGAGCATGCGTAGTAGTACTTTGCTTTCATGGCTAATAAATGTTTGCAATAAGTATGTGAGTTCTTTATGACTAATGTTGAGTCCATGGATTATACGCAGTCTCACCTTTCTGCATTTTGCTAGCCTCTTCGGTATCGTGCATTGCCCTTTCTCACCTTGAGTTGTGGTGCAAACTTCGCCGGTGCATCCAAACCCCGTGATATGATACGCTCTTTCACACATAAACCACCTTATATCTTTCTCAAAACAGCCACCATACCTACCTATTATGGCATTTTCATAGCCATTCCAAGATATATTGCCATGCAACATCCACTGTTCCATTTTATTATGACACATATCATCATTGTCATGTTGCTTTGCATGATCATATAGTTGGCATAGTATTTGTGGCTTGGCCACCATTCATATTTTTTTATACATGTCACGCTAGATCATTGCACATCCCGGTACTCCGCCGGAGGCATTCATATAGAGTCATATTTTTGTTCTAGTATCGAGTTGTAAGTAAATAAAAGTGTGATGATCATCATTATTAGAACATTGTCCCATGTGAGGAAAGGATGATGGCGACTATGATTCCCTCACAAGTCGGGATGAGACTCTGGACAAAAATAAAAAAAGAGGCCAAAAAGATCCCAAGAAAAAAGAGGCCGAAGTGCCCAACAAAAAAAAGAGAAAAGAAAAAATGAGAGAAACAGAGAGAAGGGACAATGTTACTATCCTTTTCGACACTTGTGCTTCAAAGTAGCACCATGTTCTTCATGATAGAGAGTCCCCTATTTTGTCACTTTCATATATTACTAGTGGGAATTTTTCATTATAGAACTTGGCTTATATATTCCAATGATGGGCTTCCTCAAATGCCCTAGGTCTTCATGAGCAAGCAAGTTGGATGCACACCCACTTAGTTTTCTTTTGAGCTTTCATACACTTATAGCTCTAGTGCATCCGTTGCATGGCAATCCCTACTCCTTGCATTGACATCAATTGATGGGCATCTCCATAGCCCCTTGATTAGCCTCGTCAATGTGAGACTTTCTCCTTTTTTGTCTTCTCCACACAACCTCCAACATCATATTCTATTCCACCCATAGTGCTATATCCATGGCTCATGCTCATGTATTGCATGAGAGTTGAAAAAGCTGAAGCATGTTAAAAGGTAAGAACCAATTGCTTGGCTTGTCATCGGGGTTGTGCATGATAAATACTTTGTGTTAAGAAGATAGAGCATGACAAGACTATATGATTTTGTAGGGATAACTTTCTTTAGCCATGATATTTTGAGAAGACATGATTGATTTTTAGTATGCTTGAAGTATTATTGGTTTTGTGTCAATATTAAACTTTTGTTTTGAATCTTATAGATCTGAATATTCATGCCACATAAAGAAAGTTTACATGATAAACATGTTAGGTAGCATTCCACATCAAAAATTATGTTTTCATCATTTACCTACTCGAGGACGAGTAGGAATTAAGCTTGGGGATGCTTGATACGTCTCCAACGTATCTATAATTTGTGATTGTTCCATGCTATTATATTATCTATCTTGGATGTTTTATATGCATTATTATGCTATTTTATATCATTTTTTGGGACTAACCTATTAACCTAGTGCCCAGTGCCAGTTGCTGTTTTTTGCCTTGTCTTTGTCTTTACAGAAAATCAATACCAAACGGAGTCCAAACAGAACGTAATTTTTTGACTATTTTTCTTGGACCACAAGACACCCTGGAAGCTTCGGGAGGAGGTCAGAAGGGCCACGAGTCAGCGAAAAGCTCACAGGGCTCACCCAAGGGGGGGCACCCTGCAAGCTTGTACGCCCCTGGCACTTCCAACCCTAATTCTTCTTCTATAAATACCCAAATATTCCCCGTAGACCAGAGGGCACACCAAAAATACTTTTCCACCGCTGCAAGTTTCTATCTTCGTGAGATCCCATCTGGAGACCTTTTCTGGTACTCTGCCGGAGGGGGATTCGATCACGGAGAGCTTCTACGTCAACCTTGCTGCCCTTCCAATGATGTGTGAGTAGTTTAACACAGACCTACGGGTCCATAGCTAGTAGCTAGATGGCTTCTTCTCTCCCTTTGATCTTCATTACAATGTTCTTAGAGATCTATTCGATGTAGTCTTCTTTTGCGGTGCGTTTGATGAGATCCGATGAATTGTGGGTTTATGATCAGATTATCTATGAATATTATTTGAGTCTTCTCTGAACTCTTTTATGCATGATTAAGATAGTTGTGTATTTCTCTCCTATCTATTGATTTGGTTTGGCCAACTAGATTGATTTTTCTTGCAATGGGAGAGGTGCTTTGTAGTGGGTTCAATCTTGCGGTGCTTATTCCCAGTGACAGAAAGGGACATGACACGTATTTGTATTGTTGCCATTAAGGATAAAGAGATGGTTTGTTCATATTGATTGGATCTATCCCTCTACATCATGTCATCTTGCTTAAGGCGTTACTCCGTTCTTGTTAACTTAATACACTAGATGCATGCTGGATAGTGGTCGATGTTTGGAGTAATAGTAGTAGATGCAGGCAGTAGTCGGTCTACTTGTCACGGACATGATGCCTATATACATGATCATTGCCTTGGATATCGTCATAATTATTCGCTTTTCTATCAATTGCTCAACAGTAATTTGTTTACCCACCATATGCTTTCTTTCAAGAGAGAAGCCTCTAGTGAAAACTATGGCCCCCGGGTCTATCTTTTATCATATTATTTTCAGATCTATAAAATAAAAAGCACAAAAATACCTTGCTGCAATTTATTTACTTTTATTTTATTTAGCACTTTTACTTATCTTTTATATCTATCACTATCAGCTCTCATCCTTGCAAGTAACCGTGAAGGGATTGACAACCCCTTTATCACGTTGGGTGCAAGTATTTGTTTGTTTGTGTAGGTGCAATTATTGGAGACTTGTGTGTTCCTCCTACTGGATTGATACCTTAGTTCTCAACTGAGAAAAATACTTATCTCTACTTTGCTACATCACCCTTTCCTCTTCAAGGGAAAAACCAACGCAAGCTCAAGAAGTAGCAGCTAGATGGCTTCTTCTCTCTCATTGATCTTCAATATAATGTTCTCCTCGATGTTCTTGGAGATCCATTCGATGTAATCCTTTTTGAGATGTGTTTGTTGGGATCCGATGAATTGTGGGTTTATGATCAGATTATCCATAAATATTATTTGAGTCTTCTCTGTACTCTTTTATGCATGATTGTTATAGCTTTGTATTTCTCTCCGCTCTATCCGTTTGGTTTGGCCAACTAGATTGATTTATCTTGCAATGGGAGAGGTGCTTTGTGATGGGTTCGATCTTGCGTTGCTCAATTCCAGTGACAGAAAGGGACATGACACGTACTTGTATCGTTTCCATTAAGGATAAAAAGATGGGGTTGATGACCCACAAGTATAGGGGATCAATCGTAGTCCTTTCGATAAGTAAGAGTGCCGAACACAACGAGGAGCAGAAGGAAATGACAAGCGGTTTTCAGCAAGGTATTCTCTGCAAGCACTGGAATTATCGGTAACAAATAGTTTGGTAGCAAGGTAATTCGTAACGGGTAACAAGTAACAATTGTAGGAAAGGTGCAACAAGGTGGCCCATTCCTTTTTATAGCAAAGGACAAGCCTAGACGAACTCTTATATAAAGCAAAGCGCTCCCGAGGACACATGGGAATTATCATCAAGTTAGTTTTCATCATCCTCATATGATTCGCGTTCGCTACTTTGATAATTTGATATGTGGGTGGACCAGTGCTTGGGTGATGTCCTTACTTGGACAAGCCTCCCACTTATGATTAACCCCTCTCGCAAGCATCCACAACTACGAAAGAAGAATTAAGATAAATCTAACCATAACGTTAAATATGTGGATCCCAATCAGCCCCTTACGAAGCAACGCATAAACTAGGGTTTAAGCTTCTGTCACTCTAGCAACCCATCATCTACTTGCTACTTCCCAATGCCTTCCCCTAGGCCCAAATCATGGTGAATTGTCATGTCATCGACGTTCACCAAACACCACTAGAGGAAAGACATCATACATCTCATCAAAATATCGAATGAATACCAAATTCACATGATTACTTATAACAAGACTTCTCCCATGTCCTCAGGAACAAAAGTAACTACTCACAAAGCATGTTCATGTTCAAGATCAGAGGGGTATTGAATATCATTAAGGATCTAGACATATGATCTTCCACCAAATAAACCAACTAGCATCAACTACAAAGAGTAATCAACACTACTAGCAACCCACAGGTACCAATATGAGGTTTTGATACAAAGATTGAATACAAGAGATGAACTAGGGTTTGAGATGAGATGGTGCTAGTGAAGATGTTGATGAAGATTGGTCCTCCCATGATGAGAGGATTGTTGGTGATGACGATGGCTTCGATTTCCCCATCCCGGAGGGAAGTTTCCCTGGCTTAATCGCTCCGCCGGAGCCCTAGATTCCTTCTGCCCACGTTCCGCCTCGAGACGGCAGGGCTTCGTCCCGAAATTCTCCCCTCTATTTTTTCTAGGTCAAAACACTTCATATAGTAGAAGATGGGCACCGGAGCCTGGCCAGGGGGCCCACAAGCTCAGGGGGCACGCCCCTAGGCTTGTGGCCACCTGGTGGGTCCCCTCCTTGTATTTCTTCACCCAATATTTTTTATATATTCCAAAATAATTCTTCGTGAAGTTTCAAGACATTTGGAGTTGTGCAGAATAGGGATATCAGATTTGCTCCTTTCCAGTCCAGAATTCCAGCTGCCGGCATTCTCCCTCTTCATGTGAATCTTGTAAAATAAGAGAGAAAAGGTATGAGAATTGCACCATAAAGTGTAATAACAGCCCATAATGCAATAATTATCAACATAAAAACATGATGCAAAATGGACGTATCAACTCCCCCAAGCTTAGACCTCGCTTGTCCTCAAGCAAAAGCCAAAATCGATAATCATGACTACATGTTTAGAGATAGCGGTGTCGATAAAACAAAATACAGACATGAAGGCATCATGATTATCATTAGAACAACAATATATTTTGTCATATAACTTCTCATGGTAAAGTGATAGTTCGTTCACAAGGTAAAGTATGAACCATAAACTTCATTGAAAACTAACAAACTATGATCTCAGTCATTGATGTGATTGCAATTTGTCATAATGTCAGAAAGAGTCTATGTAAGAGATTTTATTTAGCAAGTTCACATACTCAACCATCATTTAGTCTTTCACAATTGCTAACACTCACGCGATACTTATGAGATCAAAGCTTTAGTCAGACACATAGAAAGATAGGTGCTTATAATTTCGCCTCCCAACCATTTACCTCAAGGGTAATGTCAACAATAATAACTCATGATCACCTACATCCGAGTGGATATGATCTTTCCCCAACACATAGTGCTTGCCAAAAAGAGAAAATTAAAAGGAATGGTGAAGATCACAATGACTCTTGCATAAAGGTAGGTATTTTAAAAATAAAAGATAGGCCCTTCACAGAGGGAAGCAGAGGTTGTCATGCACTTTTTATTTGGATGCACCAACTCTTAATGCAAAGGAACGTCACTTTGTATTGCCACTTGTGATAGAGACCTTTATTATGCAGTCTGTCGCTTTTATTTCTTCCCCATCACAAGCTCGTACAAAGCTTATTTTCCTCACACTAAAAGATCATACATATTTAGAGAGCACTTTTTATTGCTTTGCACCGATGACAACTTACTTGAAGGATCTTACTAAATCCATAGGTAGGTATAGTGGACTCTCATGACATGAAACTGGGTTAACGGTTTTTGGATGCACAAGTAGTATCTCCACTTGGTGCGGAATTTTGGCTAGCATGGGATGAAAAGCAAGCTCCACATGTTGGAGGATCCATGACAATATAACTTCTATTCGGATATAAGAAAACATAACCCATTACATTGTCTTCCTTGTCTAACATCAACTTATTAGCATATAATATTTTAATGAGTGTTCACAATCATTAAAGATGTCCAAGATAGTGTATTTATATGCGAAACCTCTCCTTCTTTATTACTTCTTATTAATTGCAACAATGACCAATACTATGTTTGTCAGCCTTCAACAAATTTCATGCATTATACTTCTTATATGTGAAGTCATCACTCTCCATAAGATTATTATATAATCTTTTATTTCCTTTATTCTTTTTCATCTCTAATATCAAAGCAAGAAAGTAAAACACTTAACTCAAAACTAATCTTTATTATATAACTCTCATACTCGATTACATAGATAGATCACGAGGTAAAAACTTAAAGACTAGATCATACCAAAACTTTTATTCTACTAAATCATGATTTAACCAAAAGGATCAAACTAAAATAGACAATAATAATAAAGATGTGATGGTGATATGATACCGGGGCACCTCCCCCAAGCTTGGCACAAGCCAAGGAGAGTGCTCTTACCCGTGTACTCAAGTCTCCTTCAGAGGTGGTGATGATGAAGTTGATGATGTGGGAAGCTTGTCCTTCGTCTTCCAAGGCATAGGCTCCCCATCATAGAATGATGAATGAGTCTCTGGAATCCTGAAATCTGTAGCTAAACTCATCCTCTTAAATCTGGACTCATACTCACAGTTTTGGTTTTGTAAGTCATAGATCTGTGCTTGGAGGTGCTCAATTCGCTCGTGATGCTTGAAGATGGCCTCTCCAATATTGTCGTTGCCCAGCTTGTGATCACGGGTGAATTTCGTGATCATGGAGTGGTTGGCATTGAGTCTGTGTTCCACCATCCCTTGGCACTTGAAGATCTCCTGCTCCACCTCCTCGAGCCTGGCCTCCACGCTTCCGGTCTTCTTTGGCCCTTGAACATCCCGAATGTGAAGCACCCCCTCACGCATCCCAATGGTTTGAGGGTGTTTCATCACCTCCGGAAGGTAGGGGTTGATGACCTTCTCATAGAACTTGTCTTTGGATGAACTTGGAGATGTCATGGCGATCTAGATCTGTCAGAAAAATAGCTCGAAACAAGAACAGAGGATATTGTCGCAATACGGTGGTCAAAACCTCCGGGAGTTTATATAATGAATTTTTATCATGCAAGACAAGTAATCTGGGAGAAAACAGAGTCCGAACGGCGCACGAGGGCACCACAAGCTCGGGAGGCGCGCCAAGGGGGGTAGGGCGCGCCCCCCAGGCTTGTCGCCTGCTCGTGGGCTTTCTGGACTACTTATTATTTTCACAATTTTTTAAATATTCCAAAACGGAGTAAAATTGCTTTTATGGAACTTTTGGAGTCGGTTTACTTACCGTATCACATACCTATTTCTTTTCAGGGTTCTGGGAGCGCTCCAAAAAGTTTCCTTTATGTACTCCTCCAGTGTTATGGAATGAATAATGTTAGTCTCAATATTTATAGGCGTACCTGAGATATAATGCTTGATTCTTTTCCCATTCACCACCTTCGGGTTGGTGCCTTCGGCGTTGTTGATCTTGATAGCACTGGAACGATAAACTTCTTCGATAATGTAAGGCCCTTCCCATTTGGAGAGAAGTTTTCCTGCAGAAAATCTTAAACGAGAATTGTATAGCAAGACTTGGTCACCTACATTAAATTCCCTCTTTTGTATTCTTTTGTCATGCCATCTTTTGACCTTTTCTTGAAACAGTTTAGCATTTTCATAGGCTTGGGTTCTCCATTCATCAAGTGAGCTAATGTCAAATAACCTCTTTTCACCGGCAAGTTTAAAATCATAGTTGAGCTTTTTAATTGCCCAATAAGCTTTATGTCCTAATTCAAGAGGTAAGTGACATGCTTTTCCATATACCATTTTATATGGAGACATACCCATAGGATTTTTATAAGCAGTTCTATAAGCCCATAGTGCATCATCAAGTTTCTTAGACCAATTCTTTCTAGATCTATTAACAGTCTTTTGAAAGATCAATTTTATTTCTCTATTACTTAATTCAACTTGACCACTAGACTGAGGATGATATGGAGATGCAATTCTATGGTTAACATCATACTTAGCAAGCAATTTGCGAAAAGCACCATGAATAAAGTGTGAACCACCATAAGTCATTAAATATCCAGGGACTCCAAACCTCGGGAAAATAACTTCTTTAAGCATTTTAATGGATGTGTTATGATCAGCACTACTAGTTGGAATAGCTTCTACCCACTTAGTAACATAATCAACAGCAACCAAAATATGTGTATACCCATTGGAGGAAGGAAAAGGTCCCATATAATCAAATCCCCAAACATCAAATGGTTGAATAACAAGTGAATAATTCATAGGCATTCCCTGACATCTACTAATATTACCAATTCTTTGACATTCATCACAAGACAAGACAAACTTACGAGGATCCTTTAAGAGAGTAGGCCAATAAAAACCAGATTGTAATACCCTGTGTGTAGTTCTGTCTCCAGCATGGTGTCCTCCGTAGGCCTTGGAGTGACACTTGCGTAGGATTTGTTCCTGTTCATGCTCAGGTACACAATGTCTAATAACACCATCTACTCCTTCTTTATAAAGGCGTGGGTCATCCCAGAAGTAATGTCTTAAATCATAGAAAAACTTTTTCTTTTGTTGGTATGTAAAACTGGGTGGTATAAATTTAGCAACAATATAATTAGCATAGTCTGCATACCATGGAGTACTACGAGAAGCATTTATAACAGCTAATTGTTCATCAGGAAAGCTATCATCAATAGGTAGTGGGTCATCAAGCATATTTTCTAACCTAGACAAGTTGTCTGCTACGGGGTTCTCAGCTCCCTTTCTATCAATAATATGTAAATCAAATTCTTGTAGTAAGAGAACCCACCTAATGAGTCTAGGTTTAGCATCTTTCTTTTCCATAAGGTATTTAATAGTAGCATGATTAGTGTGAACAGTTACTTTGGAATCAACAATATAAGATCTGAATTTATCACAAGCAAACACAACTGCTAAAAATTGTTTTTCAGTAGTAGCATAATTTATTTGAGCACTGTCTAGAGTTTTACTAGCATAATGGATAACATTTAACTTCTTATCAACTCTTTGTCCTAGAACGGCATCACCAGCATAATCACTAGCATCACACATAATTTCAAAGGGTAGGTTCCAATCAGGTGGTTGAACAATAGGTGCAGAGATTAAGGCTCTCTTAAGGATTTCAAATGATTCTACACAATCATCATAAAAAACAAATGAAACATCTTTTTGCAAAAGATTAGTGAGAGGCCTAGAAATTTTAGAGAAGTCTTGAATAAATCTCCTATAGAAACTAGCATGACCAAGGAAACTTCTTATACCTTTGATATCTTTAGGACACGGCATGTTTTCAATAGCATCAACTTTAGCTTTATCAACTTCAATACCTCTTTCGGAGATTTTATGCCCCAAGACAATACCTTCATTAACCATAAAGTGGCACTTCTCCCAATTCAAGACAAGATTAGTTTCTTCACATCTCTGCAAAACTCGATCATGGTTGCTTAAGCAATCATCAAAAGAAGTTCCGTAAATGGAGAAATCATCCATGAAAACCTCAACAATCTTTTCACAAAAGTCAGGGAATATAGCAGTCATACATCTTTGAAAGGTAGCAGGTGCATTGCATAAACCAAAAGGCATAAGTCTATAAGCAAAGGTACCAAAAGGGCATGTAAAAGTAGTTTTTCTTGATCCTCTTGTGACACAGGTATTTGGGAAAAACCAGAATATCCATCTAGAAAGCGAAAATGTGTATGTTTTGATAGTCTTTCTAGCATTTGATCAATGAAAGGCAGAGGATAATGATACTTTCCTAGTAGCTTTATTTAATTTTCTAAAATCAATTACCATTCTATAACTTGTGACAATTCATTGCAGAATCAATTCATTTTTATCATTAGGAACAACAGTAATACCTCCCTTCTTAGGGACACAATGAACAGGACTTACCCATCTACTATCAGCTATAGGATAGATTATACCTACATCCAGAAGCTTTAGTATTTCATTCCTTACCACTTCTTTCATCTTAGGATTCAACCGTCACTGGTGATCAACAATTGGTTTAGCATCAGGTTCGATATTGATTTTATGCTAACATAGAGTGGGACTAATGCCCTTAAGATCATCAAGAGGATTTTTATAAGCAATTCTATAAGCCCATAGTGCATCATCAAGTTTCTTAGACCAATTCTTCCTAGATCTGTTGGCAGTCTTTTGCAAGATCAACTTTATTTCCCTATTACTTAATTCTACTTGACCGCTAGACCGAGGATGATAAGCAGATGCAATTCTATGGTTAACATCATATTTAGCAAGAAGTTTACATAAAGCGCCATGAATGAAGTGTGAACCACCGTCTGTCATTAAATATCTAGGGACTCCAAACCTCGGGAAAATAACTTCTTTAAGCATTTTAATAGAAGTATTGTGATGAGCACTACTAGTTGGAATAGGTTCTGCCCACTTAGTAACGTAATCAACAGCAACTAAAATATGAGTATATCCATTGGAGGAAGGAGAAGGTCCCATATAATCAAATCCCCAAACATCTAATGGTTCAATAACAAGTGAATAGTTCGTAGGCATTTCCTGACGTCTACCAATATTACCAATATTCATCACAAGATAGAACAAACTTACGTGCATCTTTGAAAAGAGTAGGTCAACAAAAACCAGATTGTAATACCTTGTGTGCAGTTCTATCTCCCGCATGGTGTCCTCCATAAGCCTCGAAGTGACACTTCCGTAGGATTTGTTCCTGTTCATTCTCAGGTATACAACATCTAATAATACCATCTACTCCTTTATATAGATGTGGGTCATCCCAAAAGTAATGTCTTAAATCAAAGAAAAACTTTTTCTTTTGTTGGTATGTGAATCTAAGTGGTATAAATTTAGAAAAAATATAATTAGCATAGTCTGCATACCAAGGAGTATTACGAGAAGCATTTATGATAGCTAGTTGTTCATCGGGAAAGCTATCATCAATAGGTAGTGGATCATCAATAATATTTTCTAAGCTAGACAAGTTGTCAGCTACTGGATTCTCAGCTCCCTTCCTATCAGTAATATGCAAATCAAATTCTTGTAGCAAAAGAACCCACTTAATGAGTCTAGGTTTAACATCTTTCTTTTCCATAAGGTATTTAATAGCAGCATGATCGGTGTGAACAATTACTTTAGAATCAACTATGTACGACCTAAACTTATCACAAGCAAACACAACTGCTAAAAATTCCTTTTTAGTGGTAGCATAATTTCTTTGAGCACTGTCCAGTGTGTTTGCTAGCATAATGGATGACATTTAATTTCTTATCAACTCTTTGTCCTAGAACAACACCAACGGCATAATCACTAGCATCACACATAATTTCAAAGGGTAGGTTCCAATCAGGTGATTGAACAATAGGTGCAGAGATTAAGGCTTTCTTAAGTATTTCAAATGCTTCTACACAATCATCATAAAAAACGAATGGAACATCTTTTTGCAAGAGATTAGTAAGAGGCCTAGAAATTTTAGAGAAGTCTTTAATAAATCTCCTATAGAAACCGGCATGACCAAGGAAACTTCTTATACCTTTGATATCTTTAGGACATGCTTTTTCTCAATTGCATCAACTTTAGCTTTATCAACTTCAATACCTCTTTCGAAAATTTTATGCCCCAAGATAATGCCTTCGTTCACCATAAAGTGGCACTTCTCCCAATTCAAGACAAGATTAGTTTCTTCACATCTCTGCAAAACTCGATCAAGGTTCCTTAAGCATTCATCAAAAGAAGTTCTGTAAATGGAAAATTCGTCCATGAAAACCTCAACAATATTTTCACAAAAGTCAAAATATAGCAGTCATATCTTTGAAAGGTAGCAGGTGCATTGCATAAACCAATAGGCATACGTCTATAAGCAAAAGTGCCAAAAGGGCATGTAAAAGTAGTTTTTTCTTGATCCTCTTGTGGCACATGTATTTGGGAAAAACTAGAGTATCCATCTAAAAAACAAAAGTGTGTATGTTTTGATAACCTTTCTAGCATTTGATCAATAAATGGTAGAGGTTAATGATCCTTCCTAGTTGCTTTGTTTAGTTTTCTAAAATCAATTACCATCCTATAACCCGTTATAATTCTTTGTGGGATAAGTTCATTTTTATCATTACAGACAACAGTAATACCTCCCTTCTTAGGAACACAATGAACATGACTTACCCGTCTACTATCAGCTATAGGATAGATTATACCTGCTTCCATAAGCTTTAATATTTCATTTCTTACCACTTCCTTCATCTTAGGATTTAATCGTCGCTGGTGATCAACAACTGGCTTAGCATCAGGCTCCATATTAATCTTGTGCTGACATAGAGTGGGACTAATGCCCTTAAGATCATCAAGAGTATATCCAATAGCAGCACGGTGCTTCCTTAGAGTTTTCAATAATCTCTTTTCTTAATGCTCTGAAAGGTTAGCACTAATAATAACATGATATATTTTCTTTTCATCAAGGTATGCATATTTCATTGTATCAGGCAATTGCTTAAGCTCAAATACGGATCACTCTTGGGTGGAAGAGGATCTACAAGAGTCTCAACAGGCAAATTGTGTTTCAAAATAGGCATTTGTTTGAAGAATATCTCATCTATTTCGTTTCTTTCATTCATATGCATATCATTTTCGTGGTCTAGCAAATATTGTTCTAACGGATCAGTAGGAGGCACGGCAATGGAAGCAAGACCAATAGTTTCATCCTTACTAGCCAATTCTTTATCACAAGGTTGCCTACGGAATTTGGAGAAATTAAACTTATGAGACATATCACCAAAATTAACACTAACAGTTTCCTTAGTGCAATCAATCTTAGCATTAACCATATTCAGGAAAGGTCTACAAAATATAATGGGACAAAAATCATCTTGTGGGGAACCAAGAACTAGAAAATCAGTAGGGTATTTTATTCTCCCACACAAGACTTCAACATCTCTAACAATCCCAAGTGGTGTGATAGTATTTCTATTAGCAATCTTAATAGTAACATCAATGTCTTATATCTCAGCAGGTGTAATATCATTCATAATTTCTTGATATAAGGTAAACAGGATAGCACTCACACTAGAACCCAAATCACATAAGCCATGATAACAATGATCTCCTATTTTAACAGAGACAAAAGGCATGCCAACAACAGGTCTATTTTTATCTTTATCATCGGGTTTAGCAATTCTAGCAGCTTCACCATAGAAATAAATAACATGCCCATCGATATTATCAACCAAGAGATCTTTAACCATAGCAACATTAGGTTCAACTTTAATTTTTTTAGAGGGTGTAGGTGTTCTTATATAACTTTTGTGGACCATAGTTGAAACCTTAGCATGTTCTTTTGTCCTTATAGGAAAAGGGGGTTTCTAAATATAAGCACTAGGAATAACTGGATTAACACTATAAGTAATAATTTCTTCTTTAGCTTTAGTGGGTTCTTCTACTTTTACTTCAATAGGGGGATGATACTTAAACCACTTATCCTTAGGGAGATCAACATGAATAGCAAAAGATTCACATAAAGAAGCTACTATCTCAGAGTCAAGTCCATACTTAGTGCTAAATTTATGAAAGGCATTAGTATCCATAAAAGATTTAACACACTCAAACTCGAGCTTTATACCTGACTCTTTACCTTTATCGAGTTCCCAATCTTTAGAGTTGCGTTTAATTCTTTCCAAAAGATTCCATCTGAATTCAATAGTCTTCTTCATAAAAGAACCAGTACAAGAAGTATCGAGCATGGATTGATCATTACGAGAAAGCTGAGCATAAAAATTCTGTATAATAATTTCTCTTGAGAGCTCATGATTGAGGCATGAATACATCATTGACTTAAGTCTCCCCCAAGCTTGAGCAATACTTTCTCCTTCACGAGGCAAAAAATTATACATATAATTCCGATCATGATGAACCAGATGCATAGGATAAAACTTCGGATGAAATGCCAATTTCAATCGGTTCTAGTCCCATGTTCCAATACCATCACACAGCCTATACCATGTCAATGCCTTTCCCCCCAAAGATAAAGGTAAAACCTTCCTCTTGACTCCATCTTCGGATAAACCTACAATCTTAAACAATCGACAAATTTCATCCACATATATCAGGTGCATATCAGGATGCACCATTCCATCTCCTGCCTAAGGATTAGCTAGCAGTTTCTCTATCATACCCGAAGGAATCTCATAATAAATATTTTTAGTAGGTGCAGTAGGTAGGAGCAACTCTTATTGTTTCTGGATGAGGTGAAGATACCCTGAACAAGCCCCTCAAAGGATTATATTCCATAGTGACAAGTGACAGTAAATTTCAGCACGTAATATAAATGTTTCCTTACCAAATTCCACTCACCAAAGGCGCATCACTCCCCGGCAACGACGCCAGAAAAGAGTCTTGATGATCCACAAGTATAGGGGATCAATCGTAGTCCTTTCGATAAGTAAGAGTGTCGAATCCAACGAGGAGCAGAAGGAAATAACAAGCGGTTTTTAGCAAGGTATTCTCTGCAAGCACTCAAACTATCGGTAACAAATAGTTTGGTAGCAAGGTAATACGTAGTGGGTAACAAGTAACAATTATAACAAAGGTGCAGCAAGGTAGCCCAATCCTTTTTATAGCAAAGGACAAGCCTGGACGAACTCTTATATAAAGCAAAGCGCTCTCGAGGACACATGGGAATTATCATGAAGTTAGCTTTCATCATGCTCATATGATTCGTGTTCGCTACTTTGATAATTTGATATGTGGGTGAACCAGTGCTTGGGTGCTGTCCTTACTTGGACAAGCCTCCCACCTATGATTAACCCCTCTCGCAAGCATCCGCAACTACGAAAGAAGAATTAATATAAATCTAACCATATCATTAAACATGTGGATCCAAATCAGCCCCTTACGAAGCAACACATAAACTAGGGTTTAAGCTTCTATCACTCTAGCAACCCATCATCTACTTGCTACTTCCCAATGCCTTCCCCTAGGCCCAAATCATGGTGAAGTGTCATGTAGTCGACACTCACATAACATCACTAGAGGAAAGAGAACACACATCTCATCAAAATATCGAACGAATACCAAATTCACATGATTACTTATAACAAGACTTCTCCCATGTCCTTAGGAACAAAAGTAACTACTCACAAAGCATGTTCATGTTCAAGATCAGAGGGGTATTGAATATCATTAAGGATCTGAACATATGATCTTCCACCAAACAAACCAACTAGCATCAACTACAAATAGTAATCAACACTACTAGCAACCCACAGGTACCAATCTGAGGTTTTGAGACAAAGATTGAATACAAGAGATGAACTAGGGTTTGAGATGAGATGGTGCTGGTGAAGATGTTGATGAAGATTGGTCCTCCCATGATGAGAGGATCATTGGTGATGACGATGGCTTCGATTTCCCCCTCCCGAAGGGAAGTTTCCCCGGCGGAATCGCTCCGCCGGAGCCCTAGATTGCTTCTGCCCAGGTTCCGCCTCGAGATGGCAGCGCTTCATCCCAAATGTCTCCCCTCTATTTTTTCTAGGTCGAAACACTTCATATAGCAGAAGATGGGCACTAGAGGCTGGTCAGGGGCCCCACAAGCTCAGGGGGTGCGCCCTGGGGGGTAGGGCGCGCCTCCCAGGCTTGTTGCCACCTGGTGGGTCCCCTCCTGGTATTTCTTCGCCCAATATTTTATATATATTCCAAAATAATTCTCTGTAAACTTTCAGGACATTTGGAGTTATGCAGAATAGGGATCTCAGATTTGCTCCTTTCCGGTCCAGAATTCCAGCTGCCAGCATTCTCCATCTTCATGTGAATCTTGTAAAATAAGAGAGAAAAGGTATGAGAATTGCACCATAAAGTGTAATAACAGTCCATAATGCAATAATTATCAACATAAAAACATGATGCAAAATGGATGTATCAGGGGTTTATTCATATCGATTGGATTTACTTGGTCTACATCATGTCATCTTCCTTATGGCGTTACTCCGTTCTTTATGAACTTAATACTCTAGATGCATGCTGGATAGCGGTCGATGTGTGGAGTAATAGTAGTAGAAGCAGACTGGAGTCGGTCTAGTTGTCTCAGATGTGATGCCTATTTACATGATCATTGCCTTAGATATCCTCATGATTATTCGCTTTTCTATCAATTGCCCAATAGTAATTTGTTTACCCACCGTATGCTATGTTCAAGACAGAAGCCTCTAGTGAAAACTATGGCCCCGGGGTCTATTTTAATCATATATTAAAAATCCAAAAATACCTTGCTCCAATTTATTTACTTTACTTTTATTTTGTATTTTTGTTTATCTATCTATCACTACGAGATTTGATCCTTGCAACTAACCGCCAAGGGATTGACAACCCCTTGTTTGCGTTGGGTGCAAGTATTTGTTATTTTGTGTGTTGGTACTGCTAACAAGGTGTTGCGTGGTTCTTCTACTAGATTGATAACCTTGGTTCTTAACTAAGGGAAATACTTATCTCTACTGTACTGCATCATCCACTCCTCTTCGAGGAAATCCCAACGCAGCTCACAAGTAGCAGGAACAATTTCTGGCGCCGTTGCCCGGGAGACATCATCAACATCTATCAAGTACCATCGCATAAACTTTTATCTCCTTGCATTTACTTTTATTTTTCATTTGCCTCTCGTTTTCATCTTACCCACTTCTAAAATATTTTCACGAAAAGCAAAAAAATATTTTCTGTTTGCCTTTTTGCTTGTTATCTTGTTTGCTTGCTTTAAGTTGCTACCATGTCCGAGTTTGTTACTGGGAAAGAGGATGGTAACATCCCTAGAGTTGAAATACCCCAAAATTTGGATTCTAAATTTTTTGTTGCAGGGCACGGGAACATTATAGGTAAAGTGTTATCCAATAATTCTTTAATTGCACGGGGACAGTGGCTTATAGTGATATTCCTATTCTAAAAAGAACCAAGAGTTGTGCCGAAGCTATTTCAACGCTTGTTCTTAAACTTGAGAGAAAATTTATGAGTACTCACCCCACTTTGCAAATGTTGTTCTATGATTTACCCGTTATCAACAACCCTAGGTCTAAGAAGATAGCTACTATCATCCTTATGAATGAATTTGATTATATTGTATGTGAGGCAAGAGAGATTTTTGTTTTTTATAATATGAGCCGTGAACATCCGATCATAGATGAAATTTTGTATGAGGAGGACTATGTATTGAGGCATTTGTTTCATGATAATCATACCTTTGATGAAAATACTAAAAAGGAAGTCCCCCTATACATATCATCCAACAAATTTTCAATGGCATTAATGAACAATATTGTTAGATAGTAAAGGGAAACCAACAAGGGTTTGAGGAAGGTTGCTTCTATAATGCTAAAATCATGGTTAATGATGTGTTCCCCATTATTTTGGAAAAGCCTCTTGATGAACCCGTACCCAATGATGCAAAAACTAAAGATGACAACACTTCAAACTATGCATTACGCCTAGCTAGGGGCATAAAACAATAGTGCTTGTTGGGAGGCAACGCAATATCTATCTTTATTTTTCTTGTTATTTTCCTATTTTTTGGTGTACACACAACCATGCTAATGTTATTGTTGTCTTTTTGTGTTTAAATTAGTGTTTGTGCCAAGTAAAGCCTTTGGTACGAGTTGGATGATAGTTGCTTTGATTTTGTGAGAAGACGAAAACTTTTGCGCCCAGTAACAGAATTGTTTAAATTCACTGAAGCGTGATAAAATTTTGAGTTTTTTACACATGATTGATATATAAATTTCCCACATTTTCCTAATTTTCAGTATTTCTGGAATTACATAAGTATGATCATTGTTCGAATCATTACAGACTATTCTGTTTTTGGCAGATTCTTTTTTCGTTGCATTATTTGCTTGTTTTGATGAATCTATGGATTGTATCAGGGGGTATAAGCCATGGTGAAGTTAGAATATAGTAGGTATTTGATAACCCACAAGTATAGGGGATCGCAACAGTTTTCGAGGGTAGAGTATTCAACCCAAATTTATAGATTCGACACAAGGGGAGCCAAAGAATATTTGTAAGTATTAGCAGCTGAGTTGTCAATTCAACCACACCAGGAGATTAATTATCTGCAGCAAAGTGATCAGTAGCAAAGTAGTATGATAGTTTTGATAGTAGTAGCAACAACAATAGTAACGGTAACAATGATAGCAGTGATTTTGTAGCAAGTGCAACAGTAACAGTAGTAGTAACTTAGCAAGAACAATATGTAGGAAAGTCGTGGGCATTGGATCGGTAATTCGTTGGATGATATTCATCATGTGACAGTTATAACCTAGGGCGATACGGCACTAGCTCCAGTTCATAAATATAATGTAGGCATGTATTCCGTAAATAGTCATACGTGCTTATGGAAAGAACTTGCATGACATCTTTTGTCCTACCCTCCCGTGGCAGCGGGGTCCTATTGGAAACTAAGGGATATTAAGGCCTCCTTTTAATAGAGAACCGGAACAAAGCATTAACACACGGTGAATACATGAACTCCTCAAACTACGGTCATAACCGGGAAGTGTCCCGACTATTGTCACTCCGGGGTTGCCGGATCATAACACGTAGTAGGTGACTATAACTTGCAAGATCGGATCTAGAACATAGATATAATGGTGATAACATAAACGGTTCAGATCTGAAATCATGGCACCCGGTCCCAAGGTGACAAGCATTAAGCATGGCAAAGTCATAGCAACATCAATCTCAGAACATAATGGATACTAGGGATCAAGCCCTAACAAAACTAACTCAATTACGTGATGAATCTCATCCAACTCCTCATCGACCAGCGAGCCTACGAAGGAATTACTCACTCCCGGTGGGGAGAATCATGGAATTGGCGATGGAGAAGGGTTGGTGATGACGAATACCGAAGATCCCCCTCTCCGGAGCCCCAAACGGACTCCAGATCTGGCCTCCCGATGAAGAACAGGAGGTGGCGGCGGCTCCGTCTCGCGGAACGCGATAATTCTTTCTCCCTGATTTTTTTTGGAAATATGTGATTTTATAGCATCGGTTTCAGGGTCTGCGGGGCCACCAGGTGGGGACAACCCACCTAGGTGCGCCTGGAGGTGGTGGCGCGCCCTGGTGGGTTATGCCCACCCAGGTGCCCCCCTCCGGTGGTTCTTGGCTCCAGAAATTATCTTTTATTGTATAAAAAATCCTCGCAAAGTTTCGTTCCATTCCGAGAACTTTTATTTCTGCACAAAAACAACACCATGGTAGTTCTGTTGAAAACAGCGTCAGTCCGGGTTAGTTTCATTCAAATCATGCAAATTAGAGTCCAAAACAAGAGGAAAAGTAGATACGACAGAGACGTATCAACTCCCCCAAGCTTAAACCATTGCTTGTCCTCAAGCAATTCAGTTAATAAACTGAAAGTGAAAAAGAAAACTTTTACGAACTCTTTTGCTCTTGTTTGCATAAATAAGCTTAAACAACACCCAGGTTTTCAGCCAATATTATAACTAATCATGTCGATAATAACTCTTAAAAATTATATTAACTCATATCAATGACATAATCAACTAGCGAGCAATAATAAGATATCTCAAACAACAACACGTTGTCAAAACAACCATGATACAATATGACAATAGTGGTATCTCGCTAGCCCTTTTTGAGACCGCAAAACATAAATGCAGAGCACCTCCAAAGTCCGAGCAGCGACTAAACATTGTAACTCATGGTAGAAAAGATCCAGTTATGACGACCCCGGCTTAATCATGCACTAACCATACACGCAAATGCACACGATTAAGCCTAAGGACTCACTTGAAGATATCACAACACAACTCTAAAACATAAATAAATTCATACAAGCTTTATATTACAAGCCAGGGCCTCGAGGGCTCGAATACATAGCTCGATGGCATACAAGTGTCAGCGGAAGCATCAGATATCTGGGTACAGATATATTACAGAACAGAGAGATAAGCCTTCACAGAGGCGGGGCAAAATAAAACTCTACGATCGAAAGGCATGGGCCTCCTGCCCTGGACCCTCCGAATCCTACTCCTGGTCGTCGGTCGGCTCCTCGTAGTAGTAGTACTCTCCGGGCTGGTAGTAGTAGTGGTCGTCGGTGGGGACAACTGGCTCCGGGGCTCCGTCGTCTGGATGCGACAAAGGAATAAAGGGGGAAAAAGGAAAATAAAGCAAACGTGAGTACTCATCCGAAGTACTCAGCAAGCAAGGATCTACACTACATATGCAACATTTTCAAAGGGGGCTGTATATGTGGACTGGGCTGCAGAAATGCCAGAATAGAAGGGAAAAGCCTAGTCCTATCGATGACTAGCATCTTTAGCCTCTTCACCAGTCTTGCAGCATTAGAAGAGAACAGAATAACATAATGTAAAGTATAACAATGTCATCAACCTCGGCCAGAGATTCTTCCTCGACGCCCTGCGAGAAAGCAATCCCAGAGCCGTACTATCCAGTTATCATCTCAAGTCATGTTCTAGTTGTACCGATCGGGATACAACTCCGAGTGTCCATTACCGTAGGACAGGCTATCGATAGAAGTTTCTTCCCTGCAGGGGTGCACCAACTTACCCACCACGCTCGCTTAACTCCGGCCGGACACACTTTTCTGGGTCATGCCCGGCCTCGGCTAAGCAACACGCCGCAACCCGACCAAATACTTAACAGAGAGGTCAGCACGCCGGACTAAACCTATGCGCCCCAGGGGTCTTGGGCCATCGCCCCAGGAACTCCTGCATGTTGCGTCAGGCGGCTGAGAGCAGACCTAGCAACCCCTTAATACAAGCGCAGTTGCTTAACCAGTCCAACTCGGCGTGCGCCGCTCAGTCGCTGACGTCCGTTAAGCTCCGGCTGAAGTATACGACGCAGAACGCCCATACTATGCCCATGTGATGGTTAGTGCTATCGGGCCAGAGGCCCCTCGGATCAAATATCCAAACCGTTTAGTGGGTTAGGAGCGCGCGGAAACGAGCAGAGACTCACGATCGATGTGACCCCGTCGCCCCGTCTTGAGGACTTGCGGCAAGGGCTAAGAATGCCCGGCCATGCCTCGTAGTTATCTCGCGGGCACCTCTCAGGTCAACCCGACTCCACATCACTTCGCATTCATGCTCGCGCGGGTACCCCTCAGGGCCGACCCGTCTTTAGTATCATGGTTCAAAGTCAAGTCATAATATCCAGAGTAGCTATGTGTTTAACACCGAAGGGAACCTTGAGGAATCACCCTCGATGGAATTCCCGCTCGATACTATCGTCAAGGTGAACGAATGAGGAATCACCCTCGAGGTCCACACTTGAGAAGTTGCACGACGACGTTGTTATCGGGGGTGGTGTAGGAGGAATCACCCTCGCTTACCACGACCGAATAACTAACCTACAAGGTTATCATCAGAAGTGCTGACGAGGTATCACCCTCGGCACTCGATAGTAACCCATTAGTGTCTCGCAATTTAAGGGGGAAGTGACGTGCAGTGCCCGAGTCTGATCTTCGATCCCGATATTCGGGTCTTCTGATTATCCAGCAGGGCAGTCGGGACAAGTGGGTCTCTGATAAGGCTCTTCCCATCCTATACTAAACAGTTTAGGAGAACAGGCAGGTATCAAAGTAGGCTACAATAAAACAGGATATGCAGCAGATATAGGACAACAGTAGCAGCAGTAACTTCTAATGCAAGCATAAGAGAGAAGAGAGTGGGCGATATCGGAATGCTCAAAAGGGGGGTGCTTGCCTGTCTGCTCGACGACAAGGGCCTGATCGTCGAGGACGTAGTCGTACTCCGGAGCGGCGTCTGCCTCAGGAGCTACGGCAACGTCGGGGTCTACCGAAAGAGAAGAGGGGGAAGAAACAAGTAAATATAATGCAAACAGATGCAACACAATGCGTGCGATGCTATGATGCAGTGCAGAGTTGCCTAAATATGCCTCTAAGTCATTTTAGTTATTTTTAGAATTAATCTGGGATTTATTAACCGGTGTGTGTGCACTATTCATCTACCGGAATCGAGCTCGGAGTTACGAGTTCTCCTACGTAGGAGGTTCCGACAAGGAAACAGACGGCACGATCAAACTCGTCTCGTCGTTCTGAGCAACTTTCATGTTTTAACTTTTTCGATCTGAGCTACGGTTTAAAAGTTATTAATTTTCGAAGTTTAAATGATTTTCTGGAATTTATTTATTTATCGGAAAAGGGAATTATGACGTCAGCATGACGCAAGGATGACGTCAGCGGTCAACGATTGGCTGACTAGAGTCAAATCTGACATGTGGGTCCAGTAGGACCCACCTGTCATTGACTCAGAGGCTAAACTAATTAGTTAAACTTAATTAAACTGCTGGTGGGGCCTACTGTCAGTGTCAGTAACTAATTAACAGGACATTAATTATCTGGCTAATGCTAATTAGGTCAACTGGGCCCCACACGTCAGCGGCTGTAGCTAGCCCAGTCAGCGTTGACCATAGTCAACAGGTCAAAGGGGGGCCCTGGGGCCCACGGGTCAGTGACCCAGTGGGTGGTCCCGGGCCGGCCACGTCAGCGCGGGCGGTGGCGCGCCGGCAGTGCGCCGGCGGCAGCGTGCCGGCGACCACAGAAGCGGCGGAACGGCGCGGAATCGGCGCACCGGCCTCCATTTGACACACCGCGACCACCTACGGGACGCGGGAGCTTGCGCGCATCGATCTGTTCAAACGGCGTGGGCTCCGGTGGTCGGAAACAACGGCTACGGCGAGCACGGGCGGCACCGGAGTTCGGGCGTCGTCGCGAACGACGATGGAGGCTGCGGCACGCCCAAAGGAGGGGTCCTATGGGGTCCTAGAGGTAACCGGAGCACGGCTATGAACTCGGTTGAGCACGTTATCGCCGGTAGCGGCGACGATGAGCACCGCGGCGGAGCAAAGCTCGGGCGGCAATGGCGGTGGCGACTATAGGCGCCTAAAGGCAGCACTGAGTGAGGGGAAAGGGGAGACTGCTCACCGGGGAGGCTCACGGAGGCCCGGTGGTGGATTAGGAGCAGCAGACGGCGCCGGATTCGAGGAAGATCACCGACGACAGCAGGAGGATGGAGAGCTCGAAGCTGTCCCCGTAGCGCCGCCCGGCTCGCGCTGAGGCCCGCAGTCGATGTGGAGGAGCACGGCGAAGCTCGTGAGCACGGTGGCTGGGCGAGGGGCGGCCGGTGGCCGCGGTGAAGCAGCGATGCGGCGACGGCGGCGCTTAGATGCGTGGCAGAGAGGAGGGGAAGCGAGGGAAGAGAGCGAGGGAGAGATTGGGGCTAGCTAGGGTTTCGGGGAGGCCACTAGGGTCCTTATCCAGCGCGGGGAGACGGCAGATGGGCGACGCATGCAGCATCGGCGATCAGAGCGGCTACGGCGTCGACACGGCGACGGAGGAGGGAGACGAGTCGGGGAGTGGACTGGGCCTGGCCAACTGGGCCTGAACAGGTAAGTGTCCTTTGGCCTTTTTCTTTTACTATTTTTCTGTTTTAGCTTTTATTTAATACCAGAGAGAGAAAGGAATTATTAGAGCAACTAGTTCACTTAGGAGAAATATGGAAAATGTCCCAATAAATCCCTTGTGATTTTAGACACTACCCCAAGAAGTTTGGAGGCCAAAGGAATTTATTTGAAATTTTCATAAATGAATTAGTATTTTAAAATGCTGAGATTGTGCTGGATTAATTGCTACTGCTCATCTTTACATAGGAGTGATGTTGTTTTAATTATCAACACATTGTTTTGGAATATTTGCTAGATGGTGAACAATTTTGCAGCGACTTTGTTACAACTTCATTTTGCACTTGTGATTTGAATTGGAATTGGAATGAGATATGTTGCAATGTTGATCAAGCATAGTTAATCGTGGTGACTTGGCATGATCTGTGGGTGATCACTGTGGTGTGAGGCTGGGGATGTTACACCAGTCATGATGCACCCAACATTAGCTACACACAATGCATAAGCATGACATCAGTGCTCTCAGGTTCTGGCGCTTATTTGAGAGGGTCATGACACAACATAAAAGTAAATAGATAGTCCCTTTGCAGAGGGAAGCAGTGATTTGCAGAGGTGCCAGAGCTCAAAATTTTAAAATAGAGGTTAAATAAAAATTTGAGGCATGCACCCTTCTTGTTTACTTCGCGACCATCAGTTATCAGTATCTTCCATGCTAAACTCATTAGTGGCGGTTCCCAAGCGATAAAAGTAAAGATTTACTCCCCCTCCACCAAAAAACACACTCCACGGCTAGCCGAATCCATGGGTACCGTCCATACCAACATCAGTCCTGGGGGAGTTTTGTTTAATTATTTGCAATTTTTGAATTCGGGACTGGGAATCCCTATTACTGCCCCTTTCTCGTGCAATGGTGAGTGAATAAACACTCATCCTGAGAATAACTCGCTTAGCATGGAAGATACCGACTACCTCCTATCGCTCTATGAACAATCCAGGCACACAAAAAGGATATTTATTTGAAGTTTTTAGAGGTGGCACATGCAAATTTACTTAGGACGACAAGGTAATACCGCATATAGGTAGGTATGGTGGACTCATCTGGAATAACTTGGGTTCAAGGTTTTTTATGTACAAGCAGAATTCCCACTTAGTACAGGCGAAGGCTAGCAATTAGGTTGAGAAGCGGCCAGCTAGAGAGCAACAACGGTCATGAACATGCATTATGCATAAGTAACATTGGATACTAGCATGAGTAGGATATGAACACCATGAACATAAATATCATAGAGGCTATGTTGGTTTTGATTCAACTACATGCATGAACATGTGCCAAGTCAAGCCACTCGAACATTCAGAGGAGGATACCATATCATCATACTACATCACAATCATTTTAACGCAATGTTGACATCCAAGATAAATCATTATCCACTCCTAGCTACTTATGCATGGCATGAGAAACTATAATCTCTAATTGTCATTGCAAACATGTTTAATCATAATGGGTTGAATCATGGATACTAGGTTAAACATATTTACAAAAATAGAACAAGTCGAGTTCATACCCGTTTCTCTCTGCCACGGCCAGTTCCTCGAATATCGTCATTATTGCCTTTCACTTGCACGACCGAATGATATGAAAATGATAATAGTGCAAGAGTGCTGTGGACTAAGTTGGAATCTGCAAACATTTTATTCAAAAGGAGAAGACAAGGTAAATTGGGCTCTTTGTTAGATTAACAATAATGCATATGAGAGCCACTCAACATTTTCATCGTGGTCTTCTCCTCGGTATGACTCAATAAAAGAAAAGAAGTTCAGAAAAACACACTGAAATATTTTTGGAGTTTTTGGTTTTCTGAAAGAAAGCAAATAAAAAGGGAAAAACAAAAACGAGAAAACTATTTACACAGGAAAGCTCCCAACAAGCAAAAGAAGAACAAGGAAATCTTTTTGAGTTTTCTTTTTAGTACTACAACAATTTAAACTAGGAAGAAAAATGAAAAAGAAGTAAGAAATATATTTTTGGATTTTCTCAAAGTTTTTCAACCACACAAGAAGAAAGCAAGAAAATATTCTAACATGGATAATACAATGAAAAAGTGTGGACACCGACAACTGAAATGAAATGTGTAAACATGAATGTAATGTCGGTGGAAATACGTACTCCCCCAAGCTTAGGCTTTTGGCCTAACTTGGTAATCACCAGTCGTAGAAGCCATGAGGTCCTATGTTGAAGTGCTGAGGTGCGGGCACCTGAGGGTCCCACTGCTGAGGCTCCTCCTGTGCCGCAGCCTGGTTGTTCTGGTAAGCGATGATGTCCGCAGGCATAATCCTGTATCCACCCCTGGCAATGGGATCAAACAAAGCAGGTGCAGGCAGTGGAATAATATCATGAGTTTTCACACTAAAAACCAGATTATAAGGAAGAGGAATGTCAGGATAATCGGCAGCATTAAACTGATGGTATTCCATAGCAGCGCGATCTAGGTGAACCTTGGGCAAAGGGTAATCATGCTGGCGTATCTGAACATTAAAGTGAGCTGCCAGGCGAGTAGCGTAAATACCACCATGTATTTTACCCTTGGATTTATTAATGTGGAGGCGGCGTGCCACAATAACTCCCAAGCTATAAGTGTTGTAGCCTTCCAGTGCACGACGTAAAACAACAAGGTCTGGGGCACTGAGTGCACCCACCTTCTCTCTAGCAAGCAAGCACTTTGCAATGAAAAGAGCAAAATAATGAACAGCAGGAAATTGCAAGCTAGTGGCGGTGACACTCGACACTGCTCTCTCGTCCCCCACAGACAGAGTACGGTAAAAACCTTCAAACTCTGCAGGCCTAGGCTCTACCAACCCACCATCAGAAGGAAGCAAGCATATTTCACAAAATTCAGTAAGCGGTATCTGATGGGGTTCAGCGTATAAATTAAACTGCACTTCAGGGGGATTATTCTTAGGAAGGAAAGTAAAACTTTGCACAAAGGAATTTGTGAGGAGATGATACTATTCGCATTCAGCTGTGATGAAGTCGGTGAGGCTGGCATTAGCAGCATATTGTGCAAACTCTTGGAGGATTCCGGCCCCTTCCATGAACGGGGTATGCGGCCATTCGCACGGCCGTAACTCCGCCAACCTCCGGGTGCAGAGATCACTGTCAGATGACTCCCCAATTACTCCCTTGGAGTTCTTCTTGGAAGCAAACTTCCTAAAGATACTCATGTTTTTCCTATAAGCAAAATTCTGAAATTTTTAGTCCACAAAATTTTTCTCAACAAAACTTAACAAGATTCATAGCAACTACTCATAGGGAAGCATAGAGGCCATAGCAAGCATTCAAACTACTTAAAACTCTAAGAATTCAACATGCAAGCTCATCTACAGCAGCACCAAGAGTAGCTAATTATTCAAAATATAAACAACTAAAGCAAAAACTAATTGGACACACGGAGGAGTCACATACCAAGTAACAATCCCCCGAAACAGTTTCGGAAACGGAGCTTCGAGCAAAGAGATCGAAATCCGCGGTTTTGAGAGCAAGAGCAATGGTGAATTTTTTCTGGAGGTAGGTGATGATGTGGGATGAAGAGATAAGTGAGGGGGCCCACGTGGGGCCCACAACCCACCAGGGCGTGCCTGGGGGTCCTGGCGCGCCCAGGTGGGTTGTGCCCACCTGGTGCACCTCCCTCTGATATTATTTGCACCAAAAATTCTTAAATATTCAGAAAAAATCGTATCAAATTTTCAGAGCATTCTGAAAACTTTTATTTTTGGGTCATTTTTTATTACACAGGAAAATCAGAAAATAGACAAAACATGGCATTTTATTTTATTTAGCTAATAAAAATAGATAACAAAAGGTTGGGACAGAAGGTAGTGCTTACTAAATTCATCAACTTCATACCTCTAAAAAATGATCCATTAATAAGGTTGATCAAGTCTTATTAACAACCACTTTCGATTAGCATGAAACCGAAGAACTTTCGTAAATCACTAAGTTACCTCAACGGGGATATGAATATTCCCAACAATAAGCATTTCATATTTCTTTTTAACAGTAGGTAGAGGTAGTTGAAAACTTCCAATAATGATTGTCGGAGATTTTTCAATAACATTAATACCATTCACTTGGAATTGTTTCTTCGGAAAGTGCACCGTATGCTCATTACCATTAATATGAAAAGTGACCTTGCTTTTATTGCAATCAATAACAGCCCCTGCAGTATTCAAGAAGGGTCTACCAAGGATAATCGACATGTTGTCGTCCTCGGGCATCTCAAGTATAACAAAGTCAGTCAAAATAGTAACATTAGCAACAACAACGGGCACATCCTCACAAATACCGATAGGTATGGCAGTTGATTTGTCAGCCATTTGCAAAGATATTTCAGTAGGTGTGAGTTTATTCAAATCAAGTCTTTTATATAAAGAGAAGGGCATAACACTAACACCAGCTCCCAAATCACATAAAGCAGTTTTCACATAATTTCTTTTGATGGAGCAAGGTATAGTTGGTATTCCTGGATCTCCAAGTTTTTTAGGTACTCCATCTTTAAAGGTATAATTAGCAAGCATAGTGGAGATTTCAGCTTCCGGTATTTTTCTCTTATTGGTAATGATGTCTTTCATGTACTTTGCATAAGGAGGCATTTTAAGGATATCAGTCAAGCGAGTACGCAAAAAGACTGGCCTCAGCATTTCAGCAAAGCGTTCAAATTCTTCATTATCTTTCTTTTTAGTTGACTTAGGTGGAAAGGGCATAGGTTTTTGAACCCATGGTTCTCTTTCCTTTCCATGTTTTCTGGCAACAAAGTCGCTTTTATCATATCTTTTATTCTTAGGTTGTGGGTTATCAAAATCAACTGCTGGTTCTATCTCAACATCATTGTCTGGTTCTTTATTATTTGTTTGAGTGTCTTCATGAACCTCATCATTATCTTTTTCATTATCAGAAGGTGAGTGTTCACTACCAGATTGAGTTTCAGCATCAGAGATAGAGACTTCATTATCATTATCAGGAGGTTTTTCTACTTCAGGTTCACTAGAGGCATACAAAGTCCTATTGTTTCTTTTTCTTTTTATTTTTAGGAGGACTACATGCATCAGTGTCAACTCTTTGAGAGTCTTGTTCAATTCTTTTTGGGTGTCCCTCAGGATAAAGTGGTTCCTGAGTCATTCTACCTCCTCTAGTCATTACTCTAACAGCATGATCATTGATATTATTATTCATTTCATCAAGCAGTTCTCTTTGAGATTTAGCAACTTGTTCTAGATGAGTTTGAACCATAGAAGCATGCTTCCCTACACCTCTAACATCATTTGAGATTCTAAATAACAAGTCACTTAAGCGAGCAATCATATCAGAATTGTATTTCAATTGTTTCATAACATTTGCATTGAAGTGATCTTGTTTTCTAATATAGTTTTCAAACTCATAAAGGCATTGGCTAGGGTGCATATTGTGAGGATTATCATTATCATTGAATTTCATTAGAGAATTTACCTCTACCACCGCAGGTGGTGGTGGTGTATCAAGCCCATGTATTTCTTCAATAGGAGGTAAATTTTTAACATCCTCAGCTTTAATACCCCTTTCCTTCATAGATTTCTTTGCCTCTTGCATATCTTCAGGACTGAGATATAGGATACCCCTCTTCTTCGGAGTGGGTTTAGGCGGTGTTTCAGGAGGAGTCCAATCATCATAATTTTTCAATATGTTATTCAATAGTTCTTCGGCTTGTCCAATAGTTCGTTCCCTGAAAACACAACCAGCACAACTATCTAGGAAGTCCCTAGAAGCATCGGTTAGTCCATTATAGAAGATATCAAGTATTTCATTTTTCTTAAGAGGATGATTAGGCAAAGCATTAAGAAATTGGAGAAGCCTCCCCCAAGCTTGTGGGAGACTCTCTTCTTCAATTTGCGCAAAGTTAAATATTTCCTGTAAGGCAGCTTGTTTCTTATGAGCAGGAAAATATTTTTCAGAGAAGTAATAAATCAAATCCTGGGGACTACGCACACAACCAAGAGCAAGAGTATTGTACCAAGCTTTAGCATCACCCTTTAATGAGAACCGAAAATAATTTGAGAATATAGTAATAGCGAATTTTCTCATCATGAGCAAAAAGGGTGGCTATGTCGTTTAACTTAGTAAGATGTGCCACAACAGTTTCAATTTCATAACCATGGAAAGGATCAGATTCAACCAAAGTAATTAACTCTGGGTCGACAGAGAATTCATAATCCTTATCATCAATAAAGATAGGTGAAGTAGCAAACTTAGGATCACATTTCATTCTAGCATTCAGAGATTTTTCTTTGTACTTGCATAATAATTTCTCTAGATCATCTCTATCCTTACAAGCAAGAATATCTCTAGTTGCCTCCTCACCCACAACATAACCTTCCTGTACCTTAGGCAATTCATATCTAGGACGGCTAGTTCTAGTAGGTGTTTCAAGATTTTCAGTTTCAAACTCATCATCAGTTTCAACAATATCATGTTGTCTTACTCTAGCAATTTGTTAGTCAAGAAATTCACCTAGTGGCACATCATCATCAAGCAAGGCATTGGCATCATCATAAGCATTCATAGCAGAAGTAGCATCATCAATAACTTGCGACATATCAGAATTAATAGCATGTGATGGTGTTGCAAGTTTACTTATAACAGAAGGTGAATCTAAAGCGGAGCTGGATGGCAGTTCCTTACCTCTCCTCGTCTTAGAGGAAAAAATCTTAGTCTTAGCATCCTTCAGATTCTTCATAGTGATAATTTGATAATAATCCCAAGTGACTCAACAAATATAGCTATGCTCCCCAGCAACGGCGCCAGAAAAAGGTCTTGATAACCCACAAGTATAGGGGAGCGCAACAGTTTTCGAGGGTAGAGTATTCAACCCAAATTTATAGATTCGACACAAGGGGAGCCAAAGAATATTTGTAAGTATTAGCAGCTGAGTTGTCAATTCAACCACACCTGGAGATTAATTATTTGCAGCAAAGTGATCAGTAGCAAAGTAGTATGATAGTTTTGATAGTAGTAGCAACAGCATTTGTAACGGTAACAATGATAGCAGTGATTTTGTAGCAAGTGCAACAGTAACAGTAGTAGTAGTAACTTAGCAAGAACAATATGTAGGAAAATCATAGGCATTGGATCGGTAATTCGTTGGATGATATTCATTATGTGACAGTTATAACCTAGGGCGATACGGCACTAGCTCCAGTTCATAAATATAATGTAGGCATGTATTCCGTAAATAGTCATACGTGCTTATGGAAAGAACTTGCATGACATCTTTTGTCCTACCCTCCCGTGGCAGCGGGGTCCTATTGGAAACTAAGGGATATTAAGGCCTCCTTTTAATAGAGAACCGGAACAAAGCATTAACACACGGTGAATACATGAACTTCTCAAACTACGGTCATCACCGGGAAGTGTCCCGACTATTGTCACTCCGGGGTTGCCGGATCATAACACGTAGTAGGTGACTATAACTTGCAAGATCGGATCTAGAACATAGATATAATGGTGATAACATAAATGGTTCAGATCTGAAATCATGGCACCCGGTCCCAAGGTGACAAGCATTAAGCATGGCAAAGTCATAGCAACATCAATCTCAGAACATAATGGATACTAGGGATCAAGCCCTAACAAAACTAACTCGATTACATGATGAGTCTCATCCAACTCCTCATCGACCAGCGAGCCTACGAAGGAATTACTCACTCCTGGTGGAGAGCATCATGGAATTGGCGATGGAGAAGGGTTGGTGATGACGAATACCGAAGATCCCCCTCTCCGGAGCCCCAAACGGACTCCAGATCTGGCCTCCCGATGAAGAACAAGAGGTGGCAGCGGCTCCGTCTCGCGGAACACGATAATTCTTTCTCCCTGATTTTTTTCTGGAAATATGTGATTTTATAGCGTCAGTTTCAGGGTCTGAGGGGCCACTAGGTGGGGACAACCCACCTGGGCGCGCCTGGAGGGGGTGGCGCGCCCTGGTGGGTTGTGCCCACCCAGGTGCCCCCCTCCGATGGTTCTTGGCTCCAGAAATTATCTTTTATTGTATAAAAAATCCTCGCAAAGTTTTGTTCCATTCCGAGAACTTTTATTTCTGCACAAAAACAACACCATGGTAGTTCTGCTGAAAACAGCGTCAGTCTGGGTTAGTTTCATTCAAATCATGCAAATTAGAGTCCAAAACAAGAGGAAAAGCATTAGGAAAAGTAGATACGATGGAGACGTATCAGTATTATGCAATAATAAAATATGAATGGGTTTACAACAGTACCTAAAGTGGTGATTTTCTTGTTACACTAACGTAACTCACAAGTTTTCTATTGAGTTTTGTGTGCTGAAGTTTTCAAGTTTTGAGTGAGATCACGATGGATGAAGGAATAATGAGTGGCAAGAGCCTAAGCCTGGGGATGCCCGAGGCACCCCAAGGTAATACTCAAGGACTCCCAAGCATCTAAGCTTGGGGATGCCTCGGAAGGCAGCCCCTCTTTTTCTACCAACTATCGGTAAATTACTTAGAGCATTTTTTTTATTCATCAATGATATGAGTTTTGCTTGGAGTGTCATGTATTATATGAGTCTTTGTTTTGCTTGCTTTTTAGTTTGCCACAATAATCTTTGCTGCACACACCTTTTTGAGAGGGACACACATTATTCGTGATTTGTTAGAATACTCTATGTGCTTCACTTATATCTTTTGAGCTAGGCAGTTGCTCTAGTACTTCACTTATATTTTTTAGAGCACGGCGGTGGTTATATTTTGAAGAAATAGTTTCACTCTCATGCTTAACTTATATCATTTTGAGAGTTTGGTAAATAGTAATGGCAATTAGCATGGGTTATGAATTTGGTCCTAATATGATAGGTATTCAATAAGGATATAATAAAAACTTTCATGTAGATCACTGAATATGATAAGTTTGATTCCTTGCAATAGTTTTACGATATAAAGATGGTAATATTTGGGAGGTACTAGTGAATGATTGTGGTTTAGTAAGAATATTGGTGTTAAGGTTTGTGATTCCCAAAGCATGCACGTATAGTCTCTCATTATGCTATGAAGTTGGAGCACGATTTATTATTGAGTGTCTTGCTTTGCATGAAGGTCGGGGGCGCGCGATGGTTAATTCCTACCAACCTCCCCCTAGGGGCATGCGTAGTAGTACTTTGCTTTGAGGGCTAATAAACTTTTGCAATAAGTATGTGAGTTCTTTATGACTAAAGTGAGTCCATGGATTATACGCACTCTCACCTTTCCGCAATTTGCTAGCCTCTTCGGTACAGTGCATTTCCCTTTCTCACCTCGAGATGTGGTGCAAACTTCGCCGGTGCATCCAAACCCCGTGATATGATACACTCTATCACACATAAGCCTCCTTATATCTTCCTCAAAACAGCCACCATACCTACCTATTATGGCATTTCCATAGCCATTCCGAGATATATTGCCATGCAACTTCCACCATTCCATTTTTATGACACACATCATAATTGTCATATTGTTTTGCATGATCATATAGCTGACATAGTATTTGTGGCTCCGCCACCATTCATCATTTTCATATATCTAACACTAGATCATTGCACGTCCTGGTACACCGCCAGAGGCAGTCATATAGAGTCATATTTTGTTCTAGTATCGAGTTGTAATTTTGAGTTGTAAGTGAAGTGTGATGATCATCATTATTAATTATTAGAGCATCGTCCCAAGTGAGGAAAGGATGATGGAGACTATGATTTCCCCACAAGTTGAGATGAGGAACCGGATGAAAAAAGAGAGGCCAAGAAGAGCACATAAAAAAGAGGCCAAAAAGAGCCCAAGAAAAAAATGAGAGAAAAAGAGAGAAGGGGCAATTTCACTATCCTTTCCACACTTGTGCTTCAAAGTAGCACCAAGTTTTTCATTTAGAGAGTCTCCTATGCTTTCATTTTCATATAACTTGTGGCAATTTTTCATTATAGAACTTGGCTTGTATATTCCAATGATGGGCTTCCTCAAATCCCCGAGGTCTTCATGAGCAAGCAAGTTGGATGCATAACCACTTAGTTTTGTTTTTTAGCTTTCATACACTTATAGCTCTTAGTGTATCCGTTGCATGGCAATCCCTACTCCCTGCATTGACATCAATTGATGGGCATCTCCATAGCCCGTTGATTAGCCTTGTCGATGTGAGACTTTCTCCTTTTTTGTCTTCTCCATATTATCTCTATCACTATACTCTATTCCACCCATAGTGCTATATCCATGGCTTGCACTCATGTATTGCGTGAGGGTTGAAAAAGCTGAAGCGGCATTAAAAAGTATGAACCAATTGCTTGGCTGACACCGGGGTAGTGCATGATTTATATTTTGTGTTAAGAAGATGGAGCATGACAATGCTATATGATTTTGTAGGGATAGCGTTCTTTAGCATTGATATTTTGAAAGGCATGATTGTTTGTTGGTATGCCTAAGTATTGAAGTTTCTATGTCAAATTATAGACTATTTCTTTGAATCATTTGGATCTTAATATTCATCCCACAGAAGAGAGATTACATGATGAATATGATAGGTAGCATTCCACATCAAAAATTCTGTTTTTATTATTTACCTACTCGAGTGAGTATTGATGTTTCTATGTCAAATTATAGAATATTGCTTTGAATCATTCGGATCTTAATATTCATGCCACAAAAGAGAGATTACATGATGAATATGATAGGTAGCATCCCACATCAAAAATTCTGTTTTTATTATTTACCTACACGAGGACGACCAGGAATTAAGCTTGGGGATGTTTGATACGTCTCCAACGTATCTATAATTTTTTATTGTTCCATGCCATTATAGTATCAATCTTGGATGTTTATTATGCAATTATATATCATTTTTTGGGACTAAGCTATTAACCTAGTGCCCAGTGCCAGTTGCTGTTTTTGGCTTGTTTTTGGATTTTTAGGAAGTCAATATCAAGCAGAGTGAAAACGGAGAAAAAACTTTGGATTAATTTTTTCTGGACCAGAACGGACCCTAGAAGGTTCGGGAGAAGACCTGACGAGCCACGAGGGAGCGACAAGCTCATGAGGCACGCCCAGGGACAGGGGGTAGGCGCGCTCCCAGGCTTGTGGGCCCCTCATGGCACCTCTTGACCTAATTTTTCCTCTGTAAGTTCTCAAATATTCCCCATACATCAGAGAGCCACCCCAAATACCTTTTCCGCCACTGCAAGTTTCTGTTTTTCGGAGATCCCATCTGGAGACTGTTTTCGATACTCTGATGGAGGGGGAATCGATCATGGAGGTCCTCTACATCAACCTTGTTGCACCTCTGATGATGTGTGAGTAGTTTACCATAGACCTATGGGTCCATAGCTAGTAGCTAGATAGCTTCTTCTCTCTCTTTGATCTTCAATACAATGCTCTCCTTGATGTTCTTGGAGTTCTATTCGATGTAATATTTTTTTTGAGGTGTGTTTGTTGGGATCCGATGAATTGTGGGTTGACAATCAGATTATCCATGAATATTATTTGAGTCTTATCTGAACTCTTTTATGCATGATTGTTATAACTTTGTATTTCTCTCCGATCTATCCGTTTGGTTTGGCCAAGTAGATTGATTTATCTTGCAATGGGAGAGGTGCTTTGTGATGGGTTTGATCTTGCGTTGCTCAATTCCAGTGACAGAAAGGGACATGACACGTACTTGTATCATTTCCATTAAGGATAAAAAAGATGGGGTTTATTCATATTGATTGGATTTACTTTGTCTACATCATGTCATCTTGCTTAAGACGTTACTCCATTCTTTATGAACTTAATACTCTAGATGCATACTAGATAGCGGTCGATGTGTGGAGTAATAGTAGTAGAAGCAGGCATGAGTCGGTCTACTTGTCCCGGATGTGATGCCTATATACATAATCATTGCCTTGGATATCATCATGATTATTCGCTTTTCTAACAATTGTTCAACATTAATTTGTTTACCCACCGTATGCTATGTTCAAGAGAGAAGCCTCTAGTGAAAACTATGTCCCCCGGGTATATTTTAATCATATATTAAAATCCAAAAATACATTGCTGCAATTTATTTCCTTTTATTTTATTTTGTGTTTTTGTTTATCTATCTATCAATACAAGATTTGAACCTTGCAATTAACCGCTAAGGTATTGACAACCCCTTGTTTGCGTTGGGTGCAAGTATTTGTTATCTTGTGTGTAGGTACTGCTAACGAGGTGTTGCATGGTTCTCCTACTGGATTGATAACCTTGGTTCTTAACCGAGGGAAATACTTATCTCTACCGTACTGGATCATCCTATCCTCTTCGAGGAAATCCCAACGCAGCTCACAAGTAGCAATAGACATGTTAGGTAGCATTCCACATAAAAAATTCTATTTTTATCATTTACCTAATCGAGGACGAGCAGGAATTAAGCTTGCGGGATCTTGATACTTCTCCAATGTATCTATATTTTTTTATTGTTCCATGCTATTATAGTATCAATCTTGGATGTTTTATATGAAATTATATATCATTTTTTTGGGACTAACCTATTAACCTAGTGCCCAGTTGTAGTTGCTGTTTTTTACTTGTTTTTGCATTTTCAGAAAATCAATATCAAACAGAATACAAACGGAGAAAAAACTTTGGATTAATTTTTTCTGGACCAGAAGGGACCCTAGAAGGTTTGGGAGAAGATCAGACGAGCCATGAGGGAGCGACAAGCTCACGGGGCACGCCCTAGGGGGGTGGGCATGCCCCCTAGGCTTGTGGACCCCTCGTGGCACCTCTTGACCTAATTCCACCTCTATAAATTCCCAAATATTCCCAATACATCAGAGAGCCACCCGAAATACTTTTTCCGCCGTCGCAAGTTTCTGTTCTTTCGCGATCCCATCTGGAGGCCTTTTTCGGCACCATGCCGGAGGGGGGGTCGATCACGGAGGGCTTCTACATCAACCTTGCTGCCCGTCCGATGATGTGTGAGTAGTTGACTGCTACTTGTGAGCTGCGTTGGGAGTTCTCCGAAGAGGAGAGGATGATGAAGATTTCCCTCAGTTAAGAAGCAAGGTTATCAATCCAGTAGGAGAACCAAGCAACACTTTGTTAGTAGTACCTACACACAAAATAACAAATACTTGCACCCAACGCGAACAAAGGGTTGTCAATCCCTCGACGGTTAATTGCAAGGATCAAATCTTGTAGTGATAGATAGATAAATAAACTACAAAATAAAATAAGGTAATTAAAATGGCAGCAAGGTATTTTTGGATTTTAATATATGATTAAAATATAGACCCGGGGGCCATAGTTTTCACTAGAGGCTTCTCTATTGAAAATAGCATACGGTGGGTAAACAAATTACTGTTGGGCAATTGATAGAAACGTGAATAATCATGACGATATCCAAGGCAATGATCAAGTATGTAGGCATCACGTCTAAGACAAGTAGACCGACTCCTGCCTGCATCTACTACTATTACTCCACACATCGACCGCCATCTAGCATGCATCTAGAGTATTAAGTTCATAAAGAACGGAGTAACGCCTTAAGCAAGATGACATGATGTAGACGAAGTAAAGTCATTCATGAATAAACCCCATCATTTTAGCCTTAATGGCAACAATACAAATACGTGTCTTGTCCCTTTTTTTCACTGAGATATATATCACCGCAAGATTGATCCCATTACAAAGCACCTCTCCCATTGCAAGAAAAATCAATCTAGTTGGCCAAACCAAATCAATAGATCAGAGAGAAATACAAAGCTATAATAATCATGCATAAATGAGTTTAGAGAAGACTCAAATAATATTCATGGATAATATGATCATAAACTCCCAATTCATCGGATCCCAACAAACACACCGCAAAAAGTGATTACATCGAATAGATCTCCAAGAACATCGAGGAGAACATTGTATTAAAGATCAAAGAGAGAGAAGAAGCTATCTAGCTAGGACCCATAGGTCTGTTGTAAACTACTCACACATCATCGGAAGGGTAGCAAGGTTGATGTAGAGCCCCTCTGTGGTTGATTTCCCCTCCAGCAGAGTACCGGAAAAGGCCTCCAGATGGGATCTCGCGAGAACAGAAGCTTGCGGCGACGAAAAAAGTGTTTTGGGAGGCTCCCTGTTGGTTTCCCGATTTTAGAGAATTTACAAAGGCAAAGTTAGGTCAAACGAAGCAACGAGGGCCCCACAAGGCACAAGGGCGTGCCTACCCCCCTGGACGCGCCCTGGTGGCTTGTGGGCCACTCCTTCGTCTTCTGACCCCCTCCCGAAGCTTCTATGGTCTCTTATGTCTAGAAAAAAATTGTCTAAAAGTTTCATGGCATTTGGACTTCGTTTTGTACTGATATCCTGGAAAACCAAAAATAGGCAAAAAATAACAACTGGCACTTGCACTACAAAAAAACACTTCTGTGATGATACGTTTTTGTCACAGTAGGTCACATTTTCTGTCATGCTTGTACATCTATGACGATTTTATGACAGAATCAAGATATTCATACCTGTGCTGTCATAGAAGTGTTCCATGACAATATTGAAATTATCATCACGGAAATGTCCACTTCCATGACGATAAATGCCGTGTCATGGAAGTGTTTTCATCAATGGTAACTGACACATGGCATCCACCGTAACGCATCTCCGTTAAGCTATCAGGTCTGATTTTGGATCCAATAACCCGTTAACAGCCACGACGAATGGCGATTTTCCACGTGTAAAACATTCACAGGCCGAAGGAACCACATGTCAGCTCCGCGTTGGGACAGATGTCAACCGTCCAACGGATAGGAGTCGCCAATGAAACGTCGACACGTGGAACGGCCCAGTAGAGTCCCATATAGGTTAAAAAGCCGACCCTGTAAAATGCCCACAAGATTTTGTCAGATACTAATGGGCCAACCCATTAACAGCCTAGCTTTTTCTAGGCCAAATTATGGCCCATATCGGATAGACCCTTTAAAAGCCTACCATATTATGGGCCAATTTACAGCCCATATCATATCTGGCCCGTTAACAACCTGCAATAGTTTGGGACAAATTACGGCCCATATCTGATCCGGTCCGTTAACTGCTTTTCGTATTTTGGGCCAAATTACGACCCATAACAGATATGGCCCATTAACATCTACTGTGCCTTTGGGCCCATTGAGGGCCTGATTTGCTCCTCGGCCTCATAATGGCCCGTTTAACAGTTCAGCTCGATATTAGTTTCGGTATGTTAGCGGCCCTGTGTACATATGGGCCGCTGTCGGCCCGATTTCACTTTTGGCCATTCAACGCCCCGAGCTGCATCTGGGCCTAATTCTGGTCCATAGTGAATTTCTACCTATTAACGGCCCGTAGTCTTCGTGGATACATTTTAGCCCAACCTGCCTATCAGCCCGTTAAAAGCCCTTGAGAGTGTTGGGGCTAATTTTGGCCCGCTAAATTAGGCCCGCTATGCATCCGACCTGCTTCCAGCCCGTCATGTGATTGGGCCAAACAAGGCCCAACTACATTTCGGCCTATTAATGGCCCGTCATATCATTGGGCCAATCATAGGCCGATGTATATTTTAGCCTGCTGTCGGCCCGTGATTTATTCGGCACATTTCAGGCACAATCTACTTCTCAGCGTGTTAAAAGCACATTTTATTTTCTGGCCCAACTAAGGCAAGCAGTTTACTCGGCCTTTTAAAGGCCCAAAACTAATAGTGGGCCAAATTAAGTCGGGGCTTGCTAATGGCCCAAGATGATTGCAGGCCCATGTTCTGGTCCATTTATAGCGATTGGCGAGCCGGCCAATTTTAGTACTGTAATATTTTTATGTAAACCTAACTTATTGGCCGATTGCACTCCGATCGAAGCTTACGACCTTTTCACAGAGTGACGACAACATCTACAGTAAATAAATTACATCATCGTGACGAAGAATAAACCTAAACTATACAACAAAGAAATTACATCATATTACATCCACTAGGCATCAAAGTTCACCGCCAGTGATAATAAAGGGCAACCAGACATCAGATTACATACACTGGGCATCAAAGGTCGCCACCAGTGCAAGTAAACACACCGACACAATAATAGACAGAACCGACAGCAATTCAACATGGTTCAAGAAAGGTCAGCCCTGGCCTTTGCTGCAGCGCAAGCAGCTTAGCAACCTGATGAGACTGCGCTTGTTTGACACTTATATCCACCAACTCAAGTTGCATAGCATTAATAGACATCCCATACTTATGGTTAATCTTGCATAGAGATTGGAGTTCCTGTCAGATTTGAGCTGAAGCATGTCTTTCTACTTGAATTTGAGATTGAACAAGTCGAACAGATTCAGGCGGTGACTTCATCAAACTTGTGTCACTGCTATTAGCGAGTAACTTCGACACTACATCAAGACATGACTTTGGGGTTATATCGCTCTCCTCAAGATGTGTTGCCTTCTTCCCTGGAATATATGTTAGAGGGACAAGCAATGGGTTCATCTCACTATCATTGTGACAGTTCTTCCTAGCGTCAGTGATGTCACCCTGAAATAGAAACAAGTAGACAGATAACAGGTTTTGCACGTATAAGCATCAGTGTTGTCAATTCATCCCATTTCTTAGTCGGAAATAAAGAGACACGGTTTAAAATAGCATTAACATAATAGGCATTGTTCGCAGTTAAGACGGTAGGAAATGGCATTGTGCAGGAGCAGCCAGCTTCACCACACCACTGGATTACAGATCAAGAACACAAGCATACATGTAGTGCTAAACAATGTATAAGCATGAATGGTGTGTGTACTGTCAATTTATCCCTTTTCAGATTGGTAAATAAAGAGACATGATTTAAATAACATTAACATAATGTGGCATTGTTCATAGTTAACACATAGCAGGATATGACATTGTGCTGGATTTGGTAGTTTCGCCACACCACTGGGTTACAAATCAACAACACAAGCATACATGCAGTGCTAAAGAAGATAACTTGCTCTATTTAGTTTAATTTACATGGTATAAATAAGGAACTAGGTTGTACAACTAAAAACTAAAATTGAGAAGGACAAACTTATGTTTATGTACTTCTTTGTAATAAACTTTGAACATGCAATTTGATGCAAACGACAAAAATAAAAGCATTTGTAGTCATAGCTATCCAAATATACACAACAAAGTTTGAAGGCTCGAGGTGGACAAACTTACGTTAGTAGTGAAGACCGGCTCTATAAAGCCCTTGTCCATATTGATGGGGGGGGGGGGGGGCAATTCAAGAAGTTTACGACATAGTCTTCTTCATGAGCATTGCGTTTATTCTATATTTTGTTATGAGTAAATATAGATGTGATAATATAGGTACAAATGGAGATTATTTAAGCTAAGTTGCAGACTATAAATGTAAGTATAAAATACAGGCAAAAGGCACTGACAAGAGCAATACAAAGCTAAACTTCTTCAGTAGCATTGGTATTATTCAACATTTTGGCAAGAGTAAATATAGATGTGATGTGTAGAAAATGGAGGCAAGGGAAAATAAGCTACAAAGTGATGGTACATGAGCAACTAGCTGACAATATAAGTACAGTGATGAAGGACAACAAATACTTACAAGAACAATGCAGAGCTAAACTTCTTCAGAAGCATTGCGTTTATTCTACATTAATGTAAGCATTAATATAGATCTGATAATTTGAAGTGAACAGTGGATAAGCAAGCTATAATGCACAACGATGTCACATAATCCACCAGGTATGAATGTAAGTAAAACGATACAGGACAACAGGTACTAAGAAGAGCAAAGTAGCTAACAGCATAGTTGCGATATCCTATGTTTTGTGGTGCTGGTTCTATTGCCAATATAAGTGGGGTGCTATCTGATTTCTCCGGTCCCACCACCTTTTTCAAGGACTTTGCTTGTATTATTTCAGGTTCTGCAATCACCCTCTTCCTTTTGGATGTCTGATACACAAGAACAACATTTGAATAGAAAAATATGGTATGACGACAAATGGAATAGGTATTGATAATGGATGGGCATGGCATCTTCACATATATGATGAGTAAACTAAGCAGATGGCGGTGCAACGAAGCAAAAGAAATGCAAGACACCTTATGCAAGATACGTGTAACCAATAAAACTTTGCCAAATTAGAACAGGCACCTTATTGGGTGAACAGGATAGGCTATCTGCCTTTGACTCCTTGAGCTCAGAATAGTCATTAGGATCATATTCTGAATATGAATCTATAGGTCGGGAGCATGTGGGTTTCATTACATCTAGAATGGACCTCAATCCCTTGATGCCAAGTTTATTACCCATTGAACTGTTCCACAATATTCTTTTGATGTGCGCATTCTCATATTCATTGTGATTACGTACAATATCTGAGAAGCATGAAAACATAAATAGTAGTGAGATTATCTTTGTAATGCAGAGTATATATTAATATAATTGGGGCTCTCTGCAAACCCTTGTGTGCTATCACTAGATTCCGATGAGAGAGCCCATGTGTGCTGTAATATGGTGCGTACATTAATATAATCTGGCGCAACTACAAAAAAATAGGCTCCATGTTGGGAGCTCCAGAAGTAAGGATAGTTGGCAGATGATAGATTCATAATATACTGTATAGAAAGTTTATTGCCAAACCATGATAACGAGAGTGCACAGAGAAATAGTATTCCAAAATGTCTATATGTGGCGCACATGGATTTAAAAACTCACGTAGTAACATTAGCTGACCAATTAAATTGCTGAAAGCAAGTAGCAGAAGTAGCCAAATAGACCCATCGACTGCAGATGTCCCTGCTTGCCTTCCTGAAAAGGAACATACCGTACTTATTAAAGAAGAACATAAGAGGAACATGTTAAAGAATAGAAGAGGAAGCATATTTTGGAGATTTCATTACTTTCTATACAATGTTGGTTGCCCACCCATGATGAATTAGAGCACCCAAAGAAATGCAATTCCATGTTGTCTCTCTCAATGTGGCCACATGCATTTGGAAACTCAAGTGGGAGCATTAGCTGACCAATTAAATGTGTGTCTGTTAACTAATATCAGTATCATATCACATTCGTATTGGAACAACTAAGCTTTGGAATTATGATTGGTGTGTTGTTTAGCTTAAAGGGTGGACTGCTGCTAGTATGACACAAAGCACCTACGCAGATCATAGTGTAGATATAATGGGAAAACCCTAAGCATCACGAGTAAAATTAGGAAAGTGGAACTTACTGGAATATGGGCTAGTATTGCCGGTACGGCTAGAAAGGCTTCGGATACCAGCTCTTTTCAACTGAAGGCGCAATACTGTTACTATCAGTCTAACTCTCAAAGGCGACACAGCTCCCAACATTTCCTAGATATTATGGCAGACCAACACGAAGAGTTGAAAGCGTTCATGACAAGCGACCGAATAGACCTATACACTACAACTGTCCATGCTCCTCTTCACTACAAGGAACATATCGTACTACTATTATACTCCCTCCGTTACTAAATATAAGTCTTTGTTGAGATTCCACTATGGATCACATATAGATGTATATAGATACATTTTAGAGTGTAGATGCACTCATTTTGCTCCGTATGTAGTCCATGGAGGAATCTCTACAAAGACTTATATTTAGGAACGGAGAGAGTGCTTATTAAAGAAGAACATGCTAAAGAAGAGCAAGCAGATTTTGGATAATAAAATGTTAGTTGCCCACACATGATGAACTAGAGCGCATAAAGAATGCAACTCCATGCTGTCTCTCTATATGTGGCGCACGAGCTTTTTGAAAGTAAAGTAGGAGCATTAGCTGACCAATTAAATGTTCTCTGTTTTATTAATATCAGCATCATATTAGATTCGTATTTGAGCAACTAAGTTTGGAATTATGAGTGGCATGTTGTTTAGCTTGATGGGTTGAGGAGCAGTGCTAGCACGTCTCGAAGCACCTAGGATGATGGTACTGAATATAAAGGGAATGTCTACATGCAAGTCGCCTGACTTTCGTCATTTGGGTTAGTCGACCATTTCAGGCGGTTGGATGAAGATCCTATATCTCCTAACCCTTGTTATTCCTCGCCTCTTATTCTTCCCCTACATACCACCGCATGGGCTGCCGGCCGAACCACCGGCCCTCGCCCTCCCTTGAACCGCCCACCACCACCGGTCTTTCGCCAGCCCGGCCATCCCTCTAGCCCCCTCCCCCCTGCCGCGTTGAGTTTTTCCTTCGGCGAGACCCCACCACAGCCCGAAGACTGCCCCCACAACCATCGTCCCCCCCGAAACCCTAAGATAGATAATGGGGCAGCCCTCCAGCGAGCTCCTTCCTTCCCTGCGGCGAACTCTCAAAAATCGGCTGACCCCAAATTAAAACTCAGTCGACTCTCATTTAGCTAATGTGGAATATGAAAGGGGAAAACCATAAGCATTGCAAGTATAGTGTTGAGCATGCCGTGGCGGATCTAAAGGTGCAAACCGAACAAAGGCAACTGGGCAACCAATGTTTGCTTTCAACTAACAATTAAGATTCTAAGTGATGGACAAGAAATCACAGTAAAGCAGTGGCGATCTATTTTGTTGCTGAGATAAATAACTTGAGCAGATACGAAAGAGTACCGCCTCTGGTGCGACGCCATGTAAGCATCTGCTGAGATGTTGTGAGTGCTGCGGTAGCGATGGCTGTCAGCGGCGTGGAAGCAGATCTAGGAGGGAAGACGGTGGCGACGGGGGAAATATCCCGACACGGTGGACAAGACGGTCGTAGGAGCGGCCCCGGCAAGGTGGACGATGATGCGGATGAAGCGAGAGGACGCAATGCAAGGATCCTGGTCCGAAGCCGTGGATGAGAGAGGTCGATCTCTTTTAATGCACGAGGTGTCGGGGTATCAGCTCCGGCATGGTGGAGTGTAGGATCGAAAGTATGTCTAGAGGGGGGGGGGGGGTGATTAGACTACTTGACCAAATAAAAATCTAGCCTTTTCCCAATTTTATGTCTTGGTAGATTTTAGCAACTTAACACAAGTCAAGCAATCAACCTACACATGCAATTCTAAGAGTATAGCAGCGGAATGTAAATCATTGCATATGAAGGTAAATGGGAGGAGTTTGGAGGGAGCAAATGCAATGTAGACACGGAGATTTTTGGCGTGGTTCCGATAGGTGGTGCTATCGTACGTCCACGTTGATGGAGACTTCAACCCACGAAGGGTAATGGTTGCGCGAGTCCATGGAGGGCTCCACCCATGAAGGGTCCACGAAGAAGCAACCTTGTCTATCCCACCATGGCCATCGCCCATGAAGGACTTGCCTCACTTGGGTAGATCTTCACGAAGTAGGCGATCTCCTTGACCTTACAAACTCCTTGGTTCAACTCCACAATCTTGACAGAGGCTCCCAAGTGACACCTAACCAATCTAGGAGACACCACTCTCCAAAAGGTAATAAATGGTGTGTTGATGATGAACTCGTTGCTCTTGTGCTTCAAATGATAGTCTCCCCAACACTCAACTCTCTCTCACAGATTTGGATATGATGGAAAGATGATTTGAGTGGAAAGCAACTTGGGAAGGCTAGAGATCAAGATTCTTGTGGTTGGATTGGAATGTCTTGGTCTCAACACATGAGTAGGTGGTTCTCTCTCAGAAAATGAGTAGTGGAAGTGTAGGCACGTTCTGATGGCTCTCTCCCAAATGGAGAAGGGGGTGGAGGGGTATTTATAGCCTCCACACAAAATCTAACCGTTACGCACAATTTACCAAACTCGGTGGGACTGAATAGTGAAACTCGGTGAGACCGACCTGGTTCAAAATGTGAACATTAGGCTTTTCGGTGGGACCGACAATACCAACTCGGTGAGACCGATGCGCTAGGGTTAGGGCGAAACCTCATCTCAGTGAGACCGATCACATGAACTCAGTGAGACCGATTTCAGTAACAAGCAAACAGAGACTTGGTTAGGCAAACTCGGTGGGACCGATCGCTCATTTCGGTGAGACCGAAATGTTACGAAAAGGAAACAGAGAGTTTGCATTGCCAACTCGGTGGGACCGATTGCTCATCTTGGTTAGACCGAAGCGTTACGAAGGGAAACAGAGAGTTTGCAATCCCATCTCGGTGAGACCGAGATCCCTATCGGTGAAACCGAACTGATTAGGGTTTCTGGCAATGGCTATGTCAAGTGAACTCGGTGGCGCCGGATAGATCAAATCGGTGGGGCCGAGTTTGACTTTAGGTTTAGGACATATGTGGAAATGAGAAAGTGGTTGAGGGCTTTTGGAGCATATCACTAAGCATTTTGAGCAAGCAAGCCATTAAGCAACACCTCATCCCCTTTTAATAGTATTGGCTTTTCCTATGGACTCAATGTGATCTTGGATCACTAAAATTAAAATGTAGTGTCTTGAGCTTTTGCCAATATGTGTCCTTAGCATTTTGAGGGGTCCACATCTCTAGTCCATGCCATACCAATCATTGAACTTTCTGAAACATTAATCTTGAATGGATATTAGTTCAATGAGCTATATGTTGTTATGAATTACCAAAACCACCCGAGGATTAGTTGCACTTTCAATCTCCCCCTTTTTGGTAATTGATGACAACATATAGATCAAAGCTTCGACAAATGATAATATAAATGAAGTACATCATCGCATTGAGAAGTATGTGATAAGCAAGAGCTCCCCCTAAATTTGTGCATTATTTAAAATTTGCTTTTGAATGCAAATGCACAATCGATTAGGATCATGGGTTACTCTTCCATGTCACATACATCTTGGTGGAGCGCTCAAAATGATAGAACATGAAATATGCACTCATTACCAAGACAAGATGTGAATGATCATATATGAGAGATAGAATATCATCATTCAAGCACAAACATTAAAGTATGATATGATCAAGCACATGATCATATAAGTATCTCACATACACATAAGTAGAGTATCAACCAAACAAGCAAGCAAATAAAGTAGCAAGAGAGGCAAAAGAAGCAAAACACTTTCTCTCGAAGCCTATGATCTATACACTTTCTCCCCCTTTGGCAACAAGTTACCAAAAAAACTTGAAAATGCATAGTGCTATGCGGCTCTCTAAGCACGATCACTGGGAGCTCCGGAGTGCGAAGGTGGCGTGGAGAGGAGTCCTGCAACGAATGCATCCAAAGAGGTCTGTGGAGCTGGTGGAGTAGCAACTGGAGGGACAACAGAGGCTGTAGCTGCTGGTGCTGATGTAGTAGCCCTTGTGTCACTGGCTGGCACAGCGACAGACCTTTGTGCCCTAGGAACTCTCTGAAATGCTTCAGTGGTAGCTCTCCCTCTTCTCTCTTCAGCTTCATCCTGGAGTTGCTCAACTGCAGTCTGGATCTCTGTGACCTTCAAGTCTAGATCATAAAACTTTGTCTCGATGATCCTCTCAAGACTCTCTTGATTTTGAGTCAGGGTAGTTAATCCTTTCTCAATTCTGACAGTGGCCTCAAGCAGATAGCTCAACTGACCCTGCTTGGTCTTGAGGTGAGTAGTTGACGCATCTGGAACTTGTGAAGATTGTGCTGCCTTCTCTGCTTTAGCTTTCTCCCTCTTCTCCTGAGCCTCTACTGAAGTAGGATGTGTGGCATCCATGACAACTTCATTGTCTTCAAATCCAGGCATCAAGGGAAGGTGCTCCCTGTCCAAGAGATATGTGCCTTTGCCCATCTTGGAGTTGATGAGCATCTGAATGTGTGGAGCATATCCACATGATCTCTTTTGATCAGCAGCAGTCCTCTTGATTGTCTCTACAATCAATGTCATCACTTTGAACTTCTCTGGAATGTCAAACATGTGCAGCAAGTTGATGGAATGTCCTCTTATCATCTTGTCATCTCCAGACTTGGGCAACAAAGTGTGCCTGAGGATAGTGTTGATTGTGGGAAGTCCAGACAGCAGATAGTACACAGAGCCAAACTTGTGAGTACCCAGGGCAGCATCAGGAATCTCCTTGTACATGTGTGCCATGGAGTTGTGTCCTTTCCTTGGCTTGGCATACACATCTGTGTCATCCTCTTGCTCTTCAGGGGCATTGATGAGCTTGGCCCACTCAGCAACTGTAGACTGGTACCTAGTACCCTCAGTCATCCAAACAATTTTACCATCTGGGTAAAAATGTGCTGTGGAGTAGAACTGCATCACCATCTCATCATTCCACTTGGTGAGTTTCTGGCCAACAAATTTGTCAACTCCAGTCAGTCTGAAGCTGTCATGAACTCCTGGGAAATGATTTGCATTGTTGTCAATGTAAGTCCAGTCAACCCATCTCATATCACTGACTATGGGCATCTTGTCCAGGAGCACAGTCTCATAGAAATCTTGCTGTTCCTTTGTGTGGAACCTGTAGTCTACAACAGTCCTCCTTCTGGTGGCATATGGGTCTGTCTTCCTCCATAGCCTGAGACCTGCATCCTTCCTTAGCTTCATGTTCTCAGCCACAGGATGTGTATCATCATGATCTGGGATCTTGGGCTTCAATTTTCTAAGCACTTGGGCTTTTTCTTCTTCTTCCACTTCAGGCACTGGGGCCTTGTTCTTCTCAGCAGCTGGTATGTTCCTAGTTGATCTCTTGAGTGCTGCAGGCTTAGAAGCTTGAGCAGCAGCAGCCTTGGGGGCAGTCTTGGGCTTTGATGGAGCAGCCCCTGACTTGATGTCATCCCCCATCAACTTCTGAGCTTTGGCAACTGGTGCAGCATCTTCTTCATCCTCATCTGAATCCCTGACCGTGGATGGTCTGCCAATTACTCTGGCCATGGTCTTCTTGACCCTTTCCTTCCTCTTCTTGCCTTCACCAGCCTCCTTTGGTTCAAGAGAGACCCCAATGGCTTCCTGTGTTGAGGCTCTGGCTTTGGACATTGGGATCCTTCTGGCTGGTTCCTTCTTCCTCATACCTGGCTTGGTTGAAGCTGTTGTGCCAAACTCTTTCCTGACAACCTTTTTCCTTGAAGTGACTTCCTCATCAGCCACAAAATCTTCATCTTCATCTTCTGAATTCCTTTTCCTCCTCTGCCTAGTAGCAGCCTTAGGCAGGTTGCTAGGAGTACTTCTGCTCCCATCATCATAGCTGTTAGAGGGACTAGTGCCCTCACTTAAGTTAACCTGTTCCTCAGATCTGTTTTGGCTGTCACTGTTGTCTGACATGGCTGAAAGCTGAAAGCTGACCCTGTGAATAGATATAGTTGAGACAGAGTGGATGAGCATCACAAGGTGCAGAGATTTTGCAAAACAAATGAGTCAAAAAACTTAGTTTTAGTTTTCAACAGAAGTCATTTCGGAGCTACCGATTTGTTAAACTCGGTGACACCAAAGCAATATTAGAGTCTAAACTAGTGAAATTGGTCAGACCGAGACACAGTTCAGTGACTTCGAGATTGCTAGGGTTTCACTGAGAATCGAACTCGGTCACACCGATTTGTAAGTTTCGGACAGACCGAAAATCACAAGTGCAATGGCCTGGGCCAAATCGGTGAGATCGATTTCTACAACTCGGTCGGTCCGAGATGAATTCGGCGGAAACCTAACCCTAAGTTTTCGAATCAAAACTAATCTAAAGGAGTTTTTGATTGGATAGAAGTATCTCAAACATGGTAAGATTCATGGCATTGACCTAAGTGCAGGAATCAGAGGTAAAGATTGCACAAAGGGGTCGAGTTCATACCCTAACTCGGTGGTGAACTCGCTACGACGACAACGACGGCGAAGATTCCATTGACGGCGACGGAGACCAGTGGCAGGAGGTCGCTGGCGACGGAGGAGACGATCCGGAGACCTTGAGTCGGCAGAGCTGGATAGGCGCGGGTGAAGGGTTTCGGAGAAATTTCCAAAATTCGACCCGTGGGTATATATATCCAGACCCTGTCGGTGTGACCGAGTTGAGCAACTCGGTGGCACCGAGATGCAGAATCGCAAGCGGTTACTGCAACTTGGTGAGACCGAACTGTTCAAATCGGTTGCACCGAGATTGAAACCTAGATCAACTCAATGAACTCGGTATGACCGAAAGGAATGAATCGGTCAGACCGAAATACATCGATAGGTTTTGGAAGTTTAAGTCTATGACGAATCGGTGGCTCTGAGTGCTCCTCGCCCAGAGGGTTCAAATCTGACTTGATCAAACTTTGTGATGTAGCATGAATAGAGTTTGAGACGAGAAAAGCATAGATAGCTAGAGGGAGTACTTAGGCATTCTTGTCCATCCAATTGGCAAAAGAAAAGACCAAACAATCAAAGCAACAAATGGATGTCCTTGAATGAAGAAAATTATGCATCCAGCATGCTCACACAATAAGATGGCAAATGAAATATGTGGCAAAGCATGCACACACACTCTAGCATCTATCAAGCAATTGGCGATGACTAGGTCATCTATATATGAGTATATTGACTTAGGAGTCAAATGAGAACATTTGATCATAGGTCATACTCATCGTTTAAGCACAAGTGGGGTTACCACTTTTACATAAAGCATTGTTGTGTTCACACCATTAGAGTTGCTTTAGCTCAATTCTTAGAGTAAAGCTCCCCCTAGATGTGATATCCCCCCTAAGAGGGATGAACTAACCTTGGGTTTTGTCGATGATGACTTCGTGTAGATGTTGAAGATGTGGATGCTCAATGTTGATGTAGATCATTTGGAGCAATCCTTTGGAGTGAGTTGCACTTTCGATTCCTACACGCGTTAGTCCCACAAGGAACATGCAAGAGTATCCATAGACATAGAGTGAAGTACACACAAGATGATGTCCATGAAAGCATTAGGTTACCTTGTTCCTTGACTTACCAACAAGAGGGTTTGTGACTCCTTGAACTAGTGCAAGATATGGAAGTTGATTGCACTTGTTCTCGCCAATATGAATATGAGTGAAGTATGTTGGCGGAGTCACCCTCATGAGCTCTCTAGTTCTTCTTCTTCGGGATCCACATCATCTTGATGGGAATCCTTGGGGTTGTAGATGTACTTGATGAAGTAGAACTTGACGTAGTCTTGGGAACCCACTTGACCAAGGCCTTTGGAGCTTCTTCAAATGCATCAATCTCCTCTTGAAGCTTGTCCTTGCCTTTTAGCTTGTGGTCTTGTGGTGGAAGATCATCTTGAGCTTGTGTCCCCTTGAAGGAAGTAGGATCATACTTCTCTTGTTGAGGAACAAACTTCGTCTTGGGGTATTGATCTTCTTCTCACTCAACTCCATTGGCATTGAACTTTCGTTCAAAACCAACACCTTGATTCTTCCGGTGCCTCCCTTGCTTGCGTACAATTTCCTCAAATTGCTTACTTCCAGCAAGGCTCTTGTAAACACCTTTCTCTATAATTCCCTTCAATAAGCTATTTTCTTGCTCAAGTGTAACTTGGCTAAGAGAATCATTAGTGGAATCAAGAGAACTACTAGAAGCAACAATATTGGATTTAGCATGATTATTGTTACTACTAGAAGAAGAATATTTCTTACTCTTGGTGCTAGATTTTACTTGTGGCATCTAAGTAGACAAGAGTAAACGCTTGGCAATGTAAGAAGAACTTTTCTTTCGAAGATCATCATTGATAGCTTTTAAGAACCCATGTTCTTGCTCTAGGTTGAGCTTCTCGAAGCATAGCCTCTCATGAGTCTTTAAAAATTCTCGATGATCTTCTAAAGTAGTTTCATGAGCTAACTTAAGAGTGTTTAGTTCTTTAGTTAGACGCTCAATCTCCTTCTTATCATTTTCATTCGTTTCATCTTGATTAGCATGATTAATAGTAGTTTCATCATAGTTTTCATCACTAGCATTGTCAACAAGTAACTCATCATCACCTAGCAAATCATCTTCATCACTATTGAAATCAATATACTCGGGGTGTGATACCTTGGGGCCTTTAGCCATGAAGCATCTTCCAATTCCTTCATTTGGTGAGTCAAATATGTCATAGGAGTTGGTTGACACAAGTGCAAGACCGGCAACACCTTCATCTTGAGTATATTCGGAGTCGGAGTGATAACTTCTCTCGGAGTGGTGGTCGGAGTCAGAACCAGATACCCATTCACCAACATGAGCTTGATGTCTTCGTTTTGTATAGCTCCTTGATGACTTGTCCTTCCTTTCCGAATCCTTGCTTCTGCGAGAGGTTCTTCGTTCATAATGGTCATCTCTACTCCTTCTCTCTCTTGGAGGTGATTCTTCTCTTCTACTTCTTCTTTTAGGTGAGTCTTATTTTCTTTTGTATGGGGCCGTACACTCATTGGAGTAGTGTCCGGGTCTTCCACAATTGTAGCAATTTCGTTCACGACTAGAAGATCTTTTGTCATGGTACGATCTTGATTTGGAACTTCTCTCTTTACTTCTACTCTTGTAGAATTTGTTGAAGTTCTTCACCATTAAGCTCAATTCCTCATTGAAGACTTGTTTTTCACTTGATGTGGCAGGAGCATCACATGAGGCTTTATAAGCACCACTAGACTTGTTGTGAAGCTCTTCTTTGTCCTTGAGTGACATCTCATGAGCAACAATTCTTCCAATGACTTCCGTTGGCTTGAGATCTTTGTAATTGGGCATCATTTGGATCAATGTGCACACGGTATCATATTTTCCATCCAAGGCTCTTAGGATCTTTTTGATGATGAATCTGTCAGTCATCTCTTCACTTCCTAAGCCGGCAATCTCATTAGAGATGAGAGCAAGCCTAGAGTACATTTCAGCGACACCTTCACCATCCTTCATTTTGAACTTGTCAAGTTGACTTTGAAGCACATCCAACTTGGATTCCTTGACGGACTCGGTACCTTCGTGCATATCAATCAAAGTATCCCAAATTTCCTTTGCATTCTCAAGACGGCTGGTTTTGTTGAATTCTTCGGGAAACAATCCATTGAAGAGGATATCGCAAGCTTGAGCGTTGTATTGCAGCATTTTCAACTCTTCCGCAGTTGCTTCACGATTTGGTTCTCTCCCATCGAAGAATTCACCTTGCAAACCAATACACACAATAGCCCAAACAGCGGGGTTATGTCCAAGAATATGCATTTTCATCTTATGCTTCCAACTAGCAAAATTAGTACCATCAAAGTAAGGACCTCTACGGTGGTAATTTCCCACGCTAGATGCCATACTCTCCTAGGTTGTGAAACCAAGGCTATGATCACCAAAGTATGGAAATCAAGGCAAAATGGAGACCAAAGCTCTAATACCACTTGTTGGATCGAAAGTATGTCTAGAGGGGGGGGGGGGGGTGATTAGGCTACTTCACCAAATAAAAATCTAGCCTTTTCCCAATTTTATGTCTTGGCAGATTTTAGCAACTTAACACAAGTCAAGCAATCAACCTACACATGCAATTCTAAGAGTATAGCAGCGGAATGTAAATCATTGCATATGAAGGTAAAGGGGAGGAGTTTGGAGGGGGCAAACGCAATGTAGACACGGAGATTTTTGGCGTGGTTCTGATAGGTGGTGCTATCGTACGTCCACGTTGATGGAGACTTCAACCCACGAAGGGTAACGGTTGCGCGAGTCCACAGAGGGCTCCACCCACGAAGGGTCCACGAAGAAGCAACCTTGTCTATCCCACCATGGCCATCGCCCACGAAGGACTTGCCTCACTTGGGTAGATCTACACGAAGTAGGCGATCTCCTTGCCCTTACAAACTCCTTGGTTCAACTCCACAATCTTGACAGAGGCTCCCAAGTGACACCTAACCAATCTAGGAGACACCACTCTCCAAAAGGTAATAAATGGTGTGTTGATGATGAACTCCTTGCTCTTGTGTTTCAAATGATAGTCTCCCCAACACTCAACTCTCTCTCACAGATTTGGATATGGTGGAAAGATGATTTGAGTGGAAAGCAACTTGGGAAGGTTAGAGATTAAGATTCTTGTGGTTGGATTGGAATGTCTTGGTCTCAACACATGATTAGGTGGTTCTCTCTCAGAAAATGAGTAGTGGAAGTGTAGGCACGTTCTGATGGCTCTCTCCCAAATGGAGAAGGGGGTGGAGGGGTATTTATAGCCTCCACACAAAATCTAACCGTTACACACAATTTACCAAACTCGGTGGGACCGAATAGTGAAACTCGATGAGACCGACCTGGTTCAAAATGTGAACGTTAGGCTTTTCGGTGGGACCGACAATACCAACTCGGTGAGACCGATGCGCTAGGGTTAGGGCGAAACCTCATCTCGGTGAGACCGATCACATGAACTCGGTGGGACCGATCGCTCATTTCGGTGAGACCGAAATGTTACAAAAAGGAAACAGAGAGTTTGCATTGCCAACTCGGTGGGACCGATCGCTCATCTCGGTTAGACCGAAGCGTTACGAAGGGAAACAGAGAGTTTGCAATCCCATCTCGGTGAGACCGAGATCCCTATCGGTGAGACCGAACTGATTAGGGTTTCTGGCAATGGCTATGTCAAGTGAACTCGGTGGCGCCGGATAGATCAAATCGGTGGGGCCAAGTTTGAATTTAGGTTTAGGACATATGTGGAAATGAGAAAGTGGTTGAGGGCTTTTGGAGCATATTACTAAGCATTTTGAGCAAGCAAGCCATTAAGCAACACCTCATCCCCTTTTAATAGTATTGGCTTTTCCTATGGACTCAATGTGATCTTGGATCACTAAAATGAAAATGTAGAGTCTTGAGCTTTTGCCAATATGTGTCCTTAGCATTTTGAGGGGTCCACATCTCTAGTCCATGCCATACCAATCATTGAACTTTCTGAAACATTAATCTTGAATGGATATTAGTTCAATGAGCTATATGTTGTTATGAATTACCAAAACCACCCGGGGATTAGTTGCACTTTCATGGAGGAGGACGGCGGTGGATGGGGTGGCGGACAGAGGAGGCTGGGGTGGAGAGATGTTTTGGCGCCCATGGAGTACGAATGGGGAAATGGAGGGAGAGAGGTAGGGGGAACCATGTCTTTGGGATGTGCTTGTCTCAAATGCGGGGAAAGTTACAAACTTAGCCCCCATTTAAAATTTCAGACATCACAGCAATATTGGTCGGTTGGGGATAGGACGGCAATCTCGCATACACCGAATATTTGCCGAGGGAGATTTCGGCCAAGGAGAGTTTGTTTTGGCGCCCACCATGTATGAATTGGGGTGAGAGGTGATTTCGGCCGAGGAGACACTGTGTTTTGGCACCCACCGTGTATGAATCCGGTTGAGAGGCGGTTATGTCACGTTTGAGTGAAATTACAATCCTGCCCCTATCTACACCTATACAAATCGAGCCGACATGTTTTGCGTGTCAGTGATAGGTAGTAACTTCCATCTCTGTTACGGCCGAGCAGGGACTGCGTGTTTCGCCGCTTCATTCAAAATTTTGGAGAAAAAACTTGCATGTTTATCGTGCCAACTCAATTCGAGTCCATTTTGTATTCTTTTTTTCAGGCAGGATCCATTTTGTATTCGAATAAAATTCTATATACATCATTCATATGTATATATACTTTCAAAAGCACAACACCCTTTATACATAAATATGGTTTGCAAATGCCATGATCTCATATTCATAAGGCTGAATGCATCTTAATTTGAATTCAAATATTTGAAACCACTTTACGTTGAAATCCAATGTATGCATTCCTCGCTAACTAGCTCCAATTAATGTGTGTTTCATGCGGGTTTTTTAACTTCTCAAACACGTATAATGTGTTTGACACACGCAACATATAGTGTAGTCCCATTTAGACATGAATTGCATAAGCCATGCATTGTTTCTAATTCACAAATCTATGGATCACTAATATTGATAAACTAATTAACATTACATATGTCCCCAAATTCAAATGAATATGCATGTTTGATAGCCCAATTTACGTTATGATATTATTAATGTCCTGATGTCTGATTTAAATATTTGAATTCCCTTTAATCCAGATATTTCATCTCATATAGCTATCACTCACGCCCTTATATCTCTACCTAGACCCGTACGCCTTCACAATATCTTGGGTATGTCTTGTGCTACTTGTATGTTTGATAGCAATCTTTTTTCTTCGTAACACTCTAATAGTACTCTCTCCCTCGACCTTCACACACACTCTCTCTCTCTGAGTATATCTCGCTCCCTGCTATGTCTCTCTAACTATGATTCTCCCTGTGAAATCTCTTTCTCTCACACAAACACAAACCTCGTCTCCCGGGGTCTCATTTCTCTCTACTATTCCCTGTATGCCGCTCACACACACCATCTCACTCTAGAGATGTCTTGCACTCCCTATGTCTCAATAGATACGACTCTCCCTCTTAAATATCTATCTCTCACACTCAAACACAAACTCCTTCTCCCAGGGTCTCATTTCTCTCCACCATTCCCCTATATGCCGCTCACACACACCCTCTCTCCCTAGGGATATCTCGTGTTCCCTATGTCTCTCTAGCTACGACTCTAACTGTGAAATGTCTCTCTCTCTCTCAAACACGAACTCCATCTCTCGGGGTCTCATTTCTTTGTAATATTCATTTGTATGTCACTCACACGCACCCTCTCTCTATCTCTCTCTCTCTCTCTCACACACACACATAACTCACTCTTCTGATCCACTCAACTATTCTCTCCAACGAACGCACTAGCCGATCTTCCTCTAGCTAGCATCTCTATCTCTCTATTTCCGTGTTTCTCCATCAACCTTCTTTCTGGGCCGCACTCTTGCTTCCTATCATGCACACACTATATATATATCTGTTTCTCTCTACATGCACCCTCTCTCTCTATCTCTCTCTCTCTCACGCACACATAACTCACCCTTCTAATCCATTCGACTCTTATCTCTAACACCCACACCAGCCGATCTCCCTCTAGCTATCATCTCTATCTCTCTATTTCTCTCCATCAACCTTCTTTCTCGGACGCATTCTTGCTTCCAATCACACACACTATATCTGTTTCTCTCTACATGCATCTATAGTTCGATCTCTTTTGCACACACATTGTGTCTCGCTCTCTCTACTCGCCATATATGCATGCTCCACCCCACGCCACTCTCTCTTAAAGACAAAAACACACGCTCCATCATTGGGCCTTCTTCCCTCCACTCTCACACGGATGCATATTATCATATAGATCCATCTCTCCCATCCTGTTGATCTTATGACTTATGTCTCCTCTCTTTTTATCTCGATCATGCGCGCGTGCACACACACACACCCCACGTATATATGTATATGTCTCGCACATGCACGTTCAATGTCTCATCTCTCTCCATACCTAGTTAATTACCCCCAGACCCCACCCCACATCGAATCTTTCTTTTCTTGTGTGCACATGACTTCCGTCTAGATGGGTCTCTTCTCTAAAACACACACTCACACTTAACCATCTCCTTTTGGCTACCCCTCTCTCTCCCTCCCTCCCTCTATCCCTGAAACCAATAAGACTATCCCTTCGTTTAATTCCTGTCTATATGCACCATCGATAGTAGTTTTCCTCGGTGTCTCTCGAACAAACGTGTTATCTCGATGTCCACTCCTCTCACGCGCACACGCCTTTCTTCCCTATTTGTGGGTCTCTTCTCTCTCGCACCCCACCCCCTCGTTGGAGGCCTCTGCCATACACATCACCTCTCTATGATGAAGCCACACACACTTAATTACTTTCCACGCCGAAGACTCCATTTTGCACACACACACACACTCCCCCTCTCTCTATATCTATCTCTCCCTTCTCTCTTTCACACACATGGTCTCTCTATACGACCACACACACACATGCTCTCGGTGGAGTATTTGTTCCTACCACCATTCGTCCAACCTTACTCGTATGATAATCAATCACATTAATTTACTTACAACATGGACAAATTCCACTTTATTTTACTAGTTAGCAAGCTTCTCATATTTTGTCGGTGCAACGAACATACGCGTTCGTTGCCCTGACTTATGCATCGGCGTGCAGCAAGACATACATCCAGTATCATGGCTTGACATAAGATAAGCCAGAGAAACCGCTCTTCGTGAGATCAAGGAGAGCATTAAGAAGACCAAGGTGACTAGAGAACCACCTAGGAAGGTTTCCCTTGCCGGGCAGGCGAGCCCGGCAGGGTCGAGACTATGACTAGAGATCAACCCCAAAGCCGCTCCAGCAAGGTTCTCGGGGCCGCCAAGGCTCCAAGACATGAGCCCGACAGGCTCCGTGCCGGCAGGCCTCCGCCAAGATGCCACCGCTCCACCTCATCGCACACAAGTCATTAATCAATGCGGTGTCGAGCTCTCAAGTGGCTAGATGGATCCTGTTGGGTACGTGACAACCTGCTGGAGAAGAGATTAGCTTTATTGACACCCGTCTAGATGGCGTGTCACGCTAATAAGGAGAGGATGGATAAGCGGCGCGACAGGCTTGCCGGGCTTCAGCATCAGCATGACACCTAGCTGTGCATTTAATGCACTTTGTCCTAACTGCCTGAGTTAGGTATGATAGCACTGTTAGCTATCTAATCATACTAAAATAACTGTTTTGCCACTTTGGTCGCCCCTTAACCTATAAAAGGAGGCCTGAGGCAACCTAGCAAAGGGTTCAAAAAACTTGATCCCCCCAACACTTGTACGCGCGTAGCTGCTCCCCGGAGGCGCATTTGCCGGGCTTGAGCACTCTACACCTTCGTGTTCCTCCAAATCAATCCACCACAGCAGGAGTAGGGTTTTACGGTGCAAAGCGGCCCGAACCTGGGTAAAAGAGAGCTGTCCATAGTCACGTTGCCTTGCTGTTTCTGCTCTTTGTGCGATATGACCGTCCCCTTGCCGAACCACAAAAGGGCAGCCCGTCCCCATAGGTGATCGTTGCTACTTCTTGAGCTTGCGTTGATTTTTCCCTTGAAGAGGAAAGGGTGATGCAGCAAAGTAGAGATAAGTATTTCCCTCAGTTAGAGAACCAAGGTATCAATCCAGTAGGAGACAACGCACAAATCACCAATACCTGCACAAACAGTCAAACACTTGCACCCAACGCGATAAAGGGGTTGTCAATCCCTTCACGGTCACTTGCAAAAGTGAGATCTGATAGAGATAGATAAAACTAAACAAAAGATAAAGTAAATATTTTTAGGGTTTTTGGTTTATAGATCTGAAAATAAAAGATTGCAAAATAGTAGATCGGAAAGTAATATGATGGAAAATAGACCCGGGGGCCATAGGTTTCACTAGAGGCTTCTCTCAAGATAGCAAATAATACGGTGGGTGAACAAATTACTGTCGAGCAATTGATAGAAAAGCGCAAAGTTTTGACGAAATCCAAGGCAATGATTATGAAATATAGGCATCACGTCCGTGTCAAGTAGACCGACTCCTGCCTGCATCTACTACTATTACTCCACACATCAACCGACTCCTGCCTGCATCTAGAGTATTAAGTTCATGAAGAACAGAGTAACGCTTTAAGTAAGATGACATGATGTAGAGGAATAAACTCAAGCAATATGATGTAAACCCCATCTTTTATCCTCGATGGCAACAATACAATACGTGCCTCACTGCCCCTACTGTCACTGGGAGAGGACACCGCAAGATTGAACCCAAAGCCAAGAACTTCTCCCATTGCAAGAAAAACCAATCTAGTTGGCCAAACCAAACCGATAGTTCGAAGAGAATTACAAGGATATCAAATCATGCATAAAAGAATTCAGAGAAGATTCAAATAATATTCATAGATAAGCTGATCATAAATCCACAATTCATCGGATGTCGACAAACACACCGCATAAGAAGATTACATCAGATAGATCTCCAAGAACATCAAGGAGAACGTTGTATTGAGAATCAAAGAGAGAGAAGAAGCCATCTAGCTACTAGCTATGGACCCGTAGGTCTGAGGTAAACTACTCATGCTTCATCGGAAGGGCAATAGAGTTGATGTAGAAGCCCTCCGTGATCGAATCCCCCTACGGCAGGGTGCCGGAAAAGGCCACAAGATGGGATATCACGGGAACAGAAGGTTGCGGCGGTGGAAAAGTGTTTTCGTGGATGCTTCTGGTGGTTTGGGAATATATGTGAATATATAGGAGGAAGATCTAGGTCAGGGGGACACCGAGGGGCCCACAAGGTAGGGGGCTCGCCCTACCCCCTGGGCGCGCCCTCCCCCTTGTGGCCGCCTCGTGGCTCTTCTGACTTGCACTCCAAGTCTCCTGGGTGTCTTCTAGTCCAAGAAAAATCATCGCGAAGGTTTTATTCCGTTTGGACTCCGTTTGGTATTCCTTTTCTGCGAAGCTCAAAAACAAGGAAAAAAACAGAAACTGGCACTAGGCTCTAGGTTAATAAGTTAATCCCAAAAATAATATAAAATAGCATATTAATGCATATAAAACATCCAAAACAGATAATATAATAGCATGGAATAATAAAAAAATTATAGATACGTTGGAGACGTATCAAGCATCCCCAAGCTTAATTCCTGCTCGTCCTCGAGTAGGTAAATGATAAAAACAGAATTTTTGATGTGGAATGCTACCGAACATATTTATCCATGTAATTTTCTTTATTGTGGCATGAATGTTCAGATCCATAAGATTCAAAACAAAAGTTTAATATTGACATAAAAACAATAATACTTCAAGCATACTAGCAATGCAATTATGTCTTCTCAAAATAACATGGCCAAAGAAAGTTTATCCCTACAAAATCATATAGTCTGGCTATGCTCCATCTTCATCACACAAAGTATTCAAATCATGCACAACCCCGATGACAAGCCAAGCAATTGTTTCAAACTTTTGGTGTTCTCAAACCTTTTCAACTTTCACGCAATACATGAGCGTGAGCCATGGACATAGCACTATAGGTGGAATAGAATATGGTGGTTGTGGAGAAGACAAAAAGAGGGAAATAGTCTCACATCAACTAGGCGTATTAACGGTCTATGGAGATGCCCACCAATAGATATCCATGTGAGTGAGTAGGGATTGCCATGCAACGGATGCACTAGAGCTATAAGTTTATGAAAGCTCAAAAGAAAACTAAGTGGGTGTGCATCCAACTTGCTTGCTCATGAAGACCTAGGGCAATTTGAGGAAGCCCATCATTTTAAATATACAAGCCAAGTTCTATAATGAAAAATTCCCACTAGCATATGAAAGTGACAACATAGGAGACTCTCTATCATGAAGATCATGGTGCTACTTTGAAGCACAAGTGTGGAAAAAAAGGATAGTAACATTGCCCCTTCTCTCTTTTTATCTCATTTTTTTGTTTGGCTTCTTTGGCCTCCCTTTTATTTTTTTCCTCACATGGGACAATGCTCTATAATGAAGATCATCACACTCTTATTTACTTACAACTCAAAAATTACAACTCGATACTTAGAACAAAAATATGACTCTATATGAATGCCTCCGGCGGTGTACCGGGATGTGCAATGACTCAAGAGTGACATGTATGAAAGAATTATGAAAGGTGGCTTTGCCACAAATACGATGTCAACTACATGATCATGCAAAGCAATATGACAATGATGGAACGTGTCATAATAAAACGGAACGGTGGAAAGTTGCATGGCAATATATCTCGGAATGGCTATGGAAATGCCATAATAGGTAGGTATGGTGGCTGTTTTGAGGAAGGTATATGGTGGGTTTATGGTACCGGCGAAAGTTGCGCGGCACTAGAGAGGCTAGCAAAGGTGGAAGGGTGAGAGTGCGTATAATCCATGGACTCAACATTAGTCATAAAGAACTCACATACTTATTGCAAAAATCTATTAGTCATCGAAACAAAGTACTACGCGCATGCTCCTAGGGGGATAGATTGGTAGGAAAAGACCATCGCTCGTCCCCGACCGCCACTCATAAGGAAGACAATCAAAAAAATACCTCATGCTCCAACTTCGTTACATAACGGTTCACCATACGTGCATGCTACGGGAATCACAAACCTCAACACAAGTATTTCTCCAATTCACAATTACTCACTAGCATGACTCTAATATCACCATCTCTATATCTCAAAACAATCATAAGGAATCAAACTTCTCATAGTATTCAATGCACTTTATATGAAAGTTTTTATTATATCCCTCTTGGATGCCTATCATATTAGGACTAAATTCATAACCAAAGCAAATTACCACGCTGTTTAGAGACTCTCAAAATAATATAAGTGAAGCATGATAGTTCAATAATTTCTACAAAATAAAGCCACCGCCGTGCTCTAAAAAGATATAAGTGAAGCACTAGAGCAAAATTCCCTAGCTCAAAAGATATAATTGAAGCACATAGAGTATTCTAATAAATCACGATTCATGCGTGTCCCTCTCAAAAGGTGTGTACAGCAAGGATGATTGTGGAAAACTAAAAAACAAATACTCAATTCATACAAGACGCTCCAAGCAAAACACATATCATGTGGTGAATAAAAATATAGCCTCAAGTAAAGTTACCGATAGACGAAGACGAAAGAGGGGATGCCTTCTGGGGCATCCCCAAGCTTAGGCTCTTGGTTGTCCTTGAATATTACCTTGGGGTGCCTTGGGCATCCCCAAGCTTATGCTCTTGCCACTCCTTATTCCATAGTCCATCAAATCCTTACCCAAAACTTGAAAACTTCACAACACAAAACTCAACTGACAATCTCATAAGCTCCGTTAGTATAAGAAAATAAATCACCACTTTTGGTACTGTTGTGAACTCATTCTTTATTTATATTGGTGTATATCCACTGTATTCCAACTTCTCTATGTTTCATACCCCCCGATACTACCCATAGATTCATCAAAATAAGCAAACAACACATAGAAAACAGAATCTGTCAAAAACATAACAGTCTACGAAGATCTGAATTGTTATAATACTTATATAACTCCAAAAATTCTGAAAAATTAGGACAACATAGAAAATTTGTATATCAATCTTGTGTAAAAAATTCAGTGTTTTCCACACTCCAGTGAACCTAAACAATTCTGTGACTGTATGCAAAAGTTTCTGTTTTTCAGCAAGATCAAATCAACTATCACCGTAAGCCATCCCAAAGGTCTTACTTGGCACAAACACTAATTAAAACACAAAAACACATCTAACCAGAGGCTAGATGAATTATTTATTGAAAAACAGAACCAAATTTTTTTTTGGGTTGCCTCCCAACAAGCGCTATTGTTTAACGCCCTTAGCTAGGCATAAAAACACATAGATCTAGGTATTGTCATCTTTGGTATGCAATTCATAAGTAGCTCTCATAATAGATTCATATGGCAACTTAATTTTCTTTGTAGGAAAGTGTTCCATGCCCTTCCTTAACAGAAATTGAAATCTAATGTTTCGTTCTTTCATATCAATAATTGCACCAATCGTTCTAAGGAAAGGTCTACCAAGAATAATAGGACATGTAGGATTGCAATCTATATCAAGAACGATGAAATCTACGGGCACATAATTCCTATTTGAAACAATAAGACTTCATTAATCCTTCCCATAGGTTTCTTAATAGTGGAATCCGCAAGATGCAAATTTAAGGAACAGTCATTAAATTCACGGAAACCTAGCACATCACATAAAGTTTTTGGAATCGTGGAAACGCTAGCACCCAAATCACACAAAGCATGGCACTCATAATCTTTAATCTTAATGTTAATAGTAGGTTCCCACTCATCATAAAGTTTTCTAGGGAAAGAAACTTCCAATTCAAGCTTTTCTTCAAAAGATTTCATCATGGCATCAACGATATGTTTAGTAAAAGCTTTGTTTTGATTATAAGAATGACGAGAATTCAACATGTATTGCAACAAGGAAATACAATCTATCAAAGAACAATTATCATAATTAAAATCCTTGAAATCCAAAAGAGTGGGTTCATTGCTACTTAAAGTTTTGACCACTCTAATCCCACTTTTATCAATTTTTGCATCTAGATCTATAAACTCCGAATCATTGGGACACCTTTTAACTAAAGTTGAATCATCTCCAGTCCCATCTTTATCAAGATTTATATTGGAAAACAAAGATTCAATAGGAGTCACATCAATCACTTTAAGATCTTCATCATTATTTTCACAAAAACTAGAAGAACACGATTTTACAAACCAATCTCGTTTAGCATGCATCTTAGTGGTTCTTTCTTTGCACTCATCAATGGAGATTCTCATAGCCTTTAGAGATTCATTGATATCATGCTTGGGTGGAATAGATCTAATTTTCAAAGAATCAACATCAAGAGAAATTCTATCCACGTTCCTAGCCAAATCATCCATCTTAAGCAATTTTTCTTCAACCAAAGCATTAAAATTCTTTTGCGAACTCATAAATTCTTTAACACTATTCTCAAAATCAGAGGGCATCTTATCATAATTTCCATAAGAATTGTTGTAGGAATTACCATAATTATTAGAGGAATTACTAGGAAACGACCTTGGATTAAAATTACCTCTATACGCGTTATTACCAAAATTGTTCCTACCAACAAAATTCTAATCCATAGATTCATTATTATTCTCAATCAAAGTAGACAAAGGCATATCATTAGGATCAATAGGAGCACTCTTGCTAGCAAATAATTTCATAAGTTCATCCATCTTTCCACTCAAAACATTAATCTCTTCAATCGCATGCACTTTTTTTACTAGTGGAAGATCTTTCGGTATGCCATTGAGAATAATTAACCATAATATTATCTAGGAGTTTAGTAGCTTATCCTATAGTAATTTCCATAAAAGTACCTCCCGCGGCTGAATCTAAAAGATTTCTAGAAACAAAATTCAATTCGGCATAAAAAAATTGTATGATCATCCATAAATTTAAACCATGAGTAGGGCAATTTCGTATCATCAATTTCATCCTCTCCCAAGATTGTGCAACATGTTCATGATCAAGTTGCTTAAAATTCATAATATCGTTCCTAAGGGAGATGATCTTAGCGAGAGGAAAATACTTGGAAATAAAAGCATCTTTACACTTATTCCATGAATCAATACTATTTTTAGGCAAAGATGGAAACCAAGTTTTAGCACGATCTTGAAGTGAAAACGGAAATAGCTCCAATTTAACAATATCATTATCCACATCTTTTTTCTTTTGCATATCACACAACTCAATGAAACTATTCAGATGGGATGCGACATCTTCACTAGGAAGGCCGGAAAATTGATCTTTCATAACAAGATTCAGCAAAGCGGCATTAATTTCATAAGATTCCGCACTAGTGGCGGGAGCAATCGGAGTACTAATAAAATCATTGTTATTAGTGTTGGAAAAGTCACACAATTTGGTATTCTCTTGAGTCATCGTGACAAAGTAAGCAATCTAACACACGAGCAAACAAAAAGGCAAACGAAAAAGACGAACGGAAGAAGGGCGAATAAAAAGGCAAATATTTTCAAAAATCATTTTAAAAGTGGGGGAGAGGAAAACGAGAGGCAAATGGCGAATAATGTAATGCAAGAGATGAGAGTTTATGATGGGTACTTGGTATGTCTTGACTTGGCGTAGATCTCCCCGGCAACGGCGCCAGAAATTCTTCCTGCTACTTCTTGAGCTTGCGTTGGTTTTTCCCTTGAAGAGGAAAGGGTGATGCAACAAAGTAGAGATAAGTATTTGCCTCAGTTAGAGAACCAAGGTATCAATCCAGTAGGAGACAACGCACAAATCACCAATACCTGCACAAACAATCAAACACTTGCACCCAACGCGATAAAGAGGTTGTCAATCCCTTCACGGTCACTTGCAAAAGTGAGATCTGATAGAGATAGATAAAACTAAACAAAAGATAAAGTAAATATGTTTAGGGTTTTTGGTTTATAGATCTAAAGATAAAAGATTGCAAAATAGTAGATCGAAAAGTAATATGATGGAAAATAGACCCGGGGGCCATTGGTTTCACTAGAGGCTTCTCTCAAGATAGCAAATAATACGGTGGGTGAACAAATTACTGTTGAGCAATTGATAGAAAAGCGCAAAGTTATGACGAAATCCAAGGCAATGATTATGAAATATAGGCATCACGTCCGTGTCAAGTAGACCGACTCCTGCCTGCATCTACTACTATTACTCCACACATCGACCGACTCCTGCCTGCATCTAGAGTATTAAGTTCATGAAAAACAAAGTAACACTTTAAGTAAGATGACATGATGTAGAGGAATAAACTCAAGCAATATGATGTAAACCCCATTTTTTATCCTCGATGGAAACAATACAATATGTGCCTTGCTGCCCCTACTGTCACTGGGAGAGGACACCGCAAGATTAAACCCAAAGCCAAGCACTTCTCCCATTGCAAGAAAAACCAATCTAGTTGGCCAAACCAAACTGATAGTTCGAAGAGAATTACAAGGATATCAAATCATGCATAAAAGAATTCAGAGAAGATTCAAATAATATTCATAGATAAGCTGATCATAAATCCACAATTCATCGGATCTCGACAAACACACCGCAAAAGAAGATTACATCGGATAGATCTCCAAGAACATCAAGGAGAACGTTGTATTGAGAATCAAAGAGAGAGAAGAAGCCATCTAGCTACTAGCTATGGACCCGTAGGTCTGAGGTAAACTACTCACGCTTCATCAGAAGGGCAATAGAGTTGATGTAGAAGCCCTCCGTGATCGAATCCCCCTCCGGCAGGATGCCGGAAAAGGCCCCAAGATGGGATATCACGGGAACAGAAGGTTGCGGCGATGGAAAAGTGTTTTCGTTGATGCTTCTGGTGGTTTGGGAATATATGTGAATATGTAGGAGGAAGATCTAGGTCAGGGGGTCATCGAGGGGCCCACAAGGCAGGGGGGCGCGCCCTCCCCCCTTGTGGCTCTTCTGACTTGCACTCCAAGTCTCCTGGGTGTCTTCTGGTCCAAGAAAAATCATCGCGAAGGTTTTATTCCGTTTGGACTCCGTTTGGTATTCCTTTTCTGTGAAGCTCAAAAACAAGGAAAAAACAGAAACTGGCACTGGGCTCTAGGTTAATAAGTTAGTCCCAAAAATAATATAAAATAGCATATTAATGCATATAAAACATCCAAAACATATAATATAATAGCATGGAACAATAAAAAATTAGAGATACGTTGGAGACGTATCAATCGTGCTTCCACGCGGACATCTTTGGTATGCCAGGTAGGGGGCGTCACTCGTGCGAACCTGAAGCGCGTGATCTTCATCACCTTCTGCATCTTCAATGGCTCCTAAGAAGAAAAGTGGTGCTGTAGCACATCCTTCCACTTCAAAGGTTTCCTCGCCTACGGCTGCGGGCGCCGCGGACGCTGCAGCCGCGACGGGCGGGAAGGTGCTGCAGACGGTGCCACCAACACCCGCACCACCATCGGAGTAGGGACCAGTGCTGCAGGGGCGGCCCAGCTCCCTTGACCTTTTGGTGAGCATGCTCACGTTGGTGCAAGCCAAGGAGATGCCCAGCTTCCACCTCCTCGTGGCACCAGCGAGCGCGACCAGCGTAGCATCGACACCCACTTCGGTGCTAGCCAAGATCTATTGGCCGCATCATCCAGAGGGGCGGCGATAGGATGCATGCTCCGTCCCACGCAGGGCGAGCATGCCAAGACCCCGAGCGGCGCTGTCGATCCTCCATGACCGTGTCCGCATGGGAAGGGCCCAGCTAATCAAGATGCTGGCCATCAAGAACAGCTTCGGCCACGCCAAACCGCTCTGGTGATTGGACAGAGGCGGCAGGGGCATGATAACGTTCCTTCTGGTTCGTCCAGGAGTCGAGCGGTGTCGCGTTCCGCTTCTCACGCCATGCCGGAGACGGTGGACGAGGGAATGGCGAGAGCTCAGCTATGGCTGAACTTTCCCCCAGCAGCAGACAAGATGGATGAATGGAGAGCTACCATTCAGAGCCTCATCGGTTTTACTGAAGCCAACAAGTCGCAGTCCGCGGAGCCTTCGCGACGCCCGCAGGCGACGCCAGCAGCACCCGCTGGTGGCCAAGTTTAGAGAACTACACCTACGGTGCAGTCCCCTCCACAGCAGCCCACCCAAGGGCAACCGCGGCGGGCTCAGCAAACCCAAGACGTCGATGAGCCTGACGAAGCGTCAATGGCTTCCTATGACCCACGACTCCAGCAGGATCAACGCCAAGTGTTGAGAGACAGGAGGAAGGAAGACGCCCGCGTCACCATTGAGCGGCATCGTGAGACGCACCGTCAGTCAGACAGGCGTAATGGACCCGACGCTGACGAACCCGTGCCCAATGTTGGCGGGTACTTGCCTTACGAGGTAGGTGCCCTGCCTTTACTCATGAGCTGCGGCAAGTCCGTTGGCCATCCTCTCGCACCTTCAAGCCTGACCTGCCGGAGAAGTATGCTGGAAAACTGAATCTGGCAGAGTTTCTGGGCATCTATACGATTGCCGTCCAGGCTGCCGGAGGAAGAGATGATAAAGTACTTGCCAACTACTTCCCGTTGGCTCTTAAGCCTAATGTGAGGTCTTGGCTGATGCACTTGCTGGAAGACTATATTTATTCATGGGCAGACCCATGCAATGAGTTCGTTGGCGCTTTTACTAGCGGTCATCCAGAACCAGGACAGCCCAGTGACATGCAGGCCCTACCACATAAAGAAGGGGAAAGCTTGCGCAAATACCTACCGAGATTCAGTCGAGTGCACCGCAACATCCTTAGATACACCCGACAGCTGTGGTTGCCGCATTCCACACGAATGTGCGCGATTGAAGGATGCATGCTAAGATGAATGTTCGCCTGCCAAAGACCATCAATGAACTATACATGTTGGCGGACAAGTGTGCTCGGGTTGAAGAGAGCAGAAGACTTCCAGGAGAGGAGATTGGTGTCGAAGTCGATTCAGAAGACGACGACGACACCGCCACTTGTGGGAAGAGAAACAGGAAATGCAACAAGAAGTGTAAGGGGAAAGCAGTGATGGCCGTTGATGACCCACAAGTATAGGGGATCAATTGTTGTACTTTCAGTAAGTAAGAGTGTCGAACCCAACGAGGTGCAGAAGGAAATGACAAGCGGTTTTTAGCAAGGTATTTTCTGCACGCTCTGAAATTATCGGTAACAGATAGTTTTGTGATAAGGTAATTCATAACGGGTAACAAGTAACAAGTGTAACAAAGGTGCAACAAGGTGGCCCAATCCTTTTTGTAGCAAATGATACGCCTGGACGAACTCTTATATAAAGCAAAGCGCTCCCGAGGACACATGGGAATTATTGTCAAGTTGGTTTTCATCACGCTCATATGATTCGTGTTCATTACTTTGATAATTTGATATGTGGGTGGACCGGTGCTTGGGTGCTGTCCTTACTTGGACAAGCCTCCCACTTATGATTAACCCCTCTCGCAAGCATCCACAACTATGAAAGAAGAATTAAGATAAATCACTACAAAAAAAAGACACATCCGTGACATTTTGGGCCGAATGATTTTTTTTCCTGTCATGCTTATGACACTTCTATGATGATAATTGTGACAAAACCCGGTATCATCATAGATGTGGTGGGCTCCTACTTCTATGACAAAAAATCATGACAGAAAATGGGCTTTTCGTCCTGGGCGGGCCGAAGATGCAACTGCATGACATTCTTTGGGCCGTCCATGACGGAAAAAATCGTGGTAGAAGCGAGGGCGAGTAAAATATCGGGGAGTTCCCGATTACGGTGGGTGGTCGGGGCCGAGCGATGCACAGAGGTTTGCGCGTTTCTCTCGTGTACGGACGTGTGTGTGAGGCGTTGGCTAACTGAACCCGAGCGATCGCATGTTACTGAACCCGAGCGATCGATCCTTGGCTGTTAACTGAACCCAAGCGATTCATTCGCTGCTGACTGAACCCGAGCGATTCCTTCGCTGCTGCTGCTAACTGAACCGAGTGATCGATCACTGCTGCTGCTTACACTGAAGCCGATCGAGCCCCCGTGTGAGATGTAGCTAGCCAGCCGGTGTTGGTTGCCTCTCGATGAACAGTGACCGTTGCTACCGTGCGCGCGGTACGTAGAACGAGTCGAGACATGGTGAGTCGAGCCGGTTGGTTGGCTGTGGATGAACAGTTCCCGGTGGGGGTTGGATGAACAGGACCCCGTGGTAGTAGGCTGTTGCCGCTGGATGAATAGGACCCCGAGGAGGCCGCCGCACCCCAGCCGGTTGGGGGTAGATGAACAGGACCCCGTGGAGGCTCTATGAACAGCAGCCGGTGGAGGCTGGATGAACAGTAGCCGTGGATGAACAGTAGCCCGTGGAGGCTGGAGGAGGTCGACGGTGGATGAACAGTAGCCCGTGGAGGGTGGAGCGAGGCAGTAGACGGTGGATGAACAGGACCCCGTTTCGACCGTAGGCGCTCCAACACAAGTCCGTTTCCTCCATTTTGTGGTACGCCACACCCCTCCCGATCAACAGGACCCCGTTTCGACCGTAGGCACTCCAAAACAAGTCTGTTTCCTCCGTTTTGCGGTACGCCAGACCCTTCCCGATGAACAGGACCCCGCTTCGACCGTACGCGGTCGAACAGAAGGCCCGTTTCCTCCGTTCTGCGGTACGCCGGACCTCGTTTCGGCTGTTCCGTCCAAGCCGGTTGGCTCCCGATGAACACGACGTATTCCGTTGCCTCCCAATGAGCACGACACTGTTTCCTCCGTTGCGACCCAGCCGGTTGGCTACCGATGAACAGGACGACGTGCTGTACACGTTCGAGACCCCACCCGTATGTACGTAAGTAGCCATATTTACTTTCTTGTAGCGTGGTTGTATGTACGTGTACACGATATAGACGGGACTGCGTGACATGCTATGTCCGCGCCTCTACTACGACACGTGCCGCTCCTTACTCGGCCACAGTTCATCACTGCAGAGAGACCGGTCGACCAGTATGTACGTACATGTTCGCGATAATGCTACGTACACTTTGACCGGGTGGGTCCCAGCTGTCAGGGAGGATAAGGACGCACTTCCTTGCGTGCGAAGATATAGCTGGTGGGTCCCAGCTGTCAGGGGGAAGAATCATTTTTTTGCCCGTAGTATGGACGCACTTCCTTGCGTGCGAAGATGTAGCTAGTGGGTCGCAGCTGTTAGGGGGGAAACATTTTTTTCACAAAATACAGAGTCCTTCCAGTGGGTCCCTGCTGTTTGGTGGAGGAATAATTATTTTACGCGTAATAGGAGGCACTTCCTTGCTGCAGTCGTGGACCCACCTGGCAGCCTCTCCACGTATAGCCCTCTTCCGATGGAAGTTGTTCCTTGACCACGTTGACCATGCCGCACCGAGAGCACCAAGGCGATGGACGACGGTGAGGCCTAGGAAGGGGACGACGTGGAGCCAGGGAAGACGTGGCAGTGGATGCCCACGCGGAGAGGAGTACGAGGGTTTACTGCTTTGGCTGCAGTGTGAGGCTGCCGTCGCTGGAGAATAATAGGAGCTCTGGGTGAGTACAGGGATGGCTAGGCCAGCGATGGTAGTAGGGTGGGGCGGTGAGGCCTGCACAGCAGCATAGCCGGCCACGGGAGGCAGGAGCAGGCGGCACGGCCCGCGATGGTTTGGGCGGCTGGAGCAAGAAGACCAGAGGTTGAAGAAGCATGTCAGCCGTTGGATGGACATCGTATGGTCACCACAGCTAGAATCGTTTATATTGACTAAGTTGACAAAGCCCTGCGTCCGCGTCAACTTAGTAGGCCCACAAGTCAGCCTTCAAATATGGTGGGTCCCACCTAGCAGCTGGCGTATTCATTTTTTTTGTGCGTAATAAGGAGGCACTTCCTTGCGTTCGAAGATATAGCTCGTGGGTCTGAGCTATCAGCGGGGGGAATGTTTTTTTCATGAAATACAGAGGCCCTTCCGGTGGGTCCCTGCTGTCAGGTGGAGGAATCATTATTTTGCACGTAATAAGGAGGCACTTCCTTGCTGCAGTCGTGGACCAAGCTGTCAGCCTCTCCATGTACAGTCCTCTTCCGATGGAAGTCGTTCCTTGACCATGTTAACCACGCCGTGTCGAGAGCACCAAGGTAGGGACGACGGCGAGGCCTAGGAAGGGAATGGCCAGGAGCCGGGGAAGACTCGGCAGTTGTTTCCCACGCGGAGGGGAGTACGAGGGTTTACTGCTTCAGCTGCAGTGTGAGGCTGCCATCGCCGGAGAATAATAGGAGGTCTGGGTGAGTAGAGGGATGGCTAGGCCAGCGATGGGAGTACGGTGGGGCGGTGAGGCCTGCGCGGCAGCACAGCCGGCCGCGGGAGGAGGGAGCAGGCAGTCCCGCTGACGCTTGTTTGAGCGGCTGGAGCATGAAGAGCAGAGATTGAAGAAGCACGACGGCCGTTGGATGGACATCCAACAGTCACTGCTCTCGTGTGTTGACTAAGTTGACACGGCGTTGCGTGTGCGTCAACCTTTTTTTAGGAAAGCATACGCGTCAACCTATAGTAGGCGCACAAGTCAGCCTCAAATGTGTGGAAAACAGCATACAACCCATCTGCCATTATATCTAATAATTTACAGCCCATTTGCTAATTCTTAAGGATTTTTTTGGAGCCCATATTCTTTTTGTTAGCATTATAGCCCATATTGTTGCCACGGTTAAAAAATTATACGAAATTTTGCATATTTTGGTGCGGTCCCAACTGTTTTTAATCCCGAAATTTCGAGTCACGTTCAAACTAATTTGAAAAATAAATTTATATTAATATAAAATCCAAATAATTGTCCACGCATAAAAATCAATGGAATTTAAAATCTTGAAATGAAAAAAAGAAATTTGAAACTAATTGCCGGTTTGATGTGTTTTAAAAATGTACAGCCCATTTCTCATTACCGATAGCCCATTTCTGGGCAAGCCGAATGAAACTCTCCTCATCTTGAAAGATTGGCAGCCCAGCAGGGCTGACAAAGCAAGTAGGCCTCGGTTGGGTATTCTGCAAAAGAACAAAAAAACTGGGCTAGCGATTTTCAGAAAGAAAAAAAAACTACTGGGCTGGTCTTGTGGTAAACATAAAATAAAAGGCTGGCTAGACAGGCCAGAGTGCCCCGCACAGCCCAGTTGACACCCTGCTTCCATCTCAAAAACAAAAGGAACTGGGCGAGCTGCTGGGTCCCTGGTGTCAGGCGCTCGTTGTGCAATTCTCTCGTTTATTGACTACGTTGACAATGGCATGGGACCCAGATGTCAGAAATCCATTAGGAGAAACCATTTTTTTGGCTTGAAATAAGGAGGCACTTGCTTGCATACTGCCATGACCCTGGTGGGTCCCTACTGTCATCCTCTCCATGTACAATCATCTCCTGATTGTGTACGTGTCAACCTAGTAGGCCCACAAGTCAGCCTCTAAACCCGTGGTGGACAAATACAACCCATTTAAAAAAATAACAGCCCATTCCATACGTTCAAACGGAAAGTTCAACATTCAGAGCAAAGTAATAGGTCTGATCCAGATATAGAGTACTGAACTTCCATGTTGACAACCATCATAGCCAGGTTAACTATCTACTCCCACTAATACTCTAGTAGTGTACAAGTACTAAGTTACTCTTAGCTAACTAGACGATGCCGGCAGCCATGTGCGGTACACGCTAAACGCCGGCACCGACGTCCTCCTCCTCGCCTCGGACTAGCCAGAGGTGCGATAGGACACGTTACTCGCGCGCGTTGGCCGTTTCCATGCCGGCGTGGTCCACCAAAGCTTCAGCTTCTAAGAGGGAAACCCACTTGACGAGCTGGTAGTAAAATTCGGCGTCGCGAACGCGTGCGTGCCCGACAGCCTGCTGGGCTATTTGCCGGGCGCCGACCTCCACGTAGTCGGCCCAGTTGCAGGCGCTCTGCTCGTGACTCAGAGCGTCGGTGCGCTGCTCCTCCATGCCCCGCTGGCAGCGCAAATCGGTGATACGCTGCTCCTCCGCTAGGCGGTTGCGCTCCAACAGGTCCTCATACTCCGCATTGCCATCTAAAGACCGATAGAATGCCTCCTCCCTCCGTCTGCCTTTCGGTGAAAAACCGAACACTAGTTCCGGTGGTGACCGCCTCCGGCGTCGCCTACTGCGGACGGGCGAGGGCATGATGGATGTGGCGAGAGCAAGGGCAAGTGGCGAGCGACGTCGGGCCGGTGGGGGCTTATGAGGATAGGGCGAGTTGGGTGATGGTGCCACCGGAGAACGCCAGGAACCAGTAATTATAGGCGGAAGGTAGGTGAACCAGCATGTCGCGGGAAACGCGATGGTCATCGCGGTCATCGGAATTCAATGCATAAGCAGGCATGGCTTAGCGCGCTAGCTTGCCGTGGAAAACTAGAAAAACTGAAATTATGACTGTGCCGTGATCCGCTGACTAATCGTGTTGGATCGAGTTGGTCGGATAGTGTACGTGTAGGATCACAATAGCTGATGAACGTTCGCTTGGAGATAAGGCATTTGTGAACGTTTTTGCTGGCAGTTTCTTCAGATTTGCATGGCATTTTCTTCAGAACAACATGTCAGTTTCTTCAGAGGTAGGCATTTTTATTCAAAAACTGCCACTTTCGGATCTTGCCTCGCAACTCAAACTGCCAGGAGCGTATTAGTAGGCTAGCTAGTGATTGATCAGTAACTTGTAAACACTGAGCGAACAGAAATATGGAACTGCTAGTAACTTGTAAACACTGAGCACACAGAAATAAGGATCATGCTGTGCACAGTAGTAAGAGCCGATCCGTTCGAAATGTTCACACGAGACTCACATGCCTGGCATTGTAATATGTTCACATTAGTAGCCCAAATTCACAACCAACTAGTATGATTCCCATACATAAGATCAACATGTTAATGCATCTCAATGATTCACAGATCATATACAAAAATGTAGCTCCAAAAGCAAAGATCTAGAAAAAACATCTGTTCTTGCTACTAACATGGATGCTTCTCTGGGCCAACATTCAGTACAGAGTGAAAGACAAATTTGTTTGTGAAGTCTACAATTCCTCTTGCAAACGTAAGTGGTTTCACCAATAGTTGGAACCATGAGAATGAACCACACATGATGGAGGAACATCCACTGCAATATGATTTGGTCTTCTCTCGATCACACGACGAGACTATTTTCAGAATACAAACTTTAACTTAGGCAAAATGATGCCCATTGTATAATCAGACCAAAGCAATGAAGCACCTACTGTTGGCCAATAAATAGTACAATACTACTTTTGTGCAGTCCATGAAGTGACTATCCAATCTTTCTGTGTCTATTTTCAAATGGCACTGCATGTAGTGACTATACTACTCTCTTGTGCAGTTCCACCAAAATTGAGGTCACTTTGTTTGTTTGCCAAATAGCAACGGGCAGACATCTGTCTGCACAAATATCAAGCAGCTAGTAAACATATACCCCACCTTGTATTTTCGGTTTAAACGCGTCTCTTCCGCTTAGCATCTGTCATGTTTTGCACTGGACAATTTGATACTGTCATGTTTTGCCCTGGACAATTTCGTACTGAATTGATTTGCTGTTACAGAGCAGAAATATAGCGCCTATTCTTCATCAGACCAAGGATATCCATGTTTGTAGTGATGGAAGAGGTGAATCGATACAACCAAAATTGAGCATCCAATCATTGAATCATGTCCTGCACCTCCAATGTAGGTCCACCCTGCCAATATATTCACATGCAAACCACTAATATTACTATCTAATGATAGTACAAAAAAGAGTAGCAAGATAGTAGCAGACCATGTACCTTCGTAATGAACAACTCATAGTGCCACCAATTGGATATAATGGTTTGGAAGAAAACATGCACCTAATGTTGAACCATTTGGAGTTTTTGTGCAGTTCCACTAAAATCGAGCATCCCTGTTTGCACAGATATTGAATGTGTGATTACTAAAAAAGTGGTACTAGTTGAAGCATAGACTCACAAATATAAGCATTCCAATTTCTTAATGGGAAAAGGTAGCAAGATTGTTTCTAGCCACCTGTTTGAAGGAATAAATAAGGCAACAACGGCTGATGTCAGGAAGGCATACATAGTATTTTCTTAAAAACTGAACCATTCCTGACCTTTCCTCTTCTTTTAAGCATATTTTGTGCAGTTCAACTAAAATAAAATGCCATCACCGCCTTGACAATTCAGTGACACTGTACAAAAAGAAATGACTTACCATTACATCATGATGTCAGGTATGTGATCGATAGGCATTAGAGACAAACATGCAGACCTCCTCCGATAACATAATGAACATTAATTTTAACAAAGGTGTGACTAGCTTTACCAGCATAATTTGAGTGAACTCTACACCCTTTGTTCCTTAATATAAGACGTTTTCACAGTTCAATTTAAAGTACCCAAACGTCTAGTATTTAGAAAAACAGGTAGTAGTTTTCTTGAGCACATATCTGGGAAAGCTTGCCACACCTTATATATGTCCATACGCTAATGCAACATCATTCGAATAGTACAAATATACACTAATCCAGTGGCTAGTGCAACAGTAGAGTAGTTTTTTTTATTACGGGGTACAGTACAATGATTTTACTGAACAGATTTCCATAAGCTAGCACTGGAAGATTTCTATAAGCATTAACAATACAAAATGTAAAGGTAACAAGTTTCAGCATTGGTATACTAGCTGTGCAACAGCATTAAACCAAATACAAAAGTCTAAAGGTAACTAGCATTATTAACTAATGACAGTATAAAAAAAATTGCAAACCATGATCTTCAAGGTAAATATCATTTCGAACTTGAGGGGACTTGAAAAATTGCTATCCCAATCTTGATAATCGATCAAACATAAAAAATTGGTCAACCGAATCAAGAAAACAGCCGGAGGAGGAGGTGCCCACTCTTGACCTTTCCTCTTCTCTTCATAATTTTTTGTGCAGTTTAACCAAAATAAAATGACATCAGCGCCTTGGCATTTTAGTGACACTGTACAAAAAAATTGACATATCTCATGAAAGTGAGGTATGTAATCTATAAGCATTAATAGTGCAAAAATCTGAAGGTAGTAACAAGTTTCATCATTGGTATACTGGCTGTGCAACAACATTAGAATGCCTTAGCTGAAAAATCTTTAATACATCCATAATCAACAGCTAACCCTGAAATAATCCAGTGACATTAACTGGCATTGCTTAAATTTATCGGTGGCATTAGACTGAGTGCGGCATTAGTTAAATGTGGCATCACTTTAGCAGTAGCATTACTTGACTTACCGCTGGTGTTATACTAACAGCAAAAAAGTGGCAATAAGAGCATGGGAGGCCCATTCGGACAGTGGGCGCACTAGTACGATGTACCTCCACAGACGCATAGAGTGGTGAGGGAGGGATGGTTGCCCAGAGCAACAAATATCCAGGCAGCATATGTGGATTACGTCCCATTTTTGTTCTCTTTAGCCACCTTTTTCCTATGTGAGGACAACAAACCGATCGACCTGGTCATTCTCTATTGCGTTGTCATGCCTTTCTACCCTTTTTCAACCAAGAGACACAAGACTCGTTCCTTAGCTACTGATTTTCCCCTTTTCGCCCTAGATGCGGGTTCGATGCATAGTCTCTTCGACTGTACTTTCTCCCTTCCTTTCCTTATTCAACCCAGACATGGATTAGTCTGCATGAAGTAGGGTTTCCTTTAATAGTGCAAATTAAGGTTTTCATCTGCTTTACCAGCAGAGAAGAGGATAGAAAATTAGGGAGATGGTGGAGTGGAAAAAGATCCACATGCAGTGACATGGCAGATGGGGCAATAGAACAAGGGTATGGTTCAAAAAGAGGTAGCATACCTGAGGGTCGGCGGGAAGTGGCTTCGCTCGTGGTCGTCGTCCTCCGCACACACTACGACAGCGAGGTTGGGGACGGAGGCCATCCCGCGCGTGCGCTAGGTCTGGGAGGACGGCCTTGTCGTCAGTGCGTGATCTCGCTCGCCGATGATGAGTGCATCAACACTGCACGTCCTTTTCTTCCTCGGCGGATCTGTGACCACCGATGAGGAGGGAGAGAGAGGGGCACCATCATCTTTTTAGATCTGGAGAGAGGGTGATAGTGTGAGAAGCAAGTGTGCAGCCCTTAGCAAACAAGCGCCGAAGCTCCAGCCTATATATCTTTTTTGATACTAGTACTAGAGGTGGAGTAGTGGTAGAGTAGTTTATATTTTCTCTGCATACAGTACCAGTTAGTCGTGCTTCAAAACTGAACGGTACGCCATTAAAAAAATAAAGTCGAGAAATAATGCGGCACCTCGGGCCAACGCGGCCAGATTGCATTTTGCACGAGAAATGACACACCATGTTTCATTGACATGTGGTCCCATTCCAACATGTCAGTGAGACGACGACGAGTCCTTTTGTACAATTTTCGATCGGACGTCTATGTAGGCCGGGGCGCCTCTTTCTGTACCGTGGCAACCGTCCATCGCCTCGTCGCCTTTCCCTCTTGATTTGGAACTGCTGTCGCACAGTCTTCCTCCCTCCATTTGCCTTCACCCTTCCTTCTGCCATTGTTCGATCATCTTCTCCATGGAGGGAACAAGCCAAAAATGACCCCGTTATTCTTGCCCCGATCTGAAAGATGACGTGGTGGAGGAACTCATTGATCGGTGCGACATCATCACCTCGGCTAGCATTGCAGGTTCGTTCAAGACCATTCTCGACTCAACAAATAACATCATTACAAAGAAACCAAGGGTTCAGGAGCAGTTTGATCTCCCCTATCTTCTTCGCCACGACCCTGCTCGCTGGCGCGGGGATGACAGAAGCCTCGCCTTGTGCAAGTTGATGCCGCTTGATAATGATACGTGTGATGTTAAGATGCCGTCGCTTAAGGGTAAGGCCTGGGCAGGCGCAAATGGAGATTGGGCTGTTTATATTGGGTACAACTGCGAGTGGGAACTTGTGAATGTGTACACTCGTCACCGGTTTCCACTTCCAAAAATCTCAGAGTGCCCTGAGGTTGAGCACATAGATGATCTATGTTGGTTCAAATACGATCATGGTGACTGTCGTCTACAGAAGATAGCAATTTATCAAGTTCCCAACCGCTCTTGGGATTACACGAACTATCATGTTGTTGCTATCTTCGACAAGCTTGTTGCCGTCCTTACTTCCACGCCTCGATGGATATTGCTCAAAAATCAATTTCTGTACACGGACGAGTACTGTGATGCAATTCAATACGAGAGTCTTGTGTTTGCTACCACCACTCGTGGCACTGTTTTTGCATTGAATCCTTATTGTTTCGGTACGTTTGTCTTCCACTGTAATTAGAATTGTTTCATCCACGTGCATGCGAGTTAGTATCCCCGTACTAATTAACCTTCTTGTGTTTCCAAGGTCTTGTGAACATTCCACCACCTATACTTGAAAAATTTTATAACCAAGGGGGAGATGACGATGGTGATGATCACGAGCAGGACCTACATACTCAGTGGCGCCTGGCAACTTATTCCGATGGATCACCTCTTCTTGTATGTATACAGGGCACTGCTGATGTTACTAAGGAAGCAGGTGTTGTCTCCCATGGTCGCACTCTCCGGACCTATTCCAACATCTGTTGCAGGGTATTCGGGATGGATACTAGTGTGCTAGCGCCAACACCTTCTGCCTGGTTCTGTATTGATAGTCTTGGAGAAAACTCGCTCTTCCTTGGACAAAACTATCCAATGATGGTGAAAGGTGATCCAGCTGCTGTTAGCACAATATTACTACCGTTTATGAGAAGCAACTGTATCTATACCTTGGACATTGCTATGGTTCCCTACCCTAGCTATCACAATATGCGTCCTGATATAGGCCGCTTCAACCTGGATGATGGGTCCTGCGTTGGTCTCAATATTGACAATAACTTCCCCTTCCCAGAGGCTTACTTATGGTTCAAAGCAAGTGTTTCCAACGCCGAGGATTGGTTGAGCTGAAGTTCATTTCATTGCTTGTTATTTGTTGTGTGATAAAAACTTTAGTATTTACTAGAATGTTTTGTTGGAAATAATCTATAATCCAACATGTATCCTCGTTGTCGTTGTGTGTTGATGACTTGTTGTATGTAATGAATGGTACATTTGCATATGCATGTCATAAACTCAATTTATGAATGGTTTTCGAGTCACTTCTTGGAGTGTGAGTACCGTAGTAGTATAGCCACCATCCGGTTATATGAAGTTGCCACATCACATATAGCCAACCTAATAATGGAGTATGCTAGTGCAATAGTTAGTCCTAGTAGTAGTATACCATCAACTAGAGCTAGGTGTCGCACAGAGGCCGAGAAATATGGTGATAGCGTGACTGCGTGAGGTGGGCTTGTACGTAGTATGATGTAGGCACAGGGCTTGCTATGTTTCCTACTCCTCCGGTCTAAATGTGGAGAAGATTTGGTCGAGTTCTTCCTCCTTTTGCCGACACATGGGACATCGAGCAACCAGGTCGTGTCATGCAAGAAAATGGAGTGCTAGTTGAAGCCACGTGATGTGCATCTTGGGTTAAACTGTAAATAGAATCTTACTCTTGAGTAACTCCAAAAGCGGCCACCGAAGATCTTTATTGGATTTGTTTTTCATCACCAGCACGTCGAGGTGAAAGATGTGCAGGTTCAGTGGGCCGTCTTGCGTTTTCACTGACATGTGGGACCGCATGTGAGCAAATAGATGATGGGCACACTCCGCGTGTCTGCTGGATGGCTGAGAAGAGAGAGAGAGGAGGGCTGAGCACGGACTCCAGAAAATTTCACGACAATGTGAGTAGTACTAGTGGTGTACCGTACTCCTGGAGAGATAATGTGTTCGCTCTATGTAACTAGCACCTCGATATAGTGGGGTGGCATGGGCCATAACTAGCATTCACGTCTAGCAGTACGGCACACGCCACCCACACGAGTCCCATCTAACACCAATTTTCTTGGAGTCCCTGCTACAGCTATCTCTTCTCCCTCCTGTTTTCTCTAACTCAGCAATCGCGCGGTGGGCGGTGTGGGGGTTTGCCGATAGTCGGTTTGCTCAACTGCGGTCCCACTTGTAAGTGAAAATGCAACATAGCACGCATTCCCCCTTGAGCGGCGTGCCGGACCAACTGTGTGGGGGTGCGACGCGAACACGGCAGGCTTTTCCTTTTGAACTTGTAACTTGTAAAATTTGGTTCTGCTCCATGGCACGACCGATAGATAGAAATAACTATTTTCCCTAGTGTAATGAGAAGTTTGGTTCTGGCGCGGTTCATGCATGGAGTACGTACAAAAATTATGAAGTTGATGCAAAAGGTAAGATAATTAGTAGTACAATATACTACTACATGGAATTGACGAAAGATAAAGATACATACGGATCCATCAACGAAATCCTCACGCCCTAGTGCACCGGGTCTTTGATTGCAATTTTTTGTTGGTAGCTTACCAAGCTGACCCCTCGGTGAGTACAGTAGTAGTCTGATTGATGAGACTTCAGATTTGAGCCATCTACCAGAAGGGAGAGTGTATAATACCATCGAGAACTATGTTCAAAACCGAATAAAACAATACTCCATGTATTTATTTACAGAGGGAGTAGTATATTTTTTTGTGACATGCATTACTAGACATTGCTAGTCAAATACTAAATCCAGACGGACGTGGTAGTACTACTAAATCTAGACGGTGGTGCTAGACTAGTAGTAGTACTACCAATGTAGTAGTACTGTACTACCCGTTGGTCAAATTATTACGTGCTGCTCCTCACAGTGAAGTGACAAGACCCTGCGCCGGAGATGACACCTGAGTGTAGGCGCCGTGTTCGGCATACCAAAGTCAGCCTCACCATGTGCAGTCACTATCATCATGGCTGTAGAGCTAGCCTGCTTACAACTAGCCGTGTTCAACATAATTTCCCGTGCGTTGCCACGAGTATCTCTACTCTTTTCTTATACGAGTAAGATGCTCGTGCATTGCACGGAACACCAAGATTGGGGGTGGACGGCACCGGCAGCGGCCATCACGCCAGATTGTTCCATGGCCTTCTACTCCCTCCGTTCCTAAATATTTTTCTTTATAGAGATTTCAAATGGACTACCACATACGGATGTATATAGACATATTTTAGAGTGTAGGTTCACTCATTTTGCTCTGTATGTAGTCACTTGTTAAAATCTCTAGAAAGACAAATATTTAGGAACGGAGGGAGTAGATGTGGTGGGGAAGAGATAAGGCTGATTGTGAGAGACACGAAGTTGTTTGTAAATAGGGAACAAGTGCGGGCATCTTTTTGCAAAACTGCAACAGTTTGCTTTGTATGCGTCAAATCTAGATCCGACGGCTATTGGTGAAAGATGGTAGGCACACCATCATCACCAACTTAGGACCTCTTTGATTCGCAGGATTTTGAAAATGCAGGAATAAGAAAAGTACATGATTGGAGTGTCATGCCCACTTGAATCCTATAGGATTAGCAAGGAGCGTTTGATTTCATGGGAAAAGCAAAGGAATTGTAAAAAGAGGTTAGAGTGGATGTTAGATTTCCTATGAAATGTAGTGCAAAAGATTCCATTGGAAAAATTCCTATGGGATTCAATCCTATGAATCAAAGGACAAATGTAGGAAAAATTTCAAAGGATTTCAATCCTCCAAAAATCCTATAGAATGCCCTTGAATCAAAGGAGCCCTCAGATTTTTATAGGAGTAGTATAGAGAAATAGAGAAACTTTTTTTCTTATAAAAATCCGAGTTGGTGATGATGGTGTGCCTGCCATCCTTCAATATAGACCGTCCGATCTATATCTGACGGATAGAAAGCAAACTATGGCAATTTTCCAAAAAGATACCCACACCCCTCTCCACATTTGCAGATAAGGCCTTCCCTCATTCATCTTCGTCTCCCACAAGATAAACAGCTCGTATAAATGCATCTTGATGTTCTGTGTAACGCATGGGCCTCTTGCTGGTAATAATAAATATTGTACTCGAGTGATGGGTATATCGTTGCCGCACCTATGCACGCGAATATTTATCGTAACATAGTACTACCTCGTGCTGGATAGTCGTAATATTACAAGTTTCAAACTGATATTACAAATGCTAGGAGTAATGCTGCACCTACGAAGAGGGAATTATTAGGAAGTTTATGTAAGAACTTTCGTTACCTTAGGTGGATGCAGCATTATCGTACTCCCTCCGTCCCAAAATTCTTGTCTTAGATTTGTCTAAATACGGATGTATCTAGTTACATTTTAGTGTTAGATACATCTGTATCTAAACAAATCTAAGACAAGAATTTTGGGACAGAGGGAGTACAAACTAAAATCCACCGCCCTGACAAGTCACTAATGGGCAAATAAATTTTTGAGTCTCTGGCGACTTGATGTTTCAAAAACAAATTCAGCTTCTGTGGAGACTTTGTCATTTAGGCTTAGACGCTTGTGGTGATCAGCACGCCATTCATTGTTGCGCCAGAGAACGCCAAACCTCATTACCTTGAGCACACTTGCCTCCAGAACAAAGAACCTAGCCAATTTAATCTCAGATGTGCTGCCTCGGTAGTCGATCAAATCAATTTCTGTAAGATGGAGATCAAGGCATTCGATGAGATTGTTATAGTGCAGCACATTTTTCACTTTTGGTTCTTTTTTTATCTGCAAAAGAAGAGAACATATTAGAGTAGCTGGCTGTATAAGATTGCCGTGTCATCAAGAGGTACCAATATCATTCGCTCATACGATAGGGTTGGCTATAGGGTTGGCTCTAAGGCTAGTGATATTTTTTCACTCTCTCTCTCTCTTTCTCTTTCCTCTCATTTACCTAGGAGCACGTGAAGAGCTTGGGCATTTGTTACCTTCCACTATGTGGCCGATGCCATATTTCTCAAAAGTATGCCACATAATACGCATCGATGTCAAATCAAAAGATTTTGGCACCGCTCTAGCGATGTGAGAGAGTTGGCACCGTTGTGCACACAGACCCACATGTATAATCAAATCAATCAAACCAACTACACCAGCCTCTCCCTCTCTCAAACAAGTGTTTTTTTATTGCCTTAGTCCTCTCCCTCTCCAACGCAAGTGTTTTTTCATTGCGTGAGTTAATTTGGCACCGGAGCAAAGTAGGTGATCCAGATTGGGGCACCAGGTGAGCAATGGAGGGGCATCGATGCCAAATGCATCACAAGTGAATTTGGCACGTGTTTTGGCCTACATAGTGGAGGGCCGTTATAGACCACTTTTGTACTACCTCGTATTTAGTGTAAAATTTTGACCATAGATTTACCTAAGAAAATGCCAATGCATGTCACCAAAAATTATACCATTTGAAATTATGTTCAAATACGAATACAACGATATAATTTTTAGTGACATGCATTAACATTTTGTCAGTTAAATCTATGGTCAAATTTTGATACTACAAAATACGAAGAGTAAACCAGGACGGAGGTAGTACTTGATCTTAGGCTAACCATAGAGTTACTAGTCTAAGTTACTTGCCACTATGACTAGCCTAGGCTACTAGTAGTACAAAAAAACAAAATGATGCAGGTGATCACGTGAGAAAAAAATACTAAAAACATTTCTTTTGGTGCAGTGCGTAGATGCAGTTTTGAACACTACACTTGTCATCGTAATTTGGGAAAATTGCGAAAGAATTGAGCTACGTTGTGATTACCGTTTACTAATAGGAAAGAAGTTTCACCTCGATGAGTAGTTTCTCCGTGCACGGAAAGCATGTAAGGAATCCAACAACTTGATCCAGATTGGGGCCGATAGATTTTATTGCCAAGATCTTCACTGTGCGCATAGACTGGGTCAAGCTTGTGGGAATCATTTTCTGGATGACAGTCGTAAATACATCAAGAAGAAATTAAAAAATGTGAATTTCAAGAAGACGGAGAAGAAGATGAGTGTTGTACCTGAATGATTACGGATCCAATAAAGAGTTCGGAGAATTTGGCAGACGAGTACACCAACGCTGTCAATTTCGGCGCGTCAATGACCCTGATTTTTGTTGGACCTTCTAGATCAGATACAAGCAATCTCTCAAGGAAAGGCGCATTCTCAATGACCATAACATGGAACAACTGGAGTGATCTCTTCCCAATTGATGTCCTGTTGCGGGGCCAGCAAGACACCTAAATCCATCAAAGATTCATCGAGGCGATGTGGAGGCTAATGAACCTGTGGATCTGCCGAAGACGAAGGTACTCGAGCGCAGTACAGCTGCGGAGCAGGTGCTCCATAGCCTTCTTTGAGATGCCAACATCGAAGAGGTCGAGCTTCTTGAGTTGAGGGAGAAGAAGGGCGGGCACAGCATTAATCTGGGGAAAATAGCAGGAGCTGAAGCTGGCGTGGCGTAGCGTTGGCGTGAGGCGGAGCGTGGACGGCGGCAGAGAGCGACATCGTCCAGCTTCAAACCTAAGCTCCTCGAGCTGATCTAGGGCGGGGGATAAGAACCAGTCGTCGAACTTGGCTTGGACCTTGCAGTTGGTACTGAACATGCGGATGTCAAGGCGTCTGGCTGGCCCAGGGTGCGATGAAAGGATCTTGGAGACTGTGGCCATGCGTTTGCAATCCCTGTCGCAGAGGCAGCTGTCGACGGTGAGGTTGAGGGGGACGCGGCGCCAGAGGGGGCGCCACCATCGGGAGAGCAGGGTGGTCCGCACGACAGATTTGGTGGTGAGGAGGCCGATGATGACGAGCAGCATGTCGTCGGGGAGGCTGCTGATGAAGTCCAGGCTCACCGGATGCGGTTTTGGCTTGAGCCGCCTCCTCTTGTTGGCTGCCTGGCCGTCCATCTCAGCCGACGGCGACATCGGTGTACACGTGTGCTTGGTGTGTATTGTGTGCTGGGTATGCGCGAGTGCGTCCTTGTGTGCATGCTGCCGCGCAGTGGTGAAGTGTGCGCGAGTGCGTCCTTCACGCGGAAGAAGTGTGCCCTCAATTTACTAGCATGCAGGGTGCTACCGCGAGTGGTTTCAACTTTGTTTACTTCACTGCGTGTTAGATGGGCCTCTAGTTTACTTATTTTCACCCACTGCCACATGGGCCAGCACACGAAGATAGAGAACATGAGCTGACAAGGCAGCATGTGGAGTGGTTGACCGGTTAACTAAACAATATACAGAGCTATACGCTGACACAGTGACCGTATAATCCCTCGGTATAGAGAGATCGAGTGAGAGGGGAGGCCCGTGAGAGATACTCCCTCCGTCCCATAATATAAGAGCATTTTTCACACTACACTAGTGTGAAAAACGCTCTTATATTGTGGGACGGAGGGAGTAGTAGAGAGAGAGAAAGAGCTACTCCCTCCGTTCGATAATGTAGTGCCTATATTTTTTTTAAAGTCAAACTTTTGAAACTTTGACCAAGTCTATAAAGAAATTACTTATATCTACAATACCAAAGATAAATGATAGTATGGAGTAAGTACATGTTGCGATGAATCTAATGATCGTTCCAGATGTAAATGTTTTTCTCCACATATACCTGGTCAAACTTTTCTGAGGTTTTACTTTTCAAAACATCCATATGTTTATGGACATGAGAGAGTACCTAACTAGAGAGAGAGAGAGAGAGAGAGAGTGAAATAGAAAGAGTGAGTGAAAAAAGTGTGTGTGCGTGTGTGAAAGAGACATGGACAACACACGATAAAGTAGAGAAAAAGCGTGTGTGTCTTATGCAAACATATCACACATGCATCTTCGACAGCAGAAGCGAGGTGAGGAGATAGTGTGTGGTTGTTTGCAACTGAGAGAGAAAGATCCCTAGCACGTGGCCAAGAGAGGTCTGACAAACAATGGAGAGAGGTCGAGAGAGACGTATGGAGAAAATGCAGACATGGGGAGGAGAGAGTGTATGTTTGTGACAGAGAGATCCCCTGGAGATTGATGGGACTACATGGGTGGGAGATCGAGTGACAAGGTGTGTGCGTGATAGAAGATACCCCGAGAGATGTCGAGATAGACGTATGGATGGAAGGAAACAATACGTGTGTTCCTAATGGCTAGTGAGAGATAGTCATACTTAGGGGGGAGTGCGTGTGCCTATGATGGAGTGAGGGATTATGGTACTTAGGGGGGGTGCGTGTCACATAGAGAGAGAGAACAAGGGCGGAGAGTGTTAGACGAGTCTATGTAGCGCGAGCGAGATATGTGTATGTGTGAACCAGGGAGATATAAAGTTTGAGAGAGATAGAGGAGCCCCGATACGGCTGAGTGGTGCGTCAGATAGCTGAGAGGGGGAAAGAGATACTCCATCCGTTCGATAATGCAGTGCATATAAATTTTTTAGAAGTCAAACTTTGGAAACTTTGACCAGGTTTACGCAAATATTATTTATATCTACAATAACAAGGATACATCATACGAAACTACATCTCATGATGAATCTAATGATATATGTTTGACGTTCTAGATGTAAATGTTTTTCTCCACGTACATTGTCAAACTTTGTGATGTTTGACTTTTCAATAAATCTATATGCTATGGACCAAAGAGAGTGCCTAAGTCGAGAGAGATCAAGTGCGTGTGAAGGAGAATGAATGAGTGTGCAAAAAGAGTGTGTGTGTGAAAGAGAGAGGGACAACAAACGATAAAATAGAGAGAGAGAGAGTGTGTTCGTTTCTTATGCAAACATATCATGCATGCATCTCCGAGATAGAAAAGCGAGGTGAGGAGATACATGAAGATAGCTAGTGCGTGATTGTTTGCACCGGAGAGAGACACCCCTATAGCACATGTCCAATAGAGGTCTGGCCAACAAGGGACAAAGGCCGAGAGGGACGCATGGAGAGGGGGAAAGGGTGTGTTTGTCATAGAGAGATCCCCTCGAGATCGTGAGGAGACTATATGGGTGGGAGATCGAGGGACGAGGTGTGTGTGCGATAGAAAGATGCCCCAAGAGAAATCGAGATAGACCAAGTGAGGGAAAGAGACAATGCACATGTTTGTGATGGAGACTAAGTATTAGTCATCTACATAGGGGGGACTGCGTGTGCCTACAATTGAGTGAGAGGCAACCATACTTAGCTAGGCGTGAGATTGTGTGTGTGTGTGCGTGTGAGATGGAGAGAGAACGAGGGAGAGAGAGAGAGTTTTAGATGGGTCTATAGAGTGCGAGTGAGATATGCATGTGTATGTGTGACCCAGGGGGATGGAGAGTTTGAGAGAGAGAGGGAAGAACTCCGAGATGGCAGAGTGGTGCGTGAGAGAGTTACGGGCAACGAGCTAGGGAATTTGTGTGCGTACAATGAGTGCACCCAAGATATTTAGCTTGGACTAGAGAATCATACATAGTGTGCCAGAGAGACCTATACAGGGAGTGTGCATGCGAACTAGAAAGACCCCCTCCCCCCAGAGAGAGAGAGAGAGATAGAGAGAGAGGGAGAGGGACCGACAAGGTTTGTGTTTGGATGCGTGCGATAGAATTGAAGATTGTCAGCGAGAGAGAGAATATGAGTCCGGGAGAGGGGGAGGTCGCGTTTATGCATCAAAGACTGATATAAACCATGTTTCGATATAAAATTGCATTCAAATATTTGAATTGGAGAACATGTTGTCTGCAATCCACACATGAACGGAGATATGCGTATCAAACAAGTTCATTAATTTGACTTTCAACATGTTCATGTAGTACTATAATACAATACAACATGCTACTCAATTGAGGTGTTCAATTTTGGATTTAGTTCACTATTTTGACCTGGTGAACGAGCTATTTCATTGAATAGAGATATTTCATTTTGGGTTTGATTCCCGTTTTTGAGTGGGTCAACTATTTGTCATATAGTAAATCGTTAGCAACGAGCATGTAAAAACACATTAGTCCCGAGCATCATCTCACCATCTAAAAAAGAAGTGGCAAGCTAATATTTCAAAATTTGATTCGAATCGACTTGGTAAGGTAGACGTGGATGCTCGTTCTCCCAAAATTTGAACGAACCGCTAAACACCCTCTGCTCGGTGGAATTCGCCCGAGCAAATAAATGGGAGACGCGAAATTACCGGCCTATGTGGGACACGCATCAATTGGCCCGTTGTACATCAAGGGTAGGTTCGTAACTTCATCCAAGCGCGCGTTGTCCTCGGCCGAAATGACATGTGTCAAATAATTCATAAACCATGGGCGGCAAAACACCCTGTCCTCGCCCAAAATCGCTCGCGCCGACTATTTCAAAACATGCCCTCCTCGCCCGAAATCGCTCGCGCCCACTATTTCAAAACACGCCCTCCTCGCCCGAAATCGCTCGCGCCCACTATTTGGGAGAAGCAAAGTTACTCTACTATCCCTGACCCTCAGTTCACAGACCCAAGTCCAGAAGCCTAAAGGCAGGGGTAGAACTATAACTCCCCCCCACATTTCAGACAAATGCATTCGTAAGACATGGTTCCCACTCCCAATTCCCCATTCATTCATCATGGGCGCCAAATCACCTTCTCCCCGGAAGCTCCCTTCTCCCCAGCCGTGAAACCTCAGCCCCTCCTCCATGGCGCCCCCACTGCACCAAATTCACCGCCGCCCTCCTCCCCAATGCCGGCGACGCTGTCCGTTTGCTGTCGTGCACTGGGCCATGTGCCTCTTACTCCGTGCTGCCGGAGCTGCCTCGACGATGGCCGCGTGAACCGTACCAGAGCCGATTCACCCCCGCCGTTGTGCACGGCGCCGGAGCGGCTCCAACTTCGGAAGCGTCCAGGGCCCCGGCGCTTCTTCCCCATAGTCGTCGACCGTCGCGACATCTCTGCTTTCCTGCCACCGGTAGCCACCGCAATCGCGCCGGCCTCACCGACTCGGCAGCTGGAGCTGCCTACTTCACCGGGCCGCAACATAGGTTGTACACTCATCTTAAATCACTTTATTTAGGCGTCAGTTGTCTGAATTTTTATTCTGGGCCAATCGATTCCCAATGGGAAGCAGCACCCCTCGAGGCGGCGGAGCTCCTAGGCTGCCGGTTGGCTGGTGTCTAACATAAGGGTGCTGGGGCGCAAGTTCGGCGAGGAAGCAGCGCTTAGGTGGCTATCTTAGAGTTGCGTGGGTTGAAGGTACTGCCGCCGCCGGATCTGGATGACGGCGAGTCTTTGTGGGTTAGCCGGGGTGGCGCAACCACGGCAGTGCGATGGGGCGGGGAGCGGGGTTTTGGTTGGAGCTCTCGCGGCCAGGGACGGCGGAGGCAGGCTGCTCTGCCGGTGGTCGCTGGCTCTTCTGGGAAGATTCTGAACAGTGTCAGCCGGGAGGCACAAGACGGCCATCAAGCCATCCGGCATAGATCGGACAGTACCAAAATAAAATTAAAATCGTGTGACCCCAATTTAGTTTTCAGTCAACAGACGTGTGACCACTCTCGTACCTTACTGTTGATCTCTTAGGGTATTTCTTCAGATCAGAGATATGTGTCGTTCTTAACATTTTGTGTTTTCTGCATCTTCAGCCACACCGTCTTCCTTCTCACCACAGCTGCTCCAACAAGGGAAGCATACACCAGAAGGGAGCTATAGTCCCCACTCAACAGTTCCCTGCATCGAATGTGCGTGCCCGACATGGACAGCCACAACAACTGCAGGGCCATCGACAAGTCAGCACATGATGCTCACTCCTATGGATGGTGGCCAGATAGGTTGTACCCTCATCTTGCTTGTGTGCAACATTTATGGCTTTGTTATTCATCTAAGCATGGAAAATAGATTATCACATTTCACTGTATATTCATGCTGATCTCTTAAGAGTCTTGTTTAGGAGTTAACCCTGTTCCATAGTTCAGATAAGAGACTTGTTCTTTAGGTAACGGTGTTCCATAGTTATCATCCATCAGCCAATGTTATCCCACATGCTGGTGATTATACCACTTCTAGTATTACCTATGTTGTTCTTTAATACTTGTGTGTGCCATCTAGTTAATCTCGAGTACAAACGATACATATTCTGTAGCTTTCATCTGTGTTCTCCATTTAGTTTTTGAGACCTATTGCTGCTAGTTAAGCCTAGTCCTACTATTTATGTCGTCTCCTATAGGCACTCATTACATAAATCTAACTACTAGTTTGTAACACCCCAGATGTAAAACTTCCATATTTGGCAATATATCCAATCTTGTCATGTTCAATCTCATGTGTTATCCTCCTTGTTGGTTTCATTTTGGGGTTTTGCCTTGTTTCATATTGCATTGTATTATCATTTCTTGTCATGTCCCTTTTGCCATCACATGTTGCATCATGGTCATATCAAGTGTTGCATTGTGCTTATGCTATTTTGCATCCTCATAGTCATAATGTGCATTGTGCTTCATGCATGACATTTTGTTGCACGCCCATGTGTGATCCATGCATCACCACCTCTCCTTCTTTTTTCTTTCTTTTTGCAAGTGCCATCTTGCCCTCCTCCATAAATGTTCAATTTCTCCCCAGAAATCTTACTTCATGTCCTAAGCCTCTCTGCCAAATTTCAGCTCATTTGGAGTTGTGTTGGTTAGGTTCAAAAAATGCTCCAAGTTTGAATTATATTCAAACTTGTTTTATTTTTTCTACCTCTAAAAATGCCCAACTCAATTTTATCAAATAGTGGGTAGTTCCAGGAGATTGAGCATATTTTCATTATTCTCAAACTCCTCTCCAATTCCCCAGTGCTTTTATTTTTCATTTTCTGTTTGAGGAAAAGGAAAAAGAAAAGAAGCAGCACCAGGCGCGCAGCCCAGCAGCAGCAGCAGCCTACCTGGGCCTCAACTACCAGGTCAGCCCAGCTAGCTCCGCCCGCAGCCCATCTCAGCCCGTCGGCCTTCCCCCCTCGCTGCCTTTTCTCACCCAGGCGCGCATACACCCCCGCTGCCCCGCCGACACGAGGCCAAGACGACCCCGCTGGTCAGCGACCCCGAGCGCACCCGCACCCACCTTTTCTTCCTCCTTCGGTCCCCTCTCTCTCGCACGCACATGGCCATGGCCACGGCCACGGCGTGATCCAACCCGTCGACCTAGCCACTATTTAACCCTCTCTCCTTGTCCCTCGAACCCTCTAGGGTTCCCTCTCTCTCTCCCCGCCGCTGCCAGCCGCGGAGAACCACCAGATCCGTCCCGTCACCACCGTCCCGAGCGCAACCAGGAGCACATCGTCGTCGCCGGCGTGAACCTCGTCGACCTCCGCCTCGCCAACCTTGTCCAACTGCTTCCTCGACGTCCACTACGTCGACTACGTCCTCTACGGCACGCGGAACACCAAGTTCCTCGACGTCCACTCCGTCTTCTTCCGCCTCGGCCTCCACCACGTCGTCGTCGTTTCCGGTCGCCTCCGTCAACCTCTAGTCGATCCGAGTGCACCCACGTGCTCGTGGTGAGCCCCTGGTCCTCCCCGTGCTTTCCCCCCCTCGTTAGCTTGCTCGGACACCGTTCGCCGCGTTCGCCCGAGCCCGTGGCCGTCGGACCTCGTCTCCGGCGAGTGCTCCGGCCCCCTTTTGTTTCCTGTGCATGTCCATCTCGCGCACGCCATCGCGTAGACCTTCTTCCCGTGCTTAGTTGCTTCCCTAGGGCGCTGTTACGCCCCATCCATGCTCGCCTTTGCCGCCTCTATCGCATGTCGCCGGCGTCGCCGTAGTCGTCGTTAGGTGCAGCACGCCCCAGTCGCGTGTGCGGATTCCCTGTGCGCGCCCTTGTCCACCCTCCGCCGCTCGATTTGGTCGCCGGAGCAGCTCCGACGAGCTTCCCCGGTCGCCCCTGTTTTCCTCTGGTCGCGCACGCCATGGTTAAGCCAAGAGGAGATGAGTCCCTCTTCTGTCAGCCGCCGACGCGTAGCCAAGTGGCTCGAGTCACTCGCTTGCCACCCAGCGACCCGGGTTCGATCCCCCGCGGGCGCAATAAAGCCGCCCCTTTTTTTTCATTTCGTTCGAGTCACTGACAGACCGACCCCACCTGTCATGCTCACACACACACCAGGGCCCACCAGTCAGCCTCTCAGCGCCCTCCTCCTTTTATTTTTTCTTGTCCCAGCGAATATTCCATTTTTGGAAGATGCCATATTCCAGTTCAGGCAAGTCCGAATCTGGACATTTCCTTTTAAGGAAAGTGCCATTTCTGTCAGATTCCATTTTAGGCAGGTTATGTTTTTGCATGTTTGTGGGGATTTTTCTACAGCAACCCCAACATATTATATATGTCTTTGGGCTAGAAAAATCCAATGAATCCAGTGGTGGCATTAGATTCTGCATTTGAGCAAGTTTGCACACATGACATTTTGCATCATGTTGCTGTTTTGTCTTTTATGTATATATTTATGCAAGCATGCTATGGGGTAGTTTTGTGCATGTACGTGCTCTTCATCATGCCTACTACATGCTAGAATTTATTTCATGCCATGATATGCCTTGTATTGAGTTAAACATGCTTGCAAAGATGCCATCATGATTCTGTTTCTGCCCTGCCATGAATTCTGCCAAGTCTGTAATACTGTTGTCATTTGCATTTTTGCCATGCTGTTTTAGTCATGATCTAGGGGTTTCTAGCAGTAGCTCAATGCTCGTGATTTGTATAGCTTTACCTATACCTTATTTCCATGTCTTTTGTTTACATGTTTGGGTGCTGTAGCATATTTTCATGTTGCATCCAATGTGCCATGTTGCTGTTAATCGCAGACCTTGCATTGTATCTTGTTTTGCTCGTCATTTGCAAACCTTGCATCCGTTTCCGGTGATCTTCATATCGATTTCATCTGATATATCTCAATCTATCCAGTGGCATGCTTGGTTTGCCAAGATAGTGCCATGTCCATCTTTCCCCTCCGGAGCACCCATATGCATTGCACATCATATCTTGCATTACATGCCATGTCTTGCATCATGTTGCTTGCGCATTGCACCGTGATTGATTATTGTTCCGTTGCTTGTGTTCTTGCTTTGGGTAGAGCCAGGAGACGAGTTTGAGAACGAGGATCCTGTCAAGTACGTTTCCGAGGAGCAAGGATTCGATACCTCTGAAAACATTGCATGCAAGATGATCATTACCCTCGATATCACTTCTATCTTTGCTTGCTAGTTGTTCGTTCTATCGCTATGTCGCGCTACCTACCACTTGTTTATCAAGCCTCCCATATTGCCATGTCAAGCCTCTAACCCACCTTCCGAGAAAACCGTTGTTTGGCTATGTTACCGCTTTTGCTCAGCCCCTCTTATAGCGTTGCTAGTTGCAGGTGCAGTGCAGGTTGTTCCATGTTGGGACATGGATATGTTGGGATATCACAATATCTCTTATTTTAATTAATGCATCTATATACTTGGTAAAGGGTGGAAGGCTTGGCCTTTTGCTCGGTGTTTTGTTCCACTCTTGCCGCCTTAGTTTCCGTCATACCGGTGTTATGTTCCTTGAATTTTGCGTTCCTAACACGGTCGGGGTGTTATGGGCCCCCCTTGTTTCTTCGTCTAAAGTAAAGCTTTCCCGAGGAGATCCAACTTTGGTTTTACCATTTGCCTAATAACAACTAAAACTTGCATAGGGAGTAATTAACCCGAGGATACTTAATCAACCCTCGGGCCAGTGCTCGACATGAGTGTTGGTCCACCTACCTAGCAGTCGGCGGTGCCGCCTCGGGGCAACTCGAGGTATTTTGGCTATCATCCACTTTGCATAGACGGTTGAGTCCGTAGATAGAGAGCGCGCGGCTCTGGACACGGATCTGACTCACCGGGAGATCTCCTTGGGATAGTTTTCCTTTCTTCGAAGAGCTTGTGCACCGGGATTCCGAGGCTACTCGGGTTGTCCCGCGATGGAGGATTGTCTCCGCGGATCGTGAGCTTCTCATGGGCTAAGTTGGGACACCCCTGCAGGGTTTTAAACTTTCGAGAGCCGTGCCCGCGGTTATGTGGCAGATGGGAATTTTTTTAATATCCGGTTGTAGAGAACTTGACACCAGATCCAAATTAAAATACACCAACCGCGTGTGTAACCGTGACCGTCTCTTTTCAAGTGAGTTCGAGAAGAGAACACGGTGGGGTTATGTTTGAACGTAAGTAGTTCAGGATCACTTCTTGATCATTACTAGATTACGACCGTTTGCGTAGCTTCTCATCTTATTCTTACATTCATAAGTTAGCCACCATACAATGCTTAGTGCCTGCTGCAACTCCACCATATGTCCATACCTTACCTTAAGCTTTGTTAGTCTTGATACCGTGGGTGATATGATTGCTGAGTCCCCGTGGCTCACAGAATACTACAAACTCAGTTGCAGGTACCGATGAGTCTGATGCAGGTGATGCCACTGAACTCAAGTGGGAGTTCGACGAAGACCGTGGCCGTTACTATGTTTCCTTCCCGGACGATCAGTAGTGGTGCCCAGTAGGGTCGATCGGGACTTAGCTTGGGTGGTTGTCTTTTATTCGTTTGATATCGTCCGTAGCCGGACTCTGTGTTCATCTTGAATGATTGTATAACTTGATGATATTGTGTGACATTGTGGCGATTGTAAGCCAAAGCTCGTATTCTATCTCTTCAGTACATGAGATGAGCAAAGATACAACCACTCTTGCGACCATGCCAATATGCGCTTATACCCCAAGTCGTGCCTCGACACGTATGGAGTATAGTCGCATATAGGGCGTTACATAGTTGTCTTCCATGCATGTCAGATATAATTGCACACACTGATATATCCACAAGAACCTCACGGAGCAATGTAATGGCCAACAAACTTGACGTCAATGATACCCAATATGATGGAACATGTAAAGGCAGTTCTTCAGAAGACTTGCAGAAAGATGCCGAATCCTATTCACCCCACAAGGTCCTTGCTCTAACTTGGCCCGTGATATGGGTACAACATGCATATAATGTCTTGGAGTGCATCTACTCTGTTGCAATGCCATGTGCTTAGCCTGCTGATCATGCATGTAAATATGTCATGCCTTCCTGTTTTTCAGTACCTATTCCATTCATGATAACATGTTTTCAAATTCAAGTACTGTCATTCTACTCTGTCGCAATGCCATCTGCTTAGTTTGGACATCATGCTTCTGAATATCTTATGCATTGTTATTCATCAGTATGTACTTCATCTGTCTACCATACCATGTTTTTTTTACATTGAAGTGCTATTCTAGTGGTCTGTTGCAATGCCATCTTAGTTTCCCAATCATACATGCATATGTTGCCTTCATGTTTTTCCGTATGTATTCCGCTATCATACAGTTTTACATTTAACTAGTGTTGTTTTACTCTGCTGTCCTGTCGTATCCCTAGCTCTTACATCATACTCCCTCCGTCTGGATTACATGTCGCAGAAATGGATAAAAATGGATGTATCTAGAACTGAAATACGCCTAGACACATCCATTTATTTACGGATGGAGGGAATACATGTCAATATGTCATGGCTTTCAATTCTTCAGTACCTATTCCATCTCTCTGCCGTAGCATGTTTTATAACTGAAGCACCATTCTTCTATATAAGGCATGCAAGGGGAAGACGGCTATGTTAGAATCTGAAGGGTTACAAACAAGGTCTTTGCAAAAGATCGAAATGCCAGGAGATAGTAAACCAACTCCAGTGTTCATAGATACTTCTCCAGCATAGAGAAACCCAACTCCTACTGATAATAAGCAGATTCAAGTGGCCAAAGAACTAGTCCACTCTAGTCCAGCAAAAATATGTCAACTCCATTCTAAAAAGCGTGTGCGTATCCTCACATCATGAAATTTTATAGCATTCAGATCATATTTTCTACATGTTTCTTACCCATCTCTCTTTTAGAAAATAAGCTTAAAGGATAGAAGACTTTCTAAACTGGGATCGTGTTCGAGGAAAGTATCTTGCGGGAATTCTCTGTGCTCCGATGCTGATGTAAGTACCTATTGTATATCACTAAATTTTTACATCAGCATGTATTTTGTTAATCGGCATGAATCCAACCTTTATCTGATCTAAATTTACTTGTAGCAAAATGTATAATTAAAGGCGACAATATTGATTTTTGTAAGGAAAACTGCCTGGTAGTTTTGCATACTGGGCTGCATGAGTGTACTATCTCATATCATGCACATTACTAAATTATAGTGCTGCTCTAGTTGCCTAATCATTCATTGTGTCAATGTTTCTTTCCTATTACCTTACTTGGCTGATGATAGCTGTGCCATATTGTGTCAATGTTGCGTTCCTATTATCTGACCTGGCCAATGATAGCAATGCTAGTGTGTTAATTTGGTGCAGGCTGCTGAAGATAAGAAGACAAACTCTGAAAACAGCAAGGCAACCCCATTGTTTCTTTCCAATAAATCTAGGACAGGTAATATGGCAATAACTCTTGATTAATCTGTTCAGTTCCCCTCCTAATTTATGTTATGATGCAGTGGTCGAGACACTCTCCACTATCAATAATACAAGCCTGCCAAAATCGCCATCTGAATCTGTTGAGTTTCCTCTGTCTCGAATCCAACGGAAAAATGTATGTTTGTGAATGAATTACTGGCTGAAGCAATCATGGAAATCGTGGAGGAATCAGAGGTGCACATTCTTGCGCAACAACAACTGATCAATGTTTTCAGAGACAGTGTAGCAAAGAAGGAAGAAATTGCTCACATGCTTATGGGCGTCATCCGCGCTGAGGTTGCAGATTGTGAGGATGTAGATCGTTAAGTTCTGCTCATTTATTTGCACTGGCATCAATCTTTGATTGCCCAGTGAATGTAATTTCCTGTAATATATGCTGGATGTGCGACGTTTTTCCTTGTATGCCATACGTTTGCTTAACGCGCCTCGCATTCCAGCTAACTGGTCGCTAGGAAGGCAAAAAAGCAGTGAAATTATTAGTTAACACGAACAGTCGTGGGCCCTATATGAAGGAAGCGTCCCACTGCCCTTAATTGGCTTCCCTAATGGGCTCTCATGGGACAAAATTCTCATAGGCCTTTGATTGATCGGTTTTTGTCCTGTCCATAATTGCTCGTCGTAATGGGCTAAAATTATAGCTGGGCCGGAATCGGCGTTATCTAATTGGGCCTACTGACACATTCGAACTTTAGCGGGCCCATCAAGTTAATGGGCCATAACCAGGCCGAAAGCACTATTGGGCCGCTATAATTGAAACGAGCCAACAATTAATGCTCGACCCTGTTACCTCCCGGGTCGTTAACAGGCCGACATCGAAGCTGGCAATAAGTGGGCCCATTTGACTTCACGGGCCGTTAACAGGCCGATACTAAGGTCGGGCTATATATGGCCCAACTGTATTTTGGGCCTTTAGCAGGCCGAAAGAGACAGTGGGCTCGTACTGGACCATGGAGAGCATGGGCCGCTAAGAGGCCGAAAGTTAGGTCGGACTTTATATGGCCCAACTGTGTTGTGGGCCTTTAGCAGGCCGAAAGAGAAACCGGGCTGGTATTGGTCATGAAGAGCATGGGCCGTTAAGAGGCCAAAACTCAGGTCCAACTGCAAATGGCCCAACTCATTTATGGGCCGTTAACGGGCTGAAAGACATACCGGGCTGGAAATTGGCCCAACACTTAAATGGGTCGTTAAAAGGCCGAAAGACGTACATCCTGAAAATTGGCCCATCCCTTGAATGGGCCGTTAACAGGCCGAAACCACATGGGGCTGATATTGAGCCCAAATATATAGCGGGCTGATAACGGGCTCGAACTGACGATGGGCTGCAATGGTGTCAAATAGTTAACGGGCAGTTGACGGACCGAATTGGCACATCTTGTATGGGTCGTGGGCTTAAATGGACCAGACACAACTAGGCCCTATATGGGCCGGCCTGCTAATTTTGACTGGGCCGGCCTCTTTCACCTAAATGGGCCACTGTTGGGCCTTGCCACGTGCCAACATATCATAGGCTCCTCCCATACAATGAGTGGATGACATCTGTCCCAACGCTGAGCCGACACATGGATCCTTCGGCGAATGAGAATTTTACACATGGAAAATCCCCATTGGTCGGGGCTGTTAACGGGTTATCGGATCCAAACCGGAACCCGATAGCTTAATGGTGACCCATTACGGTGGATGCCACGTGTCGGTTACCCTTGAAGAAAACACTTCCATGACGCGCCATTTATCGTCATGGAAGTGGATACTTCCGTGATGATAATTTTGGTATTGTCATGGAACACTTCTACGACAGCATAGGTATGACTATCTTGATTCTGTCATAAAATCGTCATGGATGTACATGCATGACAGAAAACGTGACCTACTGTGACAAACACGTATCATCACGGAAGTGTATTTTTTTTGTAGTGAATCTAACCATAGCATGAAACATGTGGATCCAAATTAGCCCCCTACGAAGCAACGCATAAACTAGGGTTTAAGCTTCTGTCACTCTAGCAACCCATCATCTACTTATTACTTCCCAATGCCTCCCCCTAGGCCCAAATCATTATTATATAATCTTTTTATTTCTTTTATTTTTTTCTCAAGATCAAAGCAAGAAAGCAAAGCCCTCAACTCAAAACTAATCTTTATTATATAACTCTCGGACTCGATTACATAGAGGGAACACAAAGCAAAACTCAAAACTAGATCATACTAAAAACTTTTATTCTACTAAACCAAGATATAACCAAAAGGATCGAACTAAGGAAAATGATAAAGGTAAAGATGTGATGGTGATATGATACCGGGGCACCTCCCCCAAGCTTGGCATAGGCCAAGGGGAGTGCCCATACCCATGTACTTAAGTCTCTTTCTTGGGAGGTGATGACGGTGGTGTGGTAGCATTCTTCTTCTCTAGCTTGCGTCTGAGGCTAAAATTTTCCTCCCTTAGATCATCATTCTCGAGCTCAAGCTTTAGTATCCTTTTGTAGAATGACGCCTTACTTTCCTGCAGAAAACAAGATGGGATAGATTGGACCTTATGAAGGCTTGACTTCTTGAATTCCAGGTGCATATCTCCAGGTTGAGGCAGTGGATCTTCCTCTTCATCAGAGCTATCGTTCCTTGTTTTCTCAATGTCGAAATCTTGCTCCTCCTCCGGGTCAGAATCTTGCTCTTCCTTCATGGACCATAGGTACGGATAAGTTTCCCCAAAGATCTTTGGATCCGTAGTATAATGTGAAACATAGCTCTCTCCATCTGAATCTTGCGAAGACATCTTGCTCTAAATCTGTTACATAAATAGCTCGAAACAAGAACAAAGGATATTGCCGTGATACGATGGTCAAAACCTTTGGGATATTATATAATGAATTTTTACCGTGCAAAACAAGTATTCTGGGAGAAAATGAAGTACGAAGGGCACACGAGGTGGGCACAAGCCTGGGAGGCGCGCCCAGGGGGTAGGGTGCGCCCCCATGGCTTGTCGCCTCCTCGTGCACTTTTCTAACTACTTCTTATTTTCCTAATTTTTTAAATATTCCAAAATGGAGTAAAATTGCTTTTGGGAAAGTTTTGGAGTCGTTTACTTACCGAATCACATACCTATTCCTTTTCAGGGTTCTGGAGCGTTGTGGAAAGTTTCGCTTGTGTACTCCTCCGGTGTTATGGTATTAATAATATTGGTTTCAACATTTATGGGAGTACCTGAGATATAATGTTTGATTCTTTGCCCGTTCACCACCTTCGGGTTATTGCCCTCGGCATTGTTGATCTTGATGGCACCGAAACGATAAACTTCTTCGATAATGTAAGGCCCTTCCAATTTAGAGAGAAGTTTTCCTGCAAAAATCTTAAACGAGAATTGTATAATAAGACATGGTCACCTACATTAAATTCACGCTTTTGTATCCTTTTGTCATGCCATATTTTAACCTTTTCTTTAAACAATTTGGTATTTTCATAGGCTTGGGTTCTCCATTCATCAAGTGAGCTAATGTCAAATAGCCTCTTCTCACCGGCAAGTTTGAAATCATAATTGAGCTCTTTAATTGCCCAATAAGCTTTATGTTCTAGTTCAAGAGGTAAGTGACATGCTTTTCCATATACCATTTTATATGGAGACATACCCATAGGATTTTTATAAGCAGTTCTATAAGCCCATAGTGCATCATCAAGTTTCTTAGACCAATTCTTTCTAGATCTATTAACAGTCTTTTGCAAGATCAATTTTATTTCTCTATTACTTAATTCAACTTGACCACTAGACTGAGGATGATATGGAGATGCAATTCTGTGGTTAACATCATACTTAGCAAGCAATTTACGGAAAACACCATGAATAAAGTGTGAACCACCATAAGTCATTAAATATCCAGGGACTCCAAACCTCGGGAAAATAACTTCTTTAAGCATTTTAATGGAGGTGTTATGATCAGAACTACTAGTTGGAATAGCTTCTACCCACTTAGTAACATAATCAACAGCAACCAAAATATGTGTATACCCATTGGAGGAAGGAAAAGGTCCCATATAATCAAATCCCCAAACATCAAATGGTTGAATAACAAGTGAATAATTCATAGGCATTCCCTAACGTCTACTAATATTACCAATTCTTTGACATTCATCACAAGACAAGACAAACTTACGAGGATCCTTGAAATCCAGATTGTAATACCTTGTGTGCAGTTCTGTCTCCAGCATGGTGTCCTCCGTAGGCCTTGGAGTGACACTTGCGTAGGATCTGTTCCTGTTCATGCTCAGGTACACAATGTCTAATAACACCATCTACTCCTTCTTTATAAAGGTGTGGGTCATCCCAGAAGTAATGTCTTAAATCATAGAAAAACTTTTTCTTTTGTTGGTATGTAAAACTGGGTGGTATAAATTTAGCAAGAATATAATTAGCATAGTCTGCATACCATGGAGTACTACGAGAAGCATTTATAACAGCTAATTGTTCATCAGGAAAGCTATCATCAATAGGTAGTGGGTCATCAAGCATATTTTCTAACCTAGACAAGTTGTCTGCTACGGGGTTCTCAGCTCCGAGCTGAAGGCAGCAGTCGACAAGGGCGCCGAGCTGGACAAGGCGCTCGAGGCGCGCAACCGTGCCGGGGAGTTGGAGCGGCATGGTACATTGCTCGAAGCGCAGCATCTGGACGAGGCCTTCGCCAGTAAGTGCTTTTTTGTTGACTTTGCCGGGTTGTGAAGCTGGCTTTGCTTTTCTGTTGCTGACTGTATTGCTTTTCTGTTCGACAGAATGCTTTCCGGAGACGCAGGGGACGGCGGAGGAGCCCCTTTGAGCTCAACGGTCGCCTCAGGGGAACCCGGGCGCTGGGCTTGACCCGAACGTCACCTGGAGCTTCTCGGAGATCATGCAGGCCGCCGAGGCTCGCCTGCAGGTCTTGGGTGAGCAAATGGCGCGGGTAACCAGAGCCGGCGTGGGGATGACAACGGCCCTTTGGCCCGGTGCCGTTGTGCCCAGCAGCTTCACGCGGCTTGCGCGGTGGCTGGAGGCAGGGCAAGTGCGGCTTCACGCGTGGTGCGCTTCTACTGCCTGTGCAGGCGCCGACGTGGCGCTGAGGTTCATCATGTCCTAGGACCCAGACCTGGCGCTGGACCGGCTGGCAGCTCAGCGAGCCGGCGCGGAGCCCCAGCTGCAGGCGGAGGCGGGCCAGATCGCCGCCCGGGCCAGCTACCTGGCCTCGTTTGCTTTGCATGACGAGTTGCAGGTAGAGCGGACCAAAGAAGGCGAGGTGGTGCCGCCTGACAACTTCGGCTTGCTGCTTGATGACCCGTCGGGCAGCTCCGAGGGGCCAGGCCCCTGTGCGGATGACGATGCTGGGTTGGCCGATATCGGTGCCTCAATGGACCCGGAGGCCATGGAGGAGAAGCCGGCTGGCGAGCAGCCGGTCGTGCGGTAACTTTGTGTGGTGAGGCCGGGTTGGTCAATCCGGCAGACCCAACTTAGTGTTTCATGATGTGTGGGTGCTTTGGCCCATAGTTCTTGTCGGCCAACAGCCGAAGCCGGACTGTGGCGTAGGGCGAAGTGGAGGGCCTTGGCTACCCGAACACGCCGGGATGTGCTAAGGAGGATGGCGGGTTGTGGCCAAGCCGGCCAGCCCCCGAGCCCCCGGGTTGGTCGTACCAACCCGGAGGTGGAGGTTTAAGAAAATTTACAAGGGTGTGTAAAACATGATAACTTGTAGGAAAAGGTAACCCCCGAGTGTTGTTCGGGGGTCCCATGGTCTTTCATAAGATTACAAAAGGTAGTGATACGTACGTGCATACATCTAACTGTAAAATGGGCGGAGGAGCTCTGCATTCCTGGGCCGGCTTGTTTCTTCACCGGTGATGTCTCTCTTGCGCTTGTTTGGCTTGCGGGCGTCGATGAGGTAGTAGGCGTTGTAGTCACACATGGCTTTGCTGATGATGAAGGGGCCCTCCCATGGGGAGGCCAACTTGTGCTGGGCGGCTTGCCGCTGGACAAGCCGGAGGACGAGGTCTCCCTCGCGGAACGCGAGGGGCTTGATCTTTTTGCTGTGGTAATGCCTCAAGCCTTGCTGGTAGATGGCGGATCGGCTAAGGGCCAGGAGGCGTGCTTCTTCGAGTAAGTCGACGCCGTCTTCGCGGGCTTCCTTGGCTTTGGCTTCTGTGTACATCATGACTCGTGGCGAGTCAAACTCGATGTCGTTTGGGATGACGGCTTCTGCTCCGTAGACAAGGAAGAACGGGGTGAACCTGGTCGATCGGTTTGGCGTTGTCCGGAGACTCCAGAGGAAGGCCGGTAACTTGTTAAGCCAGCTGCCGGGTGAACGGATGAGGGGCTCGACGAGCCGCGGCTTGATGCCAGATAGGATGAGGCCGTTGGCCCGCTCGACCTTGCCGTTGGATTGAGGATGAGCCACAGAGGCCAGGTCAAGCTAGACGCCGGAGACGGAGCAGTATTGCACCAGGGCGCCCTTTGCAAAGTTGGTGCCGTTGTCCGTGATGATGTTGTGCGGGATGCCGTAGTGCACCGCGATATCTTTGATGAACCGGATGGCCGTTGGCCCATCCAGCTTCTTGATCAGCTGCGCCTCGATCCACTTGGTAAACTTGTCGACCGCCACCAGTAGATGTGTCATGCCGCCCCGAGCGGACTTGAAGGGGCCTACCATGTCGAGCCCCCACACCGCGAAGGGCCAGGTGATTGGGATAGTTTGCAGGGCCGAAGCCGGTTGGTGGCTGCGCTCGCTAAAGCGTTGGCAACCCTTGCACTTGAGGATGAGCGACTCGGCGTCTTTGAGGGTCGTGGGCCAGTAGAAACCATGGCGAAAAGCCTTGGCCACCAGGGGCCTGGAGGCGGCGTGGTGCCCGCACTCGCCCTGATGTATGTCGAGGAAGATCTCTATGCCCTTGTCTTGTTTGACGCAGTGCTGGAACATGCCTATCGCACTGCGCTTGGCGAGCTCGTTGTTGATGATGCTGTAGGCGGACGCCCGGCGTTGCACTTGCCGAGCCTCGGTCTCGTCCATGGGGAGTACTCCGTTCTCCAAGAACGCTAAGATCGGCTGGGCCCAAGAAGGAGCCGTTACCATGGTGAGGCCGGCCACCAAGACAGGTTCTGGGCCGGCAGCCCCCGAGCCGGGTTGAGCAGCCCCCGGGTCGGAGACAGCGGCGGCCAGATTGGCGGCGGCAGCCCCTGAGCCGGGTTGGGCAGCCCCCGGGTTGGATTCGTTGGTCGCCGGGTTGGAGAAGGCAGCCCTCGGGCCAGGATCCGCAGTCCCCGGGACTGGTTTGCGGGTGGCAGCCTCCGAGCTTGGAGTGGCAGCCCCCGGGTCTGGGTTGGGGAGGGGTGCTGCGGGGTCGTCCGGGATGGAGATGGACTCAGAATCCGGAGATGGCTTGACAAACGGCTTGCACAGGTGCTCGAGGGAGACGCTAGATGGTATGGCCTGCCGGGATGAGCCAATCTTAGCTAACGTGTCAGCGGCTCCATTTTCCGCGCATGGGACATGGAGAAACTCGCAGCCATCGAAGTTGCCGAAGAGCTGCTGGACCAGGAAACGGTAGCTGGCCATGTTGGCATCTCGGGCATCCCACTCACCGGAACACTGCTGCACCACTAGATCTGAGTCGCCGTAGCATAAGATGCGCCGGATGCCGAGTTCCTTGGCAAGCCAGAGGCCGTGCACAAGGGCTTTGTACTCGGCGATGTTGTTGGAGGTGGCAAAGTGGATCTGGAGCGCATACTGCAGCCGGTCGCCCTTTGGGGAAGATAACACGATGCCGGCTCCCAAGCCGGAGCGCATCTTGGAGCCGTCAAAGTGCATGCGCCAATGCGTTGAATCTGGCGGCGGTGGCAGGTACTAGATCTCTGTCCAGTTGACAAGGAAGTCGGCCAGGGCCTGGGCCTTGATCATGGTGCGGGGCTTGTAGAGGATGGTGTGGCTGGCCAGCTCGATGGCCCATTTGGCAACCCGGCCATTGGCATCCCGGCAGCCCATGATCTCGCTGATGGGGGCCGTGCTGACCACGATGATGACATGTTCTTGGAAATACTGCTTCAGCTTCTTGGCAGTGAAGTACACGCCATAGCACATCTTCTGGTAGTGCTGGTAGTTCTGCTTGGAGGCGGAGAGCACCTCGCTCAGGTAGTAGACCGGGTGCTGGACAGACTGGATCTTGCCCTTCTTAGATCTCTCGACCACAAGCACCGTGCTGACCGACCGCGAGGTGGCGGCAATGTATAGCAACAACGGCTCCTTGTCAGCCGGCGCGGCCAGGATGGGTGCGGTGGAGAGCATGCGCTTGAGATCCCGAAATGCCTTGTCCGCCTGGTCGTTCCACTCGAACGGCGACGTCTTCTTCATCAGCTGATATAGGGGCAAGGCCCTCTCGCCCAGCCGGCTGAGAAACCGGCTGACCGAGGCCAAGCAGCCGGTGAACTTTTGGACATCTCGCAGCCGGGTTGGCTTGCGCATGCGCTCGATGGCCTTGATCTTCTCTGGGTTCGCCTCAATGCCGCGCTCCGAGATGAGGGAACCGAGCAGCTTTCCGGCCGGCACGCCGAAGACGCACTTCTCCAGGTTGAGCTTGATCTGGTACTCGCGCAGATTGGCAAAGGTCTCCTTCAGGTTGTCAAGGAGCGTGAGGTGCTGCTTGGTCTTCACCATGATGTCGTCCACATAGACGTGGATGTTGCTGCCGAGTAGCGCCAGCAGGCATTTCTGCATGCAGCGCTGGAAGGTGGCGCCGGCGTTCTTCAAGCCAAACGACATGGTGATGTAGCAATACGCCCTGAAGGGCGTGATGAAGGACGTCTTCAGGGCGTCGGCCGGGTCCAGCTTGATCTGATAGCCTGAGTAAGCATCCAGGAAGGACAGGAGCTCACAGCCACCGGTGGAGTCGATGACTTGATCTATCCACGGGAGAGCGAAAGGATCCTTGGGGTAGGCCTTGTTCAGGCTCGTGTAGTCTATGCACATGCGCTAGGTGTTGTTCTTCTTCAGGACGAGGACCGGGTTGGCCAGCCACTCAGGGTGAATTACTTCCATGATGAAGCTGGCCGCGAGTATCTTGGTGACCTCTTCACCGATGGTTCTTCTCTTCTCTTCTCTTCTGAGAAGCGACATAAGGGTTGACAGACGGGCTTGGCGTCCTTGCGGACGTGTAGTTTGTGCACGGCGTACTTCCTTGGAATTCCTGGCATGTCCTTTGGGGTCCATGTAAAGATATCCCGATTCTCACGGAGGAAGTCGACAACGTACTTGCTGCAGCTGGGGTCTTCTGGGTTCAGCTTGACCCTCTTGGTCTCCTTGGATGGTTGGAACGAGGCCTCGCTGGCCGACTCCTTGGCTGAAGCCGGCACGGCCGGCGTCTCGTTGGCTAGCGCAAGGATCCGGTCGAGCTGGCGCCGCTCCTCGGCTATGACCAGCGACTCGGCCAATCTGGCGCCGGCTTGAGTGCACTCTAGGGACTTCCAGTAATTGCCCATGATGGCGATGAGGCCCTTGGGGCCTGGCATCTTCATCTTCAGGTAGGCGTAGTGGGGGACCGCCATGAATTTGGCGAGCACAGGCCGGCCCAGCAACGCATGATACGCGCTGGAAAGGTCTGCCACCTCGAACCAGATTGGCTCGCGCCAGAAATGATCGCTTGTGCTGAAGAGGACATCGAGCCGAATCTGGTCGATGGGGGAGCAAGAGAGACCCGGCACGATGCCGTGGAACACCGTTCGGGACGGCTCTAGGTCCTTGGCCTCGAGGCCGAGCTTGGTCATGGTGTCGCGGTAGAGGATGTTGATGCTGCTGCCGCCGTCAATGAGGACCCGCGAGAACTTGCAGATGCGCCTGGCAGCAACTATAGTGGTGTCGAGGACGAGGGCGTAGCCACCCGGGTTGGGCATGACGGCCGGGTGGTCCTCACGGGTCAAACTAATCGGGCGCTCCGACCAGTGCATGTACTCCGACACGGCCGGGACGACGGTGTTCACCTCCTGCCGGAGGAGGCGCTCGCTACGCTTGTCGTCACCGAGGCTGGTGAAGATGACGTAGCTCGCGTTCTGGTTGGGGAAAACATCATCGCGCATCGCTCCGTTTGCCGGGGGTGGGGGCGGAGGAGGCGGAGCCGGCTGCCTCGCGCCCGGAGCCGGAGCTAGAGGCGGCGAGATGTCTCCCCTCATGATGCGCTTGGTGATGGTGCACTGTAGGAGCGTGTGCGTGGACATCCTTGTGCCACTATGGTGCTTGCAAGGAGCGTCGAGCATCTCCTCGAAGCTCATGGTGGGCCGCCACACCGTCTTGCCGGCCGGCTCGGCCGCGGGCGCCTGCTCGGCGGCTGCGATGAGGCGGGTGTCATAGCGTGGGGCCTGCTGATCGGCCTTACGCTTATTGTTCTGCTGGTTGTTCTGCTGGCGAACTCCACCTATGTTGTCTCAACATAGCCGGTCCCAAGCCCGGATAAAGGAGGAGGGTTGTGATAGGCTTGGCGAGCCAACGTAAAAACTCAGCCACTCTTATGGAGATGAAACCCAAAAGATTTTCATTGGGGCGTAACCCTCTCAACGACGCGCCACATCGGAACCCGGGTGTGGTGGAAAATGGGCAAGGGCCAGGCCGTCACCCCCCTGGTGGCGCGCCGTATCCTTAGTGGCGCGCTACATCGGCGCCCGGATGTAGTGGAAAATGAGCAAGGGTCTTCGCATTTGACTCGACGAGTACGGAGGGTAAGGAAGCTAGCCGAGCCTAGGAGGATTCGCTTAGGTAGCTGGAACGTAGGGTCTCTGACAGGGACGCTTCGGGAGCTAGTTGATGCGGCGGTGAGGAGAGGTGTTGATATCCTTTGCGTCCAAGAAACCAAATGGAGGGGACAGAAGGCGAAGGAGGTGGAGCATACCGACTTCAAGCTGTGGTACACGGGGACGGCTGCAAACAGAAATGGTGTAGGCATCTTGATTAACAAGAGCCTCAAGTATGGAGTGGTAGACGTCAAGAAACGTGGGGACCGGATTATCCCGGTCAAGCTGGTAGTTGGGGACTTAGTCCTCAATGTTATCAGCGCGTATGCTCCGCAAGTAGGCCACAATGAGAACACCAAGAGGGAGTTCTAGGAAGGCCTAGAAGACATGGTTAGGAGTGTACCGATTGGCGAGAAGCTCTTTATAGGAGGAGACCTCAATGGCCATGTGGGTACATCTAACACAGGTTTTGAAGGGGTGTATGGGGGCTTTGGCTATGGCATCAGGAATCAAGAAGGAGAAGATGTCTTAAGCTTTGCCCTAGCCTACGACATGATTGTAGCCAACACCCTCTTTAGAAACAGAGAATCACATCTGGTGACTTTTAGTAGTGGCCAACACTTTAGCCAGATTGATTTCATCCTCTCGACAAGAGAAGATAGGCGTGCGTGCCTCGACTGTAAGGTGATACCTAGAGAGTGTGTTGTACCTCAACATAGGCTGGTGGTTGCTAACTTTCACTTTCGGATTCGTGTCCAGCGGGATAAGCGTGCCAAAGTCACTAGAACGAAGTGGTGGAAGCTCAAGGGGGAGGTAGCTCAGGCGTTCAAGGAGAGGGTCATTAAGGAGGGCCCTTGGGAGGAAGGAGGGGATGCGGACAATGTGTGGATGAAGATGGCCACTTGCATTCGTAAGGTGTCCTCGGAGGAGTTTGGAGTGTCCAGGGGAAGGAGAAGCGAAGATAAGGATACCTGGTGGTGGAATGATGATGTCCAGAAGGCAATTAAAGAGAAGAAAGATTGCTTCAGACGCCTATACCTGGATAGGAGTGCAGACAACATAGAGAAGTACAAGATGGCGAAGAAGGCCGCAAAGCGAGCTGTTAGTGAAGCAAGGGGTCGGGCATATGAGGACCTCTACCAACGGTTAGGCATGAAGGAAGGTGAATGGGACATTTATAAGATGGCCAAGATCCGAGAGAGGAAGACGAGGGATATTGGCCAAGTCAAATGCATCAAGGATGGAGCAGACCAACTCTTGGTGAAGGATGAGGAGATTAAGCATAGATGGCGGGAGTACTTCGGCAAGCTGTTCAATGGGGAGAATGAGAGTTCTACCATTGAACTGGACGACTCCTTTGATGAGACCAGCATGCGTTTTGTGCGGTGAATCCAGGAATCTGAGGTCAACGAGGCTTTAAGAAGGATGAAAGGAGTCAAGGCAATGGGCCCTGATTGTATCCCTATTGAGGTGTGGAAAGGCCTCGGGGACATAGCGATAGTATGGCTAACCAAGCTTTTCAACCTCATTTTTCGGGCAAACAAGATGCCACAAGAATGGAGACGGAGTATATTAGTACCAATCTTCAAGAACAAGGGGGATGTTCAGAGTTGTACTAATTACCGTGGAATTAAGCTGATGAGCCATACAATGAAGCTATGGGAGAGAGTCATTGAGCACCGCTTAAGAAGAATGACAAGCGTGACCAAAAATCAGTTTGGTTTCATGTCTGGGAGGTCGACCATGGAAGCCATTTTCTTGGTACGACAACTTATGGAGAGATACAGGGAGCAAAAGAAGGACTTGCATATGGTGTTCATTGACTTGGAGAAGGCCTATGATAAGATACCGCGGAATGTCATGTGGTGGGCCTTGGAGAAACACAAAGTCCCAGCAAAGTACATTACCCTCATCAAGGACATGTTCGATAATGTTGTGGCAAGTGTTCGAACAAGTGATGTCGACACTGATGACTTCCCGATTAAGATAGGACTGCATCAGGGGTCAGCTTTGAGCCCTTATCTTTTTGCCTTGGTGATGGATGAGGTCACAAGGGATATACAGGGAGATATCCCATGGCGTATGCTCTTTGCGGATGATGTGGTGCTAGTTGACGATAGTCGGACGGGGGTAAATAGGAAGTTAGAGTTATGGAGACAAACCTTGGAATTGAAAGGGTTTAGGCTTAGTAGAACTAAACCCGAATACATGATGTGCGGTTTTAGTACTACTAGGTGTGAGGAGGAGGAGGTTAGCCTTGATGGGCAGGTGGTACCGCAGAAGGACACCTTTCGATATTTGGGGTCAATGCTGCAGGAGGATGGGGGTATTGATGAAGATGTGAACCACCGAATCAAAGCCGGATGGATGAAGTGGCGCCAAGCTTCTGGCATTATCCGTGACAAGAGAGTGCCACAAAAGCTAAAAGGCAAGTTCTACAGGATGGCGGTTCGACCCGCAATGTTGTATGGCGCTGAGTGTTGGCTGACTAGAAGGCGACATGTTCAACAGTTAGGTGTGGTGGAGATGTGTATGTTGAGATGGATGTGTGGCCACACGAGGAAGGATCGAGTCCGGAATGATGATATACGAGATAGAGTTGGGGTAGCACCAATTGAAGAGAAGCTTGTCCAACATCATCTGAGATGGTTTGGGCATATTCAGTGCAGGCCTCCAGAAGCTCCAGTGCATAGCGGACGGCTAAAGCGTGCGGAGAATGTTAAGAGAGGTCGGGGTAGACCAAATTTGACATGGGAAGAGTCCGTTAAGAGAGACCTGAAGGATTGGAGTATCACCAAAGAACTAGCTATGGACAAGGGTGCGTGGAAGCTTGCTATCCATGTGCTAGAGCCATGAGTTGGCCGCGAGATCTTATGGGTTTCACATCTAGCCTAACACAACTTGTTTGGGACTAAAGGCTTTGTTGTCGTTGTTGTTGGTTGTTCTGCTGGCGGCTGCTTGGGTGGTGGTGCCGGCGTTGCCTTGCCGGGTTCATCCAACACCACCTGGATCTTCATGGCGGAGTCGGCGTTGGCGTACTTTTCCGCAATGACCATGAGCGCGGCCATGGTAGTTGGCTCGGAGCGCAGGAGTTTGTGATTGAGGAGGGTGCCATCCCGGCAGCCGCTCATGAAGTACTGAATGGCCTGGACCTCATGGACGCCCTCGCAGCTGTTCCGGAGCTCGGTCTAGCGGGCGAGATACTCGCGGCCGGTTTCAGCTGGCCTCTGCATGCACATGGCGAGCTGGCCGGGACGGCCGGGACGCTTGTAGGTGCCGGTGAAGTTGCGGACGAAGGCCTGCTCGAAGTCGACCCATGCGTTGATGCTGCCGGTCGGCAGACTGTTGAGCCATGTCCGGGCCGAACCCAGGAGCATGAGCGGAGCGTAGCGCACGGCAAGGCGGCGGTTGCCGCCCGCGATGCCGATGGCAGTGCTTTAGTCGATGAGCCAGTCCTCCGGCTTGACAGAGCCGTTGTACTTGGGGGTGTCGCGGGGCAGCGTGAACCCTTTGTGGAAGGGCTCATCCCGGATGCGCGGGCCGAAACAAACCGGACCGACGGCGTTGTCTTCCTCCAGCTCAAAGGAGAGGGCAAGCTAGTCAAGGCGATGGCGAGCATCGGTGTCATCGATGGCGCGCGGGCCCAGCCGGCTTGCGAAGGTACCGTGAGGCACCGGGTTGGCTGAGTCCGGGTTGCCACGCCGGCCGGGCGGCGAAGGAGGGTCTTGCTGACGCCGGTCTCCGACAGCCGGCTCATTGCCCAAGCCGTCTCCAGCCGCGCGGGCATGCCGGGCTCGCGTCTGGCCGGACTGAGCTTCGTTTGGGCACGGGAAGACGCCGTGTTCTGCCATTCGGGATCCCCGGTGCGGCGCGAGTCAGACACAGCGGGATGGTCAAGGCGGGCTTGCTGCGCGTTCGCGGTGCCGAGAAGCTCGTTCAGGCGCCGCAGGCGCTCCTGCAGCTCCTCGCCCTGCAGCTGCTCCAGGCCAACAGCGGCCGCCTCCGTGGCGCGCATGTTCTTGACCGGGGTGTCGTAGACGGGCCCGCACCTCGGCAACCCGGCTGGGCTCGGCAGCGGTTGGAGTGAAGCTGTATGCGGCGTCGTGCTCCCGCTGGGCAGACTCCAGCCGGCGCTACGTGGCAGCGAGCGCCTCGGCCCTGTCCAGCAGGCGCTTGCACTCCTCCTCGAGCTGGGCCCGAGCTTCCGCGGCGTTGGTTGCGTCGATGTCGGTGGCGATGGGGATGCTGAGGTTCTGCATCGCGGCGCGTAGCCGGTCGACCACACTGGCGCGCTCGGCTGCGGCCCTGGCAGCGGCGGCCTTCTTGCTAGACGAAGAGGAGCCGAAGCCGGTGGCGAATACCTCCGCCCGGACGCAAAGATCCGTCGCCCCGGCGGAGATGTCGTCGCCGAGGGGGACGGGCGAGTCAGAGACGTTGAGCACACCGCTGGGGTACTCATCGGCCGCGGGCGCGTCGGAGATGCGCAGTGCGGCGAAGGAGGCGGTGAGCGCATCGATGATGTCGGCTGCTAGCGCGACAGGCTCGGGGGACGCGCAACACGTGATGCGCTCACTGGAATCGATGAAGGGCCCTGTCTGGAACATGTCTCCGGCCGGGACCTCGAGCTGCCCCATGGTGGGCGCCAACTGTCGTGGTGTGTGTCGGTGTCAAAACCGGCAGACCTTGGGGTAGGGGGTCCCGAGCTGTGGATCTAGGATCAATGGATAACAGGAGACGACGAACACAGTGTTTACCCAGGTTTGGGCCCTCTCGAAGAGGTAAAACTCTATGTCCTGCTTGATTGTATTGAATATATGATGGAGTTTACAGAGTAGATCTACCTCAAGATTAGCATGAGCTAAACCCTAGGCCATGAGGTGATGAATATAGCTCTAACCCTAATGACTACAACCCTCGGTTTATATAGACACCGATAGGGTTAGGGTTACCAAAGATAGATTACAACAAGAGAGAAAAGTATCTCGTCCACCCTTAACTTGGAGGGCACACCACGGCTTCACAGGTCTCCGGTCACCACACGGCTCCACCAGTCCGGCCCACGTACAATGGGCCGTTGCCCCGAGGACCCCTTAGTCCACGACTCCCTCAGTAGCCCCCGAACTTGCCTCCAACGCCAAAGCTTGTATCTGGCATCTACTAATCTGACCAGTATTCGGCTTGTGAGGCGAGTTCTTTAATGTTCGGGACCAGGTGATGTCCGGAATCTGAAGTGGCAATTTTACTTAACATCGGAGGAAAACAAAAACGTCGCTCAAGAGCGAATAGTGCCTTTTCTTGACAACTTCTTATCTCTCAACGAAGAGTTGCTTCCGGCCATAACGCCAAGTAGTTACTATTTCTTAAAGCGCGGTTCGAGACTGATGCCACGTTTGACACGTCCTCTCAAGGTGGAAATCGTGTCCCGCTTTTCAGGGGATATGGTTAATGATATCGATTCCCCTCCCCGCTCATAATGTTGCGGAGATATCGGGAAGTGGAGAGGCCAGCGGCGCGGAAAAAGGAATCCCCGCCTGTCAATAGCCTATAAAGGGGGAGGACCGCTACAGTTCGCACCTCACGCCCTCCTCCACCTCCCGCTCGCTCAGATCCTCAGAGCTCCAGTGCCCTTTCTCTCTGCTCTTACAGTGAATCCAACTCCACCTCCCTCGGCCATGGCTGGATCTGGTGCCAATGGTAAGTGGGAGGCCTCCTCCGTTACCAACGAGGATATTCTGAAGCTGAAGGAGGCCGCCTACTTGCTGGCCAATGTCGCTCATCGGGCCCCTGAAGAGGGCCAGGTCATCCCCACGCCCGGTCCTGGTGAAAGAGTAGTATTTCTCCCCCATTTTCTCAGGGGGCTCGGGTTTCCCCTGCATCCCTTTGTGTGGGGGCTGATGTTTTTCTATGGGCTGGATTTTCACGATCTAGCCCCCAATTCCCTTCTCCACATCTCATCCTTCATCATATTCTGCGAGGCCTTCCTCCGCGTCCAGCCACACTTCAGCCTCTGGCTAAAGGTGTTCAATGTCAAGCCCAAAGTGGTCGGTGGCGAACATGCGGACTGCGGTGGGGCTATGATCAGCAAGCTGACGCGGGTCCAATGGCCGAAGGGCCAATTCGTCGACACCATCAGGATGTGGCAAAAGGAGTGGTTCTACATCACCGAACCAAAGGGAGCCCGCTGGGCAGCAATCCCCGCATTCCGATCCGGACCCCCCACCAGGCTGACCTCGTGGGTCGAGAAGACCCGGACTGGGGGTCACCTGATGATTTAAAGGCACTACGGAAGCATGTTGGCAGTGTGATGGAGGCCAGCGCGAAGCTGGTCGATGTGATCCAAGTCATGCTTAATCGCCGGATCCTCCCCTGTCAGGAGAGGGCCAAGCCCATGTGGGCTCACAGCCCTGAAGACCCGGCCACCGTGCAGCGCCTCTCCGGCACGACCCACAAGAAGGTGTGGGGGCTGCTATTCAAGCCACAAAAGGAGTGGCCATCGGAGGAAGGGGACATAGGCCTTGACGCTGAGCACCCTCCGAAGAAGGTGAGCGATACTTTGTTCAAGCATAAGTCTAAACATTTATTTCGCATGATTTAATCCGAACCCCTTTACATGGGTTTTTCAGGGCTGGCTCGCCAAGGCCGAGAAGATCAGTGGCCCAGCGCCGCTGCCAGAGGGGCCCCGATCCGAACAGCTAGAGCAGCTGCTGGTCGTGGCGCCATACAAGGCGCCCGACAAGAAGGGCAAGAAGAAGGAGACATCGGAGGCCAGGGAGGGCCTCCGCCGCAGGGCGGGCGACCGCCCCGGAGATGCGGCGGCCTCATCCATTTAGGATGGGGATGATGACGAGGGCGAGGAGGAGAGTGCCTCCTCGCACTCCAAGAAGAGAGCAGCGTCCGAGGACGTCGAGGAGGTTCATCCTCCCGAAGCTCTCAAGAGGCGGTGCCAGCCTAAGCTGGTACTGCCTGACAGCTCGGACGAAGAGTCCGAAGCGTCCGGGCCGATCCCTCCAAAGGGACCCAGGGTCAAGTCCCCCGCGACCAGGTACACGTTACGGCTTTTTTAGTTATCATATTTTCAGTAATTTGCTTTGGTTTGAAAGCTAAACCCTTTCGAGCTGCAGCCCCCCGCGCGAACGCCCTACTGAGCAGACCTTGGAGGGGATGTCTCCGCCCGCCGAACTGGCGGACAGTGGGTCTATGGCACATTCCGCGCCTCCTCCGATCCCTGAAGAGGTTGAGGAGGTACGGTCCCAAAGGACTCCTCCCCCTCCGAACACAGAGGGGGAGGCAGACACCATAATGGTCGAGGTTAACACCTCGGCTGCCAAAGATCAGGAGAAGGAGTTCGGACCATCCGGACCCCTGCCGTCGACCGCTCCCGAGCCCCCAAGGCCTTCGACGGCACAGGCTCCTCAAAGAGAGGAGGGGGATGGGGAGCAAACGCCAGCGCCGAACACCTCCACACGAGCGGCAGCTGGCTGGCCGGAGGTTCTAGAGGAGCTGGTGAGCGGCTCCATCATCGTCGACGGGCACCGCACTTCGATGAGTGCGGTTATGCAGGGTGTTCGGTCCATCCAATCTGGGCTGAACGACGCTGTCCAAGGTCTTCTAACATGCTTTGAGGTAAGTCAAGTAATGTTCTTTCCTCATAATGTGGTAATCATTATTAGTTTTAGGTAGGCCGCACATATAGCAGCCCCCGAGACTCTGCCAGGACCTCAAAGAGGCCTGCAGAGGATCAAATTTGGTAACCGGATAACAATGTCGATGTATTTTTGCTGACACAAGAATCTTCTGTTGCCGCGGCTGCTAATGCCGCGGCATTAGAGGAGATGGATCGGATGCTCCAGCTTTCCGATAAAGAGCTTGACCTTGTCAACAAACGGCTTGACGAGGCGCAAGGTAAGCCCTGTAAGGAGATGTGCAATTGACTTGACACTGGAATTGACTATCCGTACTATGTGTTAATCCGTAATCTTAATGATTCTGCAGCTGCTGCCGCCGAGGTCGAGGGCTTGAAGGAGGCCTTGAAGAAAGCCGAGGCTGAGGCGGCCACGAAGAGGACTGCCCCTGAAGAGGCGGTGGCCGAGCTTGAGAAGGCCAAGCTTGCTGCCGAGCAACATGAGGCGCGGGTGACCGAAGTCCAAGTGGAGCTCCAGGATGCCATCAAGAAGCTGGAGGCCCTTGAGAAGGGGCAGGAGGTGCAATCCTCTCGGCTATCCAAGGCGGAGAAGGAGCTTCATGAGGCAAGGTGTGACACTCGAGGCATCCGGGAGGAGCTCCGGCAAGCGGCGCAAATTGCCAATGGTAAGAAATATTTACTGTAGAGTGTGTTCGGAGGCAACAGATTTTCCCTGCTGACGAGGGTCTGGCACTCCACAGGCGTATTTGCTGAGCTCCCAAAGAATGTGGCGGCTGCGGCGAGGCACTATGCCATCGTCGAGGAGGACTCCACGCAGCGGCTCTTCTGTTCATAGTTTCCGGACTCCGAGCGTCCGCCCCTCCTCAATGATCAAATGAAGCGGCTGATGGAGATGCATCGGATGTCTGAGCTGGCCTTGAAGGACCTCTATGTCAGCCGGCGGATGGTGGAGCCCTTTCCGGACACCTACTTTGGCCTTGTCTAGAGGCTGAGGGAGGTGTCGCTCCGGATTGACGCCGTGAAGAGGTCGGTGTGCCTTGAGGGGGCGAGGATCACGTTTGCGAAGACCATGGTTCATTGGCCAAGGATTAATCCGATGGAGATGGCCACTGGTCCTCCGCCCCAGGGGAAGGAGCACCGCCGCCCCGAGCAGTACTTCACGCAGGTGATGACTGGAGCACGGGCGATAGAGGGCCAGTGTTCAAAAAATGTAATGCTTGAGTAGCTGTAATCAAGTGTGTACCAAGTGGGACTTATGCTTTATTATGCGCCCGGCGAACTTGTTTGATAGTGTAGTGATTAAATTTTGACTCCTGTGTGGCCGTATGTGAATTTTGAACACTACCAATTGTCGGCTTCAGCCCCCAAGTGAATATCACAAGGGGTGTTTTGTCTTCGCACTGTAACCGTTAGCCAATGTCTTGGTGCCCGGAGGCGGTAGTGTGGGAACGAAATCGGGCAATCAGGCTATTTGGTTTTACTACCTTCACTTAGCCGTAGGAGCTTGACGGTGGGGATTAGGGACTAGCCCCCGGTGTATGTGTGATGTACTTGGGGTTGAAGCTTACCCTTTCCCATCACATGGTTTGTGTTAAGACAAACCCTTCGTGTGACACGGCTAAATCGCCAAGGATTTTTAGAGTCCAACCTCGTCATCGGATCGCAGACCCGTTCGCGCTTACTATGACGATCAGTTTTTGGCTTTTTCCTCCTGAGGCACTTGACCGGGCAAGCTAGTAGTACAATCGCAGGGGTTCTCCCTTTGCCCTCTTAGCCAAACTAGCGGAACATAAGGGGCAAACACAGGAGCCGGGCAACCCAACTATTGACCCAAGACATAGTTCGGAACAGATGCATATAGTGCAATATCCGAGACGCCGGACACCTAGAGGGAAGCGGTGCCGGACTTAAGGGTATTGAGCTGACACATAAATCAAACTCGTGACTGACTAATATATTTTTTCATGCCGGGCTGTTCGAAGAGCGATGCGAGAGTCGGAGAGGGACAGAAGAATTGCAAGAATGCGGATATCCGAACACCATAAAAGGTATTTTATTATTTTTCGCAAGCTCGGGACGTCTAACCGTACAATTCGAACTGCGAAGGCAGCAATTGTAAGAAGGAAAAAGGAGATTTTACAGAGGAAAGGTTGACGTAGGGCCTTGATGCGTGAGTTGAATTCTTCACTGTGCCCTGCTGCACGTCTGCGCCTTTGCTTCTGATAGGTGGGGGCTGAGACCTTCAACGAGACCTTGATGGGTGAGGGCTCTGCTTGTGGTGCTTTATGCTTGGGGGTATCCGGAGTTAGTCCCCGGATCGTCCGAAGACCAGGTCGCCCCAGAGTTCAGTTGAGCCGAACATGTACTTCGGATTGAAGAATGCCTCACGACTGCCCATGGAATTTTAAGCGTAGAGTTGTGCTGGCGAGGCACATGGAGCATGGAGGAGATAGGCGTGCCGTGGGGCGCGTATCCCTATTTGCGGTGAAAGTTTGCGGGCTCCCATGATGGAGAATGGGTTCGAACCCGTTTGCTGTTGTCGCCGTCCTTTACGGCGGGTCGGCATCCGGGCCTATATGGGCCGGTGTTATATTCGGCCGCTAGGGCCGCAGTGTGTTCTTCGGTTCGAAGTGAGCGTTCGGTGTTGCCGTTGATAGTTATGACCCCTGAAGGGCCCGGCATCTTCAGCTTGAGGTACGCATAATGCGGGACGGCATTGAATTTGGCGAACGCTGTTCGACCGAGGAGGGCGTGATAGCCGCTGCGAAAAGGTGCAATGTCGAAGATCAAGTCTTCGCTCCGAAAGTTATCCGGGGATCCGAACACTATTTCGAGTGTTACGGTGCCCGTGCAGCGGGCCTCCACTCCTGGAATGACTCCTTTGAAAGTGGTATTACTGGGTTTGATCCTTGACGGGTCGATCCCCATTTTCCGCACTGTATCTTCATATATCAGATTCAGGCTGCTACCTCCGTCCATTAGGACTCTAGTGAGATGGAATCCGTCGATGATGGGGTCTAGCACTAGGGCTGCGGACCCTCCGTGGCGTATGCTGGTGGGGTGGTCCATGCGATCGAACATGATCGGGCAGGCTGACCGTGGATTGAACTTCGGCGCTACAGGCTCGACGGAGTATACGTCCCGTAGCGCTCGCTTCCTCTCCTTCTTCGGTATGTGGGTTGCATAGATCATATTCACCGTCTTGACTTCGGAAGGGAAGGGCTTTTGGCCTCCATTATTCGGCCTGCGGGGCTCGTCATCGTCCTTGCTGCGTGGGCTCTTGCCCAAGTCTTCGGCGTTGAGCTTGCCGACCTGCTTTATCACCCAACAGTTATGGTTGGAGTGGTTAGCAGGCTTTTCGGACGTGCCATGGATCTAGCAGGGCCTGTCCAGAACTGTATCTAGCCTGGACGGGCCGTCGCTATTGCCTTTAGGGGCCTTTTTGTGCTGTCCGGACTTTGGGTTTCGGAATCCGGCATTTACTGCCGTTTCCTCGCCTTTGCTATCATTGTGGCGATGTTTGTTCTTGCTGCGTTGTGGCTTTCCGTTTTTTGTGCCGGACTTCAGAAGTACCAGGGGTATCGGGATTGGTGGTTTTACGAGCAAGCCAACTGTCCTCGCCTGCGCAAAAGCGGCTCATGAGTGAAGTAAGGGCTGCCATGGTTCGTGGTTTATCCTGGCCGAGCTGCCTTATGAGCCATTCATCCCTGACACTATGCTTGAAGGTGGCCAAGGCTTCAGCGTCCGGACAATCGACAATCTGGCTTTTCTTGGCGTCCAGAACTATCGGGAAGATTCTCCGGGTTGTTGCATAATGCGATTTAGGTCGTCGGCGTCCGGTGGCCGGACATAGGTGCCCTGAAAGTTTGCTCGAAAAGCATCCTCCAGCTCTTCCCAACAACCTATAGAGTCTTCTGGGAGGATGTTCAACCAGTGCCGAGCTGGGCCTTTGAGCTTTAGCGGCAAATATTTAATGGCGTGGAGGTCATCTCCTCGTGCCATGTGAATGTGGAGGAGGAAATCCTCTATCCATACGGCTGGATCCGTGGTTCCATCGTATGATTCAATGTTCACAGGTTTGAAGCCTTCCGGGAATTGATGTTGCATTACCCTCTCTGTGAAGCATAAGGGCTGTGCGGCGCCCCTGGCTCGGGCTATGTCGCGTCGGAGGTCTTCGGTCCTCCGAATCTGCTGCTGTTCCCGGATTCTATCGTTTCGGTTTGCCCGATCATAGTATGCTTCCTGGTACGTGGGCGAGTCTTGCCTGGGTCCGTAAATGGACCTGGTGCGACCTCCCCTGGCGTCTAGGTCATGGCGAAGATTGTACTCGTAAGTGGGCTACGCTTGATCCTTGCCGTAACGGCGAGGTGGGGCGGCTGGGCGTTCGGCCTCGTCAGCTTCTCTGTCCCATCCTCTAGGGGGACGGTCCGACTGTTCGGCTCGTGTATATGTTGGACGTGTTGGCTCTAAGGCTTCATCGTCGAATTGGGGTAGCAATTTTCACTTAGGATAGCTCTTAACTTGCTATTCGTGGCCGTACCCCTCTTCGGCGGCTAGGACTTTGGTCCATCGATCATTGAGGGTGCCTTGTTCGGCCTTGATTTTGCGCTTTTGTTTCTTCAGGCTGCGAGCAGTGGCTAAAAGCCTCCGTTTGAACAGTTCCTGCTCTAGCCCGTCTTCGGGGACGATGAAATCATCCTCCCCGAGACTGGCCTCCTCTTCAGAGAGTGGGAGGTAATTGCTGTCTTCGGAGTCATCACGGCCTTCTGGACTGAGCGGGTCCTCCTGCCCTGCAGGGTCATCCTGGTGATGCTCGTTGGCTGCGGCTTCGGCGGGGTCATCCGTATTATTCTCGGTGCAGTTCTCTGCCAGATCTATGTTGCTCGTATGGCTTCGGCGTGGTTTTGACCGGCAGTGTTGTTTTCGTCGTTTGGGAGGCTCATCTCTGGGCTTGCCTCTATCCTGATTGGGGGTGCCGTCGCTGTCTTTGGGGGTGTCCACCATGTAAATATCGTAGGTGGACGTGGCCGTCCAGCGACCGGTGATGGGGGGACCGACCTCAGTGTTAGCCGCGGTTACGTCCTCCACATCCATGTATTCAGCATTCTCCGAATTGTAGTCTAACATATCAGTTAAATCATCGATGGTTGCTACCAAATGGGTGGTGGGTGGGGTGCAAAATTCCCTGTCGAACGCCTCGAAGGGTTGGCTATTGAAGGCGGAGGGCAGGTTCTCTTGGATGGTCATTTTCTGAATCCGGTCCAGCGCCTCGTTCAACATGTCGAGGGTTACCGGGCTTGAGGGCTCTGGGCCAGACCTTGTGGTGAAGAAGCAGAGGTCGGTCTGTGACTCAACCAATCCTTGGCTCCGGACAGCCCTATCTTCAGGATTCAGGACCGAAACCTCGCGAGGCACCGGATTGTCTTCAGAAACTTAGGGTGTACTTTGACCCTCCTGTGCACCTTCCATGCCGATGTTTGAGGTTGGGTCGTTTTGGGCCGGGGATGACCCCTGGCCACTATTCGCCGACTCGGGGTGTGGGCTCGAAGCCAGCAGGGTATTGTGGGGGAGGAGCTCGGCTGAGATCGAATCTTGGCCTCTGAACTCTGGTTCTGCCTCGAGGGCCGGGGATAAATCCTCCGGCAATGTAGGTTCAGTTGATAGTGGGGTGAGGTCTCCTCTCTCGAGGAGTCCTTCCTGGATCAAAGCCGTTGGGTAGACTGGCACCGATTCGCAGATTGGATCGGAGGTGTAAGCCGGAGTAGGCTCGGCAAGGCCCGCGGGGGTGGTGAATCCAGTGAAAACCAGATCCCCCCCGCGTGTCAGTGATGTACTCCAGATTGCCGAATCGAATCCGGTGTTCGAGAGCGAAGTTGTCGACCTGACCAAGATGGCTGGTCGGATAGGCGTGTAGCACGATGCTGCCAAAAGTGAAGAGTTGTCCAGGGATGAAGAGGTCCATGGAACTGATGTCCTCTCCAAGGACTAAACGAGCCATCGATCCTTTCGACGATCCAATCAGCGGAACTCTCAATGAAAGCACAAAGATAAAAAGTTCCATGGAGATTTTTGGCCAAGCTGGGTTGCCTCCGAGCCTTAATGTGGGCACGGGTGACCGAATTAAGGATCGATATCCGGAGTAAAATCACAAATTATGTGTAGTGATTCTATGTATCCAAGTACTCTACATCATTAATGCTCGGATTTGCATTGTACAAAACTTTGTTGAACGACCATCAGCTTCAACCTCCTTGGTCAGTAGCCGGGGAGTGTTTGTCCTACTTTATAAAGCCTTTATGAGGGCAAAGATTTACGGCAAACAAGGCAATCCGGTCATATGGTTTTATAAACAAAGGTACGCGGAGAGATATGTTCTATTACTTTGTAACGTAAGAAACATCTTCCAAAGAAAATAGTCCCACTATCAGTTCCTTTCTTTGGGTTGTCATGCTGACCATGATCATGAAACCTCACCTCTGGTGAATGTGGGAGGAAAATAGTGAGGATTTAGTTTGGGGAAAATTCCCAAACTCTATGGTCTAATGAACCAAAATTTTCACTTCCGTCATCGCTGACCAATTATATCCTTTAAGATGGCTAGCTTTCGGCTTCACCTAGTTGAGGTACTAACCCGAATGACCCGGTAGTAACAATCACAGAGGTGCTCCCTTTACCGCCTACCCGAACAATCGGGAACGTAGGGTAAGCACAAGAGCCAGGCAACCCAGCTTGGCCAAAAATCTTAAGTGAAATTGATGCATATTTATGGCTGTATAACGATAATTACGGAAGGCAACACACATATATTGAATACAAACGCTGATGATATATATTTTTATTTTGACTCCGTTGTGACCGTTTTATAATCTGAAAGTGGCCCATCGTCGGCTTCTACCCCTTTGTAGATGCTACGCAGGGTGTTTCCGTACTAACAAGACAACCCTTAGCCGACGTCTCGGTGCCCAGAGGCGGTTGTGTTAGCGGAAACAAGGCAATCAGATATCTAGGCTTTATAACTTTCACTTAGTCATAGGAGCTTAAAGTTGGGAGGCCAGTTACCAGCCCCCGGTTAGTGTTCGGCACTGACCGAAGTCTAGCCATCAACACTTCGGCCAATATTATGAAAGGCCCATCGTTTAACACGGGGTAATCGCTATCGATCTATAGTTTGACACCGTCATCGGATCGCTGACCAGTTTACGCCCATTGTGACAGTCAGTTTTCGGCTTTCTCCACTGAGGCGCTTAAGCATTCGAGCTCGAAGCACAATCGCAGTGGTTCTCCCTTTGCACACCCAGCCGAACAAAGTGGAACGTAGGAGGCAAGGACGAGAGCCGGGCAACCCAACTATGGACCGAAGACACAATTCGAAACTAATGCATATAATGCAATATCCGAGAATGTTTTGTTGAGGAGTCCATGGAGTACCTTGGATTTTGGTGGGTTTGGCTCTAGTCGTAATCCGCGTTGATATTGCTGAAGCTTTAAAGGTGTCCGACATCGTACTGTGAGACTTATGCTGAAAACACACAACTAGGTTAAAAGTGCCATAAGCATGGAAAACCAAAAAACTTTAGTAAAAACTTTACGTCTGAACTAAAACAAGTTTTTTGTGCCAATCCGAAATTGGTCTTAATTTTTTTTTGTGCTTCTGTCGTGCTTTAACATGACACATCCGATCTCTAAACTACAAGTAGCTCAGCCTTCGGTTTCAACCTCCTTATCCCAAAGGCGGAGTGCTTCTCCGAGGCCAGTTTAGTGAACTAAACTCAAGCGGCATTAGAGAGAAGCCAGGCTATCCAGCTATTGACCATACACTCGCGTGGAAAAGGAGTGGTAGAAAAAGACTTTGCAACGACTGAGAAGAAAAACATTCATTATAAAATGGCTCGTATAAATTTAAGAGCCCCCAGTTAACACAGGCAAAGAAAAGTGGTTTTTAATGAACCTCGTTTTTGACAAACATATTTTAACATAAATATAATGTTTGGTCGAACCGAACAGAGATTAAAGTTTGAAGAGGTTGAGCATGAAAGCGACTTAGCTGGTTAATGTGCTCGGTGTAGATGATGCAGGCCGAGCTTGCGGAGGGTCGAGGTCCCAGCCCCCAAGCCGGTCCCGAGGTGCCCAAGCAAAGAGCTCGGCTTGACAAAGTGGCGACGTAGCGCGGTTGATGTGTTGAGGAGAAGCCCCCGGTCTAGTCGAGCTGACGAAGCTGGTCGGCCGGTGATGCCGAAGTCACTGGAGTAGGTTTGATGAAGAGATGGCAAAGCCCCAGGTCCAGCCGAGATGATGCGGTAGGTTGGTAAGGCGATGACGGAAACCCTACGTCAGCACATCGGTACGCCGAGGTGACAGTGCTGCCCGACCCGAATCATTTACCTATGCACAGGAAATAGTGCAAGCCAGAGATAATAATAATAATAAATTTAAAAAGTTGTTGCATAATTAATAATTTACGCAAAGTGAGTAAGAAAAGAAATATGGCCTTTGCACCGAACACTAGACGAGGTAGAGCTCTCTCAGCGATGCCGAAGTCCCTAAGGCAACCGAACATGTCGGTATGGCAATTCGACCAACAAGGTGATCGCGTGAGCCAATTTATGCCGCTTGGGACGACGACATTCGCTTGCCGAGGTGGCGGCATAGCACTACCACTATTAATTTTCCTGCATACATAAAGTAGCGCAGGATGAAAATAAAATAAACAATCCTTTATATAATTTGTTTATGCAAGATAAATATTTTAAGAAATATGGCCTGGGCACCGGAGTCGCATCGGCAGCGTGATGGAGCAGCGACGTATAGACGTTCACACCGGTCGGCTGACTGATGTGACGGCATGACACAGTCACAATAGATTTTTCTATGTCCCCGACCAGGAGACGGTCAGGGAGAAACCGGCCAGATCGACGCCATGTACGAGCGTCGGTACAATTTCTCTGCAAAATTAATGCAGTACAAAAGAATAGAAAATAATTTGTGTGTAATAATTTTATGTGCTAAACAAATGGCCAAGAAAAATAAAAACCTAGCGGTGATGACCACAGCAGACCGAAGCAGATAAACTAAAAATCGATCTGGGCCAGTAACCAGATAACTTTGTCCTTGATCTTTTTAGGAGGATTCACCAATACATGAGATAGCAGTACTAGCAATTGAATTACTAGAATTTCATTGATTGGACCTCGTGTGCAGTGCTGCTGATTGGACCTCGTGTGCAGTGCTGCAACACTAGTACTCAATGGGGTTAGTAGTACTGTTAGTCTATGCACCTTTCCAGCAAAAAGTAAAAGATGACAGCGCAAATACTAGATGAAAAATAAAGAGAAGGAAGAAGAGCTTCCCTGATGCTTTTGACTTCAGCGGTCATCACATGAAAAAAAAATTTAGTTCCTGGCGCCTTGCGTGTGCACCTTGTCCCTTCCAATCGATCTAATCGCAACGTTATTTCTGTGCACATCGGCTTACCTTTGATGCTAGGGTCTGGCGGAGATTGTCCCGAGCTTGATTCAAGCCATCACTGGAATTCTTCCTAAGCTTGATCGACGAGTTCGGAATCGACGCAGATGAACTTGCCCATTGGACCACATCGATCATCTAGCAGGACCATTGTCGGAAGATATCTCTCTACAAGGAGTTTGCAACAATAAAAAATCAAACATTAATTTTGGTCGTTCATGTGACCTAGTAAAGCAAAGCCAAGATGCACTATTCATTACTCAAAAACTGTGCTATGCTCGGACTACTAGTATTAACTGAGGAAATCCATTAGCTTTCCCGATGGTTCACGTGGAGAGAAACTTGCCAGTCCGTGATTTGCTGTTTTCAGACGTTCGCTGACATAGAGCATCGTCTCGAACCGTGTGTTGCTGGACAATCTAGTGTCCAATTCACCTCGTGTGTAGCTACCTCGGCCACCAGCCGAGGTGCTTCATTCATCGCACGTAGCCCATGATCCCGGGGGCCCACCTCAGCCAGGAAATTACACGCGATTGTTGCTGCGACCATGCGCCTTGGCGCTCGCGGCCAGCTCGGGTTAGGGCATCGTCAGACACCACGTGTGGCGGCCACCATCCGAGTTCATTAAAAGATCGATCTTAAAGAATCCAGCGAACAAAAAATATGCCCGTGGACAGCGACAGCTTTGCCAAGAACATAATTTATATGAAACCAATCTAACTGAAAAAATATCACCTGATCGTTGATTTTGATTCCCATTGGACCGCGACGAACACCTAGCAGGCTCTCAATGAAATCACCAATGTCGGTGTCAAAACTAGTAGACCTCGGGGTAGGGGGCCCCGAGCTATGTGAAAGCACAAGTGCTCCCTGTGAAAGCACAAGTGCTCCCTGGGTGATTTTGGTAATTAATGTCAACATATCTCTTGTTGGACTAATTTCTTTATCTAGTATATTTCAGAAAGTTCAACAATGGCGTGGCATGGACAAGAGGATGTGGAGCCTCTTCAAGATGCTAAGGACAAAGATTGGCAAAAGCTCAAGACTCTTCATTTCTATTTTTAGTGATCCAAGATCACATTGAGTCCATAGGAAAAGCCAATACTATTAAAACGGGATGAGGTGTTGCTTAATGGTCTACTTGCTCAAAGTGCTTAGTGATATGCTCCAAATCCCTCATCCACTTTCTCAATTCCAAATATGTCCTAAACCTAAAGTCAAACTCGGCCCCACCGATTTGATCTATCCGGCGCCACCGAGTTCCTTTGACATAGCCACTGCCAGAAACCCTAATCAGTTCGGTCTCACCGATGGGATCTCGGTCTCACCGAGATGGGCTTGCAAACTCTCTGTTTCCCTTTCGTAACGTTTTGGTCTCACCGAGATGAGCGATTGGTCCCACCGAGTTTGCCCGACCAACTCTCTGTTTGCTTATTACTAAAATCAGTCTCACCGAGTTTGTGTAATCGGTCAAACCGAGATGAGGTTTTACCCTAACCCTAGCACATCGGTCCCACCGAGTTGATCATATCGGTCCCACCAAAAAACCTAACATTCACATTTTGAACTTAATCGGTCTCACCGAGTTCACCTATTCGGTCTGACCGAGTTTGCTCAAATGTGTGTAACGGTTAGATTTTGTGTGGAGGCTATATATACCCCTCCACCCTCCTCTTCATTTGAGAGAGAGCCATCAGAACATGCCTACACTTCCACTACTCATTTTCTGAGAGAGAACTACCTACTCATGTGTTGAGACCAAGATATTCCAATCCTACCACAAGAATCTTGATCTCTAGCCTTCCCCAAATTGCTTTCCACTCAAATCATCTTTCCACCATAGCCAAATCTGTGAGAGAGAGTTGAGTGTTGGGGAGACTATCATTTGAAGCATAAGAGCTAGGAGTTCATCATCAACACACCGTTTATTACCTTTTTGAGAGTGGTGTCTCCTAGATTGGTTAGGTGTCACTTGGGAGCCTCCGTCAAGATTGTGGAGTTGAACCAAGGAGTTTGTAAGGGCAAGGAGATCGCCTACTTCGTGAAGATCTATCCGAGTGAGGCAAGTCCTTCGTGGGCGATGGCCATGGTGGGATAGACAAGGTTGCTTCTTCGTGGACCCTTCATGGGTGGAGCCCTCCGTGGACTCGCGCAACCATTACCATTCGTGGGTTGAAGTCTCTATCAACGTGGATGTATGATAGCACCACCTATCGGAACCACGCAAAAAATCTCCGTGTCTCCAATTGTGTTTGCACACTCCAATCCCATCCCTTTACTTTCTTGCAAATTGCATGCTTTACTTCCCGCTGCTCATATACTCTTGTCATGCTTGCTTGAAATGTATTGTGAATGCTTAAACTTGTTCTAAAACTCCACCTCAACTTGAAGAACTAAAAAACTGCTACTTTTGCTTGTTGAGGGTCTAATCACCCCCCTCTAGACCCCTCTTCTCAATCCTTTCAATTGGTATCAGAGCATTGGTCTCCATTGCTTTGGTTTAATCACCATTGGAGGAAGATGGATGAGTCTATGATTGGGAGTATTAGACGTGGAGTACCTTTACTTGATGGAGAGTTCTATCATGCTTGGAAAAATGAGATGCTTGAGATTTTCAATGAATATCACTTGAACAAGTATATTACTACTCCTTGTGCGGCTCCTATTGATCCTTTGTATCCTACCCCCGATGAGTCTCTTGACATGATCTGCAATCTTAGAACTGTTAATCTTATCATTAGAGGATTGCCTAGAAACTTGATTGCTTGCTTACCTACTCTTGAATGTGCCTACACTATATGGAGATATCTCGAGAAACGCTTTCCAAACTATTCCTTGAAAAATCTAGATGAGATTCTTCAAAAGTCCATTGCTTTAAGTAAGGTGAATTCTAGTGATCCTAAGTTTGGTGATTGTCTATTTGAGCTTCGTGATCTCATGAGTGCCAAAGGTGATGCTGGAATCATTAGTGACATCATCTCTCAAGTTATTAGAATTCATAAATATGAACATTGTCATGGTCATAAATCTAATGAATTGCCTTCTCTAGGTAATGATCATTCATATGATGATGATGTTGAACATGGATATTATGATGAGGATGATGATAGTGACTATGATCTTGATGAGTCTATGAGACACTTTGGTCTTATGGCTAACCTTCGCGGCTACATGGCTGGAGAAAGGAATGGGTTCTTGATAGTGGATGTACCGACCACATGACCGGAGACAAGGATATGTTTCGTGAGCTTGCTGAAAACGACGGCCCTCGAAAGTATGTCACTTTTGGTTATAACTCAAAGGGTAAGGTGGTTGGCCTTGGTAAGGTGGCCATCTCACATGACAGCTCCATCCAAAATGTTATGCTTGTCGAATCGCTTGGCTACAATCTACTTTCAGTATCTAGACTAGCCGATTTCGGTCTCAATGTTCTATTCACTGAAGTAGATTGCCAAGTGTTTCGAAGAAATAATCATAATATGGTCTTTACCTGTATACGTAGAGGTGATCTTCACATTGTTGACTTCACTAAAAGAGCTCAACCTAGAACTTGCTTTATTGCTAAATCTTCTAAAGGTTGGTTGTGGCATAGAAGGTTAGGTCATGTGGGAATGCGAAATCTTGATAAGCTTATTAAAGGTGATCACATCCTTGGTGTTAAAGATGTTATATTTGACAAGGATAGACATTGCAGTGCTTGTCAAGCAGGAAAACAAGTTGGAGGAAGTCATCCCGTGAAAAACATCATGACCACGAGAAGACCGCTTGAGCTACTTAATATGGATCTTTTTGGTCCCAATGCCTACAAGAGTCTCGGTGGTAACTTGTTTGGTTTGGTCATTGTTGATGATTTTTCCAGATTTACGTGGGTGTTCTTTCTTGATGATAAATCGCAGGTCCAAAAGATCTTCAAGAACTTTGCTAGGAAGGCCCAAAATCAATTTGAAGTGAAGATCAAGAAGGTTCGCAGCGACAACGGAACGGAGTTCAAGAACGCAAATGTGGATACCTTTCTTGATGAAGAAGGGATTTCACATGAGTTCTCGGCTACGTATACACCTCAACAAAATGGAGTTGTTGAGAGGAAGAACCGGACACTCATTGAGATGGCAAGAACGATGCTTGATGAATACAAGATGCCAAAACACTTTTGGGCGGAAGCGGTTGAGACAGCTTGTCATGCAACAAACCGACTATATCTTCACAAGCTACTCGGCAAGACGGCATACGAGCTTCTCCCCGGTAACAAACCCCAAGTTGGATACTTTTGAGTATTTGGCTCAAAGTGCTACATTCTTGATAAGCATCGTCGTTCGAAATTTGTGCCTAAATCTCATGAAGGTTTCCTACTTGGTGATGGCTCAAACTCTCACACTTACCGTGTCTACAACAATTTCACCCGAAAGGTTGAAGAGACGGTAGATGTGAAGTTTGATGGATCTAACGGCTCGCAAGTAGAGCAATTGCCAATTGATGTAGGTGATAAAGATCCCTCGGAAGCAATACAAGACTTGTCTGTTGGCAAGATTCGCCCAACGGAGGTGAAGGAGAGTACCTCGTCCGTTCAAGTGGAAGCCTCATCTTCACGACAAGGTGAACCACAAGTTGACTTGGAGGCATCCACAAGTGGAACACGTCAAGATGAAGGAAACGAGGATGTACAACAAGATGAACCTCATCGACCTCCCTCTCCACCTCCACAAGAGAACCTCAATGCCAACAACAATGAAGAAAGACAAGAGGAAGAACAAGATGATGAAGAGGATGTTCCACCCTGACCCAAACAAAAGTTCTCACGAGTTAGAGCAAGAGTTTCAAGAGATCATCCTGTTGAACAAATCTTCAATGATATTCAAACCGGGAGAATTACTCGCTCTAAGACTCGCTTAGCTAACTTTTGTGAACATTATTCATTCATTTCTAACATTGAACCTATGAAGGTTTCAGAAGCTCTTGATGATCCGGATTGGGTGAACGCTATGCATGAAGAGCTACACAATTTCGAGAGGAATCAAGTGTGGACGCTTGTTGAAAACCTGATGAAAAGCACAATGTCATTGGAACCAAATGGGTGTTTCAGAATAAGCAAGATGAAGATGGACAAGTTGTACGCAACAAGGCCCGTCTCGTCGCCCAAGGTTACACTCAAGTCGAAGGTATGGACTATGGACATATGCCCCCGTTGCTAGACTTGAGTCCATTCGCATCTTACTTGCTTATGCTAATCATCATGATATTACATTGTATCAAATGGACATTAAAAGTTCTTTTCTGAATGGAGAAATTGAGGAGGAAGTCTATGTTAAACAACCTCCCGGCTTTGTTAATCCCAAGAAACCTAATCATGTTTACAAACTTCACAAAGCTCTTTATGGTCTTAAACAAGCTCCTAGAGCATGGTATAAATGCTTGACTAAGTTTCTTATTGAAAAAGGGTTTGAGATTGGAAAGATTGATTCTACACTTTTTACTAAAAGGGTTAATGGTGAATTATTTGTGTGTCAAATTTATGTGGATGATATCATATTTGGTTCGACTAACCCTCATTTTAATGAAAAGTTCGGAAGGCTAATGTCGAAGAAGTTTGAAATGTCTATGATGAGTGAACTCAAATTCTTTCTTGGTTTCCAAATCAAGCAAACTAAGGAGGGTACCTTTGTTTCCCAAACAAAGTATACCAAGGACTTATCCAATAAGTTCAACATGCAAGAGAGCAAATGTATGAAAACACACATGCCTACTAGTGGACATCTTGACTTGACAAAGGATGACAAACCGGTTGACCAAAAGGTTTACCGCTCTATGATTGGTTCATTGTTATATCTATGTGCCTCCCGTCCCAATATTATGCTAAGTGTGTGCATGTGTGCACGATATCAAGCGGCCCCTAAAGAATGTCATCTTAAGGCTGTGAAAAGGATAGTGAGATACTTAATTCATACACCAAATTTTGGCATTTGGTATCCTAAGAGGTCTTCTTTTGATCTTGTTGGCTACTCTCATTCGGACTATGCCGGTGACAAGGTTGATAGAAAGTCCACTTCGGGTACTTGTCAATTTCTTGGTAGATCTCTTGTGTCTTGGTCCTCCAAGAAACAAAACTCGGTATCCTTATCCACCGCCGAAGCGGAATACATTGCCGCCGGTTCATGTTGTGCTCAATTACTTCGGATGACCCAAACTCTTAGAGATTATGGGATATATGTGAAACATGTTCCATTGCTTTGTGATAATGAAAGTGCTATTAAGATTGCTCACAATCCCGTGCAACATTCTCGAACTAATCATATTGAAGTTCGTCATCATTTCATTCGAGATCATGTTGCAAAAGGAGACATCGATCTTAAGCATGTTCGTGCCGATAAGCAATTGGCGGATATATTCACCAAACCGCTTGATGAGAAAGTATTTTTCCGTTTGAGAGGTGAATTGAACATCATTGATGCCTCAAACTAGGAGTTAGGAACTCCATGTGGATACATGCAAGGCATGAGCCTTTGACTAATCCTTGATATTTCTCTTACGATGATGATCATATGTCTTGGATCTATACCTGTACCCTTGCAAGTTATCTAACCCTTGTAGGTACTTGGATGAGCCCAAATCTATGAGATTGCAAATCACTCACACCTAGAGCGATCTCTAGATCACCAAGTCTCTACAATATGGTGGTTGAAGACAAGGAAGCATGAATCCTTTCAACATATCCTTTGACAATTTCAATATATCAAATTTCATTTGGTATCAAACTTCATGATTGTCATTTTGGATGCACAAGTGCTCTTCCTTGCAAAGCTAACCCATGTAGGTAGATGAACTCAAACTACAAGTGGTGCTCCCAACTCTTGATGAACTACATCAACCTTGAGCATCCACCACAAGTTCGACTACATGATCAAGATCAACACCACCACTCAAGGTATGTTATTCCATCTTAGAGAAGCTTTACTCCAAGACATGGGTCAAAGCAACTCAACAAGATGTGAATACATCAAAATGCTTAAACGAAAAATGGCAACCCCATTTTGAGCTTAAACAATGAGTATGACCTATGATCAAGTGTTATCACTTGATTCCTCAGTCAATATACTCTAACATAGGTGACTTTGTCGCCGACCCCTTCTAGATGAAGTTCTCTATTGTTTCTTTGTGTTCTTGCATATGTTTCTTGCTTGCTTGTTCCCCTTTCAAAAAAAAAACTTCATCTAGATCCCTTTCCTATGTATTTTTTCTCTGCATTTTTTTTTGCATCTAATTCATTGCAAATTCTTCAGTTAATTCCTTGCAAATCTTTGTGAGATCTTATTTGCCAAGTGAGCTGAGGTGACAAATTGTTTCCTAAGTACTGAACTCAGCCTCACCGATTCACGCCAATCGGCTAGACCGAACTACAATTCCTTGTAGATAGTTCATCGGTGCAACCGACAAGGACTAACCCGGTCTGACCAATTTGCATCATCTATGACACTGCCAACTCGGTGTCATCGATGAAAATGAATCGGCGTTACCGATTTTACTACTGAGAATTTTTTTTGCCATTACAAACGTCATTTCTTCTTCTTCAGCTCCACTCGAAGATTCTTGTCCTCTACTCGCATCTTAAATTACATGCTGTTTTGTACTGTGACTCAAGGACCAAACCTATTTGACTCATGCTCCAGAAGACCCTTCTTGGAAATTGCTGTCAAAGGGGGAGAGAGAGCACATCAAAGCTTATCACATGGGATGCTTATTAACAATAGAGGAGAGAAGTCACATGTCTTTAAGAGGGGAAAGACATGTTAATGTATGTTTGTTTTGCTCTGATTTTCTCTTACCCTACCTTCTCCCATTATCCAATATCAGATTTAGGGGGAGAGGGAGTTCGTATCTAAGGGAAGAATTTTTTTGGAATTCATTGCATATCTTTAATCTTTGGGGACATGTCTATACCCAAATAGAGTACTAAGTACTCACTCACTACATGTCATCCCAGTCTTGGTACTCTTGTGGTTTTCTGAACTTGCTTTGTTTAAGTAGTGTTTCTGTGTTATCTAACCCTGTTTTCTCAGAGTCATCTCTTCCAATGCCAGCTCAAGACCACAAGGTAAGTATATGCATCACACTCATGTGCATGATGATCTCTTGCTGATGTACATATTGTTTGCAAGAAGGACTCATGAACATGAACGTACATTTCCTGTATCTACATCATTTGCTCTGATGCATATAGCCAAGATACATGTAACTCATTGCTTGCTCAGACATGCTTATGCACTCACATGTTCTTATATTCTATCTTCACACATGATTGCATATATGTAAGGCGAGTTTATGCATGTTACATGTCCTTCCAAAGCTTTACTTGTTATCCTTCATATCCTTATCTAAAGCTTTGATGTATGTTGTCATCAATTACCAAAAAGGGGGAGATTGAAAGCACAAATTCTCCCTGTGAAAGCACAAGTGCTCCGTGGGTGATTTTGGTAATTAATGTCAACATATCTCTTGTTGGACTAATTTCTTTATCTAGTATATTTCAGAAAGTTCAACAATGGTGTGGCATGGACAAGAGGATGTGGAACCCCTTCAAGATGCTAAGGACAAAGATTGGCAAAAGCTCAAGACTCTTCATTTCTATTTTTAGTGATCCAAGATCACATTGAGTCCATAGGAAAAGCCAGTACTATTAAAAGGGGATGAGGTGTTGCTTAATGGTCTACTTGCTCAAAGTGCTTAGTGATATGCTCCAAAGCCCTCAACCACTTTCTCAATTCCAAATATGTCCTAAACCTAAAGTCAAACTCGGCCCCACCGATTTGATCTATCCGGTGCCACCGATTTCCTTTGACATAGCCACTGCCAGAAACCCTAATCAGTTCGGTCTCACTGATGGGATCTCGTTCTCACCGAGATGGGCTTGCAAACTCTCTGTTTCCCTTTCGTAACGTTTTGGTCTCACCGAGATGAGCAATTGGTACCACCGAGTTTGCCTGACCAACTCTCTATTTGCTTATTACTAAAATCGGTCTCACCGAGTTTGTGTAATCGGTCAAACCGAGATGAGGTTTTACCCTAACCCTAGCACATCGGTCCCACCGAGTTGATCATATCGGTCCCACCGAAAAACCTAACATTCACATTTTGAACTTAATCGGTCTCACCGAGTTCACCTATTCGGTCAGACCGAGTTGGCTCAAATGTGTGTAACGGTTAGATTTTGTGTGGAGGCTATATATACCCCTCCACCCTCCTCTCCATTCGAGAGAGAGCCATCAGAACGTGCCTACACTTCCACTACTCATTTTCTAAGAGAGAACCACCTACTCATGTGTTGAGACCAAGATATTCCAATCCTACCACAAGAATCTTGATCTCTAGCCTTCCCCAAGTTGCTTTCCACTCAAATCATCTTTCCACCATAGCCAAATCTGTGAGAGAGAGTTGAGTGTTCGGGAGACTATCATTTGAAGCACAAGAGCAAGGAGTTCATCATCAACACACCGTTTATTACCTTTTGGAGAGTGGTGTCTCCTAGATTGGTTAGGTGTCACTTGGGAGCCTCCGTCAAGATTGTGGAGTTGAACCAAGGAGTTTGTAAGGGCAGGGAGATCGCCTACTTCGTGAAGATCTACCCGAGTGAGGCAAGTCCTTCATGGGCGATGGCCATGGTGGGATAGACAAGGTTGCTTCTTCGTGGACCCTTCGTGGGTGGAGCCCTCCGTGGACTCGCGCAACCGTTACCCTTCGTGGGTTGAAGTCTCCGTCAACGTGGATGTACGATAGCACCACCTATCGGAACCACGCCAAAAATCTCTGTGTCTCCAATTGCGTTTGCACACTCCAATCCCATCCCTTTACTTTCTTGCAAATTGCATGCTTTACTTCCCGCTGCTCATATACTCTTGTCATGCTTGCTTGAAATGTATTGTGAATGCTTAAACTTGTGCTAAAACTCCACCTCAACTTGAAGAACTTAAAAACTGCTACTTTTGCTTGTTGAGGGTCTAATCACCCCCCCTCTAGACCCCTCTTCTCGATCCTTTCACTATGGATCTAGGATCAATGGATAACAGGGGATGACGAACACAGTGTTTACCAAGGTTCAGGCCCTCTCGAAGAGGTAAAACCCTACGTCCTGCTTGATTGTATTGAATATATGATGGAGTTTATAGAGTAGATCTACCTCAAGATCAGCATGAGCTAAACCCTAGGCTATGAGGTAATGAATATAGCTCTAACCCTAATGACTACAACCCTCGGTTTATATAGACACCGATAGGGTTAGGGTTACCAAAGATAGATTACAACAAGGGAGAAAAGGATCTCATCCACCCTTAACTTGGAGGGCACACCACGGCTTCACAGGTCACCGGTCACCACACGGCTCCACCAGTCCGGCCCACGTACAATGGGCCGTCGCCCCGAGGACCCCTTAGTCCATGACTCCCTCAGTGGGCGCATGGCAGATGCCAAAGGATAGCTAAAGAGAGTGACAAGCTCGAGGGCACCGGTGGGCTCTAGAGGCGAGGTCGGTATGAGCGAGCGAGGGACGCAAGACATACCCAGGTTCGGGGCTCTCCGGAGAGATAACACCCCTAGTCCTGCCGAGTGTGGTTTATATGTGAATGTTACAAGCTTGCTCCTAGAGCTATTTGGAGGGGGAAGGAAAGCTGGCCAGGGTTCAGGCTGCTCCTTCTCCTTACGTATGTGTGAATCCTACTGATGGTCAACCGTGTGTCTAGAGTTCGCCCGTGTACATGGAGGGCTCCTGGGGGATTTTATAGGTCAACCCCCCAGGGTTACAATGTTAAAGTTACGTGGGTGCGGGGCTGGGATGTCAGCATCTGGGAAGCCAGGGCTGGGGCCCACCGGGTGCCTGGATACACCGGGTTCTCCGGGCGCGGGCCCCGTGCGCCAGGGGGCACTGTTCTCCGTCTTGTCATGCGTCACGGAGTGGTTGAGCCAGCTCGGCTACAGTGATGCATCGCCTGGTCGCCATCGGCTTGCGTCAGCGAGACGAGGGATGCACTGTAGCCATGCCGGCCCTGTCCAGCGGAGCAGGTGGGCCACTGTTGCCACGTTCCTGTCGGTCAGTAGGGTTGGTGGGCACTGTAGCCATGCTCGTCTCCTTACGGGGACCTGATCCGTCGTATGCCCCGGATGGGACGGGAGCTGACCCATGGCCAGGTTGAGGTGTGCGTCATGGTGGCGCTTGCTTGTTGGGGAAGTCTTGGCTTTGGCGGGGTCGGCCGGCATGCGCCAGCGGGCCTGGCAGGGTTGCGGGACTTGGCCGGGTCGCGGCACCTGGCCTGGTTGAGGGACCCGACCAGGGGCAAGCTGGATTGGGGGCGGAGCTAGCCCCTATGTTTTTGAAAAGGATCCGGGTTCCGTTGCCTGCCCGGGGTTCATCCCTTCAACAATGAGGGTGCATCTTTGCACTCCTCTCACCGCCAACTTGTGGCGCCCCCGCTGCTCGATCGTACACTAATCATGCACGCAAACGTGTACGATCAAGATCAGGGACTCACGGGAAGATATCACAACACAACTCTAAAACATAAATAAGTCATACAAGCATCATAATACAAGCCAGGGGCCACGAGGGCTCGAATACAAATGCTCGATCATAGACGAGTCAGCGGAAGCAACAATATCTGAGTACAGACATAGGTTAAACAAGGTGCCATAAGATGGCTAGCACAAACAGGGATACAACAGATCGAACAGGCGCAGGGCCTCCTGCCTGGGATCCTCCTAACTACTCCTGGTCGTCGGCGTCCTGGACGTAGTAGTAGGCTCCGTCCTGGTGGTAGTAGTCGTCGTAGGTGGCGTCTGGCTCCTGGGCTCCAACATCTGGTTGTGACAACCAGCAAGAAGGGAAAGGGGGAAAGGAGGGGGAAAGCAACCGTGAGTACTCATCCAAAGTACTCGCAAGCAAGGATCTATACTACATATGCATGGTATATGTGTAAAGAGGCAATATCGGTGGACTGAACTGCAGAATGCCAGAATAAGAGGGGGATAGCTAGTCCTGTCGAAGACTACGCTTCTGGCAGCCTCCATCTTGAAGCAATAGAAGAGATTAGTTGGAAGTTAACCAAACAACAACGTATAGCATAATCCTACCCGTCGATCCTCTCGTCGCCACCATGCGAGAGAGCGACCACCGGGTTATATCTGTCACTTGGAAGGGTGTGTTTTATTAAGTATCCATTTCTAGTTGTCATGAGGTCGGAATACAACTCCGGGTCGTCCTTTTACCGAGGGACACGGCTATTCGAATAGATAAACTTCCCTGCAGGGGTGCACCACATATTCCCCAACACGCTCGATCCCCTTTGGCCGGACACACTTTCCTGGGTCATGCCCGGCCTCGGAAGATCCACACGTCGCAGCCCCACCTAGGCTCAACAGAGAGGTCAGCACGCCGGACTAATCCTAGGCACTCTGGGGTCTGGGCCCATCGCCCAGTGCGCTCCTGCACGTTGCGTACGCGGCCGCGAGCAGACCTAGCAACCCACACGATCACGGCGGTTACGTTAGCGCGGTCCAACACGGCGCGCGCCGCTCAGTCGCTGACGTCAAGAAGGCTTCAGCTGATACCACGACGCCGGGATACCCATAACTACTCCCGCGTAGTTGGTTAGTGCGTATAGGCCAGTGGCCAGACTCAGATCAAATATCCAATCTCGTTAAGCGTGTTATTATGAAGTAAACGCGAACGCCGACCAGGGCCTGGCCCACCTGTCTCCTAGGTGGTCTCAACCTGCCCTGTCGCTCCGCCATAAAGATCCACTCAAAGGGCCGTTGGGACAAAGGTCCTTTCAGCCCCCAATCCGTGAATCACTCGCGGGTACTCTTCGAGCCGACCCGACTTTAGTCACCATTTGTATAGTATGTATATATGTATAGTATACACCCGTGATCACCTCCCGAGTGATCACGGCCCGATAGTATAGCAAGGCAGACTGACAAGAATGCAGGGCCAATGATGATAAACTAGCATCCTACACTAGGCATTTAGGATTGCAGGTAAGGTATCAACAACAGTAGCAACAATGACAGGCTATGCAGCAGAATAGGATTAACCGAAAGCAGTATCATGCTACACTACTCTAATGCAAGCAGTATAGAGGAGAATAGGCGATATCTGGTGATCAAGGGGGGGGGGGGCTTGCCGGGTTGCTCTGGCAAGTAGGGGTCGTCAACAACGTAGTCGGTCGGGGCACCAGCAGCTGCGTCGGTCTCGTAGTCTACCGAAGAGAAGAGGGGGAAGAAACAGTAAACACACGGCAATAATGCAACAGGGATGCATGACATGTCTAAATGATATGCCGGGGTGATATACAGCCTAACTAAGCGATTTAGTTAATTTAGGAATTTATTCGGATTTATTTAATTAAAGTTGGACACTATTCATTTATCGGAATCGGTCTAATTGTTCAACGTTCTCATAGCTGCGGGCGTCTGACGGAGATACCGAGGGCGTATCCGGGTTCGTATCGTCGTTCTGAGCAAGTTTCATGTATAAAATATTTTTATCGGAGTTACGGTTTAAAAGATATGATTTTCTAAAGTTTTTATTAATTTCTGAAATTTTAATTAATTATTTAATTCAACATTATCCGAAACAGTAATTGATGACGTCAGCATGACATCATGCTGACGTCAGCAGTTAATTAAGTTAATTACTAATTACTGTTTAATTAACACTAATCAGTTAATTAGATTAACCTAATCAGGATTAATTAATTAATTAATTAATTAATTAATTAATTAATTAATTATTTTAATTATTTTAATTATTTATTTTAATTTCTATTTTCTTAAAACTGTTTCTGGGCCGTGGGCCCCATTCGTCAGCGTCACAGGGGTTCGGGCCCCACTGGGCAGTGGCCCAGGGGCGGACATGTCCGGGGCGTGCCCCTTTCGGGACCGGACATGTCCGGGGCGTGCCCCTTTCGGGACCGGACATGTCCGGTGCCCAAAGGGGACGCACGGGCGGTCGGCGGGCGCGGGCGCCGGCGAGGCCACGGCGGGGCCGGAGGCGGGGCGGCGGCGCGGTGGCTGGAGCGGCCGCGGGCGGCAGCGCGGTGGCTGGAGCGGCAGCGGGCGGCGGTCGCGCGGAGGCGAAGCGGGGGGGGGGGGTGTTGCTCTTTTTTTCCTTTTCTGTTTCTTTTTCCTTTTCTTTATTCTCTTTTCTCTACTGTTAAATGTTTAGGCCCCAAATGGTTTTTGTAAAAAGTGTGACCTATTTCATAAATACCAGTGCATTATTCCTTAACACCTAAAATTAGTTTGGACAAAACATAATTCCATATTTATTTCAGATTTAATAAATGGTTATTAAATATTATCTTTATCCACTGTTTGAGGTTGTTCGAGTCACTTATCCAATTCCAATGATGTTGGTTTCAATTTTAGAATAGCCTCTGGAATATTTGTTATTTATCTGACATTTTAGTTTCTATGTTGGACAACTTTTATATCCCACTTTCATTTAAATTTGAATTTGACTTAGGAGTTGAAATGCAATATGATGCTAATGATGATTGTGCACTATTAATCATGATGACATGGCCTCATCAAAAGGGTGATCTCTGTAGCTTAATACAGGGGGTTTTACAAATCTCCTCCACTACAAGAAATCTCGTCCCGAGATTTAGGAGGTAGAAAGAAACAAAGCGGGGTATTCATCACGAAGACGATCCTCGCGTTCCCAAGTGGCTTCATCCTCAGAATGGTTTGACCACTGAACCTTGAGGAACTTGATAACCTTCTGGCGTGTGCGACGCTCGGCTTGATCGAGAATGCGGACCGGATGCTCTTTATAAGAGAGGTCTTGTTGCAGTTCAAGCAATTCGTGATCTACTCCGCGGATAGGGTCTTTGAAGCAGCGGCGGAGTTGTGATACGTGGAACACATCGTGAACCTGAGAAAGGTTCGGTGGAAGTTCCAACTGATATGCCACTCTACCACGCCTTTCAAGAACAGTGAAAGGACCAATATAGCGAGGAGCTAGCTTGCCCTTGATCCCGAATCGGTGTGTACCTTTCATCGGTGTGACTCAAAGATAAGCCTTTTCGCCAGGTTGATAGACCATATCTTTGTGTTTGCGGTCATACTGACTCTTTTGACGTGACTGAGCAGTCTTCAAATGCTCGCGGACAACGCGAACTTGATCTTCGGCAAGTTGGATAATATCCGGACCGAAGAGTGGACGTTCCCCAGTTTCTGACCAATTCAGAGGGGTTCGGCACTTTCGTCCGTACAATACTTCGAAGGGGGCCATCTTCAGACTGGCTTGATAGCTGTTATTGTAAGAGAATTCGGCATATGGGAGAGATTCTTCCCATTTCCTTCCGAAGGATATGACACAAGATCGAAGCATGTCTTCGAGAACTTGGTTGACTCGTTCAACTTGTCCTTGAGACTGAGGGTGAAAAGCGGTGCTGAAGGACAGATGAGTTCCCATAGCTTCTTGGAAACTTGCCCAGAATCTTGAAGTGAATAAGCTGCCACGGTCTGAACTGATAACCAGTGGAATACCGTGAAGTGAAACAATTCTGGACATGTAGAGAGTTGCGAGCTGACTAGCAGTGATCGTCTCTTTGACGGCTAGAAAATGTGCAACTTTGGAAAGTCGGTCAATGACGACAAGAATAGCATCATTACCTTTCTGTGATTTGGGAAACCCAGTGATAAAGTCCATTTCAACATGGTCCCATTTCCATTCAGGAACAGCAATTGGTTGCAGAGTTCCGGTGGGCCTTTGATGTTCTGCTTTGACGCGACGGCAAACATCACATTCAGCAACATAGCGAGCAATGTCTTGCTTCATGTTTGACCACCAGAATCTTTGACGGATGTCTTGGTACATCTTGGTACTGCCGGGATGAATAGACAACGGAGTGTCGTGAGCTTCTTGCATGACCTCCTGAGTCATACCCAGGTTACCTTTAGAGGGGACCACTAGACGACTTTTAAAGAACAAGGTGCCGGTATCATCAATAATGAAGAACGAAGGCCTTCCTTCAGCGAGATAGCGCTTAATCTTGTGGGCTTGAGAGTCATAACCCTGCAGCGTCTTGATGCTGTCCACGAGATCTGGTTTAGCAACCAGGGTATTAAGAGAACCCTGGGAAACAACGTGGAGGTTCATTTTGTAGGAACCTTCAGGAGGGGGAGCGAGTGCTCCAGGAGGAACAATGTGGAGATTCAGCTTTCTGAATTCTTCAATAAGCGAAGGTTGAACTTCGTGAAACTGGAGGTGACTGCAATAAGACTTGCGGCTCAAGGCATCGGCCATTACATTAGCCTTGCCAGGGGTATAAGAAATACCCAAGTTAAAATCCGCTACGGTCTCCATCCATCTCTGTTGACGGAGGTTCAGGTCTGGCTGAGTGAATAGATACTTCAGACTTTGATGATCGGTGTAGATCTCGCAACGATTACCGAGAAGGTAATGTCGCCACTGTTTTAGTGCATGGATGACGGCAGCAAGCTCGAGGTCATGTACTGGGTAATTCTCTTCGTGCGGACGCAATTGACGCGAAGCATAAGCAATTACTCTGCGGTCTTGCATTAGGACACCGCCTAATCCTTGACGGGATGCATCACAATAGATGACAAAATCCTTCTGGGAATCAGGAGGGGCAAGCACTGGGGCAGAAGTCAGCTTGTCTTTGAGCGTCTGAAAACTTTCCTGACACTTTTCCGTCCAATCGAACTTGACGCCTTTATGAAGCAGGTTAGTCAGGGGCTTGGCGATCTTGGAGAAGTTCTCGACAAATCGACGGCAATAGCTGGCGAGTCCGAGAAAACTTCGAACTTGCTTGACGTTCTTTGGAGGAGCCCAATCAAGAATAGCCTGAACTCGCTCGGGGTTGACGGCAATACCATCCTTGGAGATGACATGCCCAAGGTATGTTACTTCGGGAAGCCAGAATTCACACTTGGAAAACTTAGCATATAGTTCATGCTCTCGAAGTTTTTCCAGAACAAGTCGAAGATGTTCAGCATGTTCCTCTTTGTTCTTGGAGTATACTAGGATATCATCCAGGTAAACCACGACGAACTTGTCAAGGTATTCCATGAATATATAATTCATCAGGCGGGAGAATGTGGCGGGAGCATTGGTTAAGCCGAATGACATGACAGTGTACTCGTATGAGCCATATCGAGTAACGAAGGCGGTCTTTGGGATATCCTCTTCACGAACACGGATCTGGTGGTAACCCAACCTTAAGTCGAGTTTAGAGAACACTGATGAACCCGCCAGTTGATCATACAGATCGTTTATCCGAGGAAGGGGATATTTGTTCTGGATAGTTGCTTGGTTAATAGGACGGTAATCTTGGACCAATCGGTTTGATCCATCCTTCTTCCTGACAAAGAGAGAAGGTGCTCCCCAAGCAGAGGAACTTGGGCGAATGAAACCCTTACGAAGTGAAGCGTCGATTTCCTCCTTAAGTTCAAGAAGTTCATGCGGCGGCATCTTGTAGGGTCGCTTGGCGATAGGAGTGGTGCCTGGTTTCAAGTCGATGACAAATTCGACAGCTCGAGCAGGGGGTATCCCTGGGAGTTCTTCTGGGAAAACACCTTGGAATTCGCGAACAACTGGAATGTTCTCGATGCCTTCAAGTGGTGATGCGTTTAACGCATTCAAGGCATAAAGTCTCGCCTCGGCATTTTGGATGATTTGAGCCTGGTAGCTTATTATTTCATCAGAAGGGTGTAGAAGATGGACGAGCTTCGTGGCGCAAACTATAGAAGCAGTATGCGCTTTCAACCAATCCATTCCGAGAATGAGGTCGATACTACAAGACTTTAGTATGAAAGGGGAGGCGTGAAACTCCAGCCCTTCAATTTCAACGGTGACGTCGTTGCTACCCATGGAGGTTTGACATTGACCCGCGGGGGTGTGTATTACTATTGCAGTGTTCATGACCTCACATTTAATGTCGTGTTGGTATGCAAATTCTTCGGACATGAATGAATGCGATGCTCCCGAATCAAATAAAACAGAAGCTGGTACTGAATTAACAAGGAGAGTACCCATCACGGTGGCAGGCTGGTCCTGAGCTTCATTGAAATCGGTGTGGTTGGCCTGAATACGCCCATAAGTCTTGGCATTGTTGTTGCGAGGCTGATTGTTCCTACGGCCAGTTGCAGGAAGTGCCAGTTGGTTCTGGTTCTGAATGCAGTTCCTGGAAAAATGACCTGGCTGCCCACACTTGTAGCACAGACTATCATTGGGATTAGGAGCAGGAGCTCGGGGTGGTGGAGCTGGAAGGCCTGGCTGCCTAGGTGGTGGAGGCAGGCGTGGTGCAGTATAGGACCGTCTTGGAGCAGGTGCAGCTGGACGGTACACGCTGTTTGGAATCCAGATCCGACGCTTCTGTGCAGGCTGGCTCGAAGACGAACCAGTGTCATGGTTGCGCCTAAGAGATCCCTGGTGTGCCTGCAGACCATTCTCGACCTGGATAGCCTTGTTCACCAAGATGGAGAAATTATCAAATTCATGCACAAGGAGCGCTAGCTTGATGTCAGCTTGAAGTCCTTCGCGAAACCTTTCCTGACGGCGAGCATCAGTGGGAATGTCTTCTTCAGCATAGCGGGATAATTCCAGAAACTCCCGCTGATAAGCTTCCACTGTCTTGTTGCCCTGGGTGAGGTTGCGGAACTCTTGCTTCTTCCGGTCCATGATTCCCTGGGGAATGAAACGGGCACGGAAGGCAGCTTGGAAATCCGGCCAAGTGATGACTGTGCCAGCTGGTTGAGTGCGCCTGTGGCTGTCCCACCATTGAGCAGCGGGGCCCTTGAGAAAGAAGGAGGCGAAGGTGACATAGTTTGCAGGGGCAACGCCACCAGATTCCAACTCATAGGTGATGTCGCGAAGCCAGTCATCCGCATCCAGGGGCTGAGTTGAGCCGCGGTAGACGGTTGGGTTGAGGCGCATAAAGTCCTGCAAGGTCCCTGGGCCTGGATACTGGTTCATATTGGGACGAGGAAACTGATCCATGATCCCTTGCATGAACTGACGTTGCAGTTCAAATTGCTGCATCATTCCAGCCATATAGTTCGGCGGTGGTGGATCGTTGGCACCACGGCCACGACCACGACCAACGGGTCTAACCATCCTGCTAATTTTCAACAGGGGGGGTAGTTTAGTAAAAGCAAGCACGAGTGCTTAGCGACAAGCATGATGTAACTCGACATTAGTTTAAGCAGTGCATCAAATACATAAAAGTAGTCGATTAAGACATACAGATCCATACACAACGTCGGGTACAAGCGGACAGCATAACGGCGCAAATCAAAAGCTAGACATACTAGGCGGCGCGCAGGCACGCGGTAAGGAAGTACACAACGAGAGATAGCAAAGGCTACATCAACGTCGGAGAGAACCACTGTATCGGGGTAGCTGCGAGTGCGGACGACGAATGTTCGTCGCGGAAAGATCCTGTGCTCCATGTGCACTCTGATGCAGAACCCGGTCTCGAGCTGTAAGAAGAGGTCCACGTGTCGGTGTGTGACCCCCAACAATAGGCCAGTCAATACCAGCATACATCTGAGTCCTGTGCGGATAAAGGATGTGCTCCGGATGTATCCCTGCACGAACAGCGGGCAGCAACTACGTCATAGCATCGTAGAGACGTGCTCGAGTGGCAACCAACTCGACGGCAAGAGCCCGAACAGTGCGATCCAGAGCCTGAGTGCACTGAATCAGAACGCGCGGGTCGTAGCGACGAGGCTCGTACGGGGCACAGATAGCTGTGTAGTATCCGGTAGCATCTCCAGCAGGGGCATACGGAATGTATCGGAACTCGGAGTCATCCAAGATAGCATTGTGCTCCCCTCGTAGACGTACGACAGCGGAGTAGGCGACATCATGGACTGCCATCTCAATCGTCACGCCTAATCCGTGAAAAGGTGTAGCTCGGTGTCTGAGTTGTTCTGCTGATCATAAATCCGAACTTCAGCATAGTACTGTTCCTGGTTGAACTCGCGGTAAACCTCATAAACCAAGTACTCAGGGTACCAACGGTAGCCAAGTCGGGTCATGAGAGCGATCAGGACAGCTGGAAACCCAGGGGTATTACGAGCCCAAGTGCGAAGCACAAGCTGTGTCGTAGGACGCGGTGGAAACAAACGGTCCATCTGAAAATAGAGGAAATTCAGGTTTGTCAAACGACAATAAGAGGTTTAACACAACTCGGAGAGAAAGGTTAAACAAAACAATGGAAAGGAAAATGATTATCAGACTAATCAGATCAACGACAGGGAAATCGCACAGATATCCAGCTCTCCGGGTAGACAGAATTTACGAGATCCTAAGTGTCGGCATTAGTAAACTTCATTTAACCCGAGTAGAAGAGAGATCAGAGTCCCAGAGTATAGACGAGGAATAAAAGATCCTAATACCACCCAGTTGGCAATGTGGGCCCGTAAGCCACACAGCCAAGTTAGTAAAACGGTTTTCTTTGTCTAGACTCAACTTCGGCCAAGGAATTGGAAAGGGGGATTCCTTCAGGCAGTCGGCTCTGATACCAACTTGTGGCGCCCCCTGCTCGATCGTACACTAATCATGCACGCAAACGTGTACGATCAAGATCAGGGACTCACGGGAAGATATCACAACACAACTCTAAAACATAAATAAGTCATACAAGCATCATAATACAAGCCAGGGGCCACGTGGGCTCGAATACAAATGCTCGATCATAGACGAGTCAGCGGAAGCAACAATATCTGAGTACAGACATAGGTTAAACAAGGTGCCATAAGATGGCTAGCACAAACAGGGATACAACAGATCGAACAGGCGCAGGGCCTCCTGCCTGGGATCCTCCTAACTACTCCTGGTCGTCGGCGTCCTGGACGTAGTAGTAGGCTCCGTCCTGGTGGTAGTAGTCGTCGTAGGTGGCGTCTGGCTCCTGGGCTCCAACATCTGGTTGCGACAACCAGCAAGAAGGGAAAGGGGGGAAAAGGAGGGGGAAAGCAACCGTGAGTACTCATCCAAAGTACTCGCAAGCAAGGATCTATACTACATATGCATGGTATATGTGTAAAGAGGCAATATCGGTGGACTGAACTGCAGAATGCCAGAATAAGAGGGGGATAGCTAGTCCTGTCGAAGACTACGCTTCTGGCAGCCTCCATCTTGAAGCAATAGAAGAGAGTAGTTGGAAGTTAACCAAGCAACAACGTATAGCATAATCCTACCCGTCGATCCTCTCGTCGCCACCATGCGAGAGAGCGACCACCGGGTTATATCTGTCACTTGTAAGGGTTTGTTTTATTAAGTATCCATTTCTAGTTGTCATGAGGTCGGAATACAACTCCGGGTCGTCCTTTTACCGAGGGACACGGCTATTCGAATAGATAAACTTCCCTGCAGGGGTGCACCACATATTCCCCAACACGCTCGATCCCCTTTGGCCGGACACACTTTCCTGGGTCATGCCCGGCCTCGGAAGATCCACACGTCGCAGCCCCACCTAGGCTCAACAGAGAGGTCAGCACGCCGGACTAATCCTAGGCACTCTGGGGTCTGGGCCCATCGCCCAGTGCGCTCCAGCACGTTGCGTACGCGGCCGCGAGCAGACCTAGCAACCCACACGATCACGGCGGTTACGTTAGCGCGGTCCAACACGGCGCGCGCCGCTCAGTCGCTGACGTCAAGAAGGCTTCAGCTGATACCACGACGCCGGGATACCCATAACTACTCCCGCGTAGTTGGTTAGTGCGTATAGGCCAGTGGCCAGACTCAGATCAAATATCCAATCTCGTTAAGCGTGTTATTATGAAGTAAACGCGAACGCCGACCAGGGCCTGGCCCACCTGTCTCCTAGGTGGTCTCAACCTGCCCTGTCGCTCCGCCACAAAGATCCACTCAAAGGGCCGTTGGGACAAAGGTCCTTTCAGCCCCCAATCCGTGAATCACTCGCGGGTACTCTTCGAGCCGACCCGACTTTAGTCACCATTTGTATAGTATGTATATATGTATAGTATACACCCGTGATCACCTCCCGAGTGATCACGGCCCGATAGTATAGCAAGGCAGACTGACAAGAATGCAGGGCCAATGATGATAAACTAGCATCCTACACTAGGCATTTAGGATTGCAGGTAAGGTATCAACAACAGTAGCAACAATGACAGGCTATGCAGCAGAATAGGATTAACCGAAAGCAGTATCATGCTACACTACTCTAATGCAAGCAGTATAGAGGAGAATAGGCGATATCTGGTGATCAAGGGGGGGCTTGCCTGGTTGCTCTGGCAAGTAGGGGTCGTCAACAACGTAGTCGGTCGGGGCACCAGCAGCTGCGTCGGTCTCGTAGTCTACCGAAGAGAAGAGGGGGAATAAACAGTAAACACACGGCAATAATGCAACAGGGATGCATGACATGTCTAAACGCAGGGCCAGGGTGATATACAGCCTAACTAAGCGATTTAGTTAATTTAGGAATTTATTCGGATTTATTTAATTAAGGTTGGACACTATTCATTTATCGAAATCGGTCTAATTGTTCAACGTTCTCATAGCTGCGGGCGTCTGACGGAGATACCGAGGGCGTATCCGGGTTCGTATCGTCGTTCTGAGCAAGTTTCATGTATAAAATATTTTCATCGGAGTTACGGTTTAAAAGATATGATTTTCTAAAGTTTTTATTAATTTCTGAAATTTTAATTAATTATTTAATTCAACATTATCCGAAACAGTAATTGATGACGTCAGCATGACATCATGCTGACGTCAGCAGTTAATTAAGTTAATTACTAATTACTGTTTAATTAACACTAATCAGTTAATTAGATTAACCTAATCAGGATTAATTAACTAATTAATTAATTAATTAATTAATTAATTATTTTAATTATTTATTTTTATTTCTATTTTCTCAATAACTGTTTCTGGGCCGTGGGCCCCATTCGTCAGCGTCACAGGGGTTCGGGCCCCACTGGGCAGTGGCCCAGGGGCGGACACGTCCGAGGCGTGCCCCTTTCGGGACCGGACATGTCCGGTGCCCAAAAGGGGACGCACGGGCGGTCGGCGGGCGCGGGCGCCGGCGAGGCCACGGCAGGGCCGGAGGCGGGGCGGCGGCGCGGTGGCTGGAGCGGCCGCGGGCGGCAGCGCGGTGGCTGGAGCGGCAGCGGGCGGCGGTCGCGCGGAGGCGAAGCGGGGGGGGGGTGGCGGGTGGGGGGGGGGGGGGGGGGGGGGGAGCGGGCGGTTTGGCGCGAGGAGAGACGCGGCGACTGCGAGAGCGAGGGACAGTGGGCGCCGCGCGCGACGTGCGGCAGCGGCGCGGCGAGGCTGCGGTGCGCGCGGGCGCGTGGCGCGAGCAGAGAGGGGGGGAGAGGCCCAAGCCTCACCGGGATCCGTAGGACGGGGCAGCGGGGGTCGGTGTGGTCGACGGGACGACGCGATGGGGAGGCAGGCCGGCGGGGACAAGGGGCGACGTAGACGAGGCAGACGGCGAGGGAGATCTCCGGCGGTGGCTCGTGCGGCGAGTGGACGAGGCGGCGCGTCGGCCGCGTCGGGGCAACGGCGTCGAGGGAGCAGGCCGGCGAGGGAGAGCGGGATCCGGGCGGCGGCGTCCAATGGCGACGGCGAGGCGGCGCGGACGGGATCGGGGGATCGCCCCGATCCAGATCCAGCCGGGAGGGGGCGACCGAGCGCCAGGCGGCTGGTCGGGGAAGAGGAGGAGGACGGGGCGACTCGGTGTGGCGGCGGCGTCGGCGAGCGGCGTCGGCGACGAGGCGACGGGATCGGGCCTGCCCCGATCCAGATGGGGGGGGAGGAGAAAACGAGGGGGAGGGGGGGATCGGGGGTAGGGTTAGGTTTTGCCGGGGTGGGTGGTGTCGGCTAAGTAGGCGCCGTGCCGGCCTGGCGCCCGGTGGCTTGCTGGGCCGAGGCCCAGTCGGAGGGGGGGGGGGGGGTGGGGGGGGGGGGGGGGGGGTGTTGCTCTTTTTTTCTTTTTTGTTTCTTTTCTTTTCTTTATTCTCTTTTCTCTACTGTTAAATGTTTAGGCTCCCAATGGTTTTTGTAAAAAGTGTGACCTATTTCAAAAATACCAGTGCATTATTCCTTAACACCTGAAATTAGTTTGGACAAAACATAATTCCATATTTATTTCAGATTTAATAAATGGTTATTAAATATTATCTTTATCCACTGTTTGAGGTTGTTCGAGTCACCTATCCAATTCCAATGATGTTGGTTTCAATTTTAGAATAGCCTCTGGAATATTTGTTATTTATCTGACATTTTAGTTTCTATGTTGGACAACTTTTACATTCCACTTTCATTCAAATTTGAATTTGACTTAGGAGTTGAAATGCAATATGATGCTAATGATGATTATGCACTATTAATCATGATGACATGGCCTCATCAAAAGGGTGATCTCTGTAGCTTAATACAGGGGGTGTTACACAACTCAAGCAGTGGGCATGTGAAGTCAATGTAGCAGAGCCAGTAGCGAACGCACGAGAACCACTTAAATGGTCCCACACGCCCATCATCTTTAAATGTTGAGGATCATCCAGATCGCACTTCTGCGGTAGGGTGTTTGCTGTTGTTGGTTTCACCAACAATCCGCAACCTCAAAGTCATAAAGATGTTGGTTGACGGCGGATTAGGGTTGAATTTAATTTCCCCTGACGTGCTTAAGAAACTTCAAATTCCTGATGGAGACCTGAAGAAGACTGGCACTTTCCAAGGGATCAACCAAGGAAGGAGCCAGCCAAAGGGAAAGATTAGATTGCCAGTGACGTTTGGAGGGGAAATAAACTTCAGAACTGAGAAGGTTGTGTTTGTTATCGTTGAACTTTCCCTGCCATTCAACAGAATCCTTGGTCGCCTGGCTTTGGCTAAGTTCATGGCGGCGGCCCATTATGCATATAACACCTTGAAGATGCCGGGCCCAATGGGAGTCATCTCCATTCCGTCAGATAAAAGAGATGCGGTCATATGCGTCGACAGGATGTATAGAGATGTGGTAGCAGCAGAGGCCGTCAAGACCTCAGCTCCTGCCAAGGAAGAAAAGAAAGTTAAGAAAAATGGCAAGGACACCGAAGCGCCTCTTCGAAGTGCGCTGCGCCCGGCAACAACTTGCCGGAAAGTTTGGCCAGCAAGAGATCCAAGGCTGCTCCCCCTGCAACAAAGAAGGTCCCGGCAAGGCAGGATGGCGCTGATGGTACTTTTACCATTAGGGCCACCCTTGACGACAAATAGGAAAGCGCGCTCGTTGCCTTACTGCGGGCGAATGTCGATGTGTTTGCGTGGCAACCATCTGACATCCCCAGTGTTTCCAGGGAGGTAATCGAGCACCACCTTGCTGTTTGTCCTCATTCCCATCCCATCAAGCAAAAAGTCAGAAAGCAGGCCTTGGAGCGACAACAGTTCATTGCCGAAGAAATCAAGAAACTTGAAGCAGCGGGCTTGGTCAGAGGAGTGTTGCACCCAACTTGGTTAGCAAATCCAGTGGTGGTATGCAAGGCAAACGGGAAATGGAGACTTTGTATTGACTTCACTGACTTAAACAAAGCATGTCCAAAGGATCCCTTTCCCTTGCCGCGCATCGACCAGATCATTGACTCCACTTCAGGGTGTGATTTGCTCTCCTTTCTGGATGCATACTACGGATACCATTAGATCTTCATGGCCAAGGAAGATGAAGAGAAGACCGCGTTTATTACCCCATGTGGCACGTACTGCTTTTTATGTATGTCTTTCAGGCTAAAAAGCGCCGGTTCTACATTTGCGAGGGTTGTGCAGATTGGTTTCGAGCCTCAACTATACAGAAATAGAGAAGCCTACATGGATGACATAGTGGTCAAGACCATAGATAAGTCTACACTTGTCCAGGATCTGGATGAAACCTTTGCAAACTTGCGAAAGATCAACTTGAAGCTCAACCCAGAGAAATGTGTGTTTGGCGTTCCGTCCGGCAAGCTTCTTGGGTTCTTTGTGTCTCAGCGAGGGATAGAAGCCAACCCCGACAAGATCAAAGCAATAGAGCAGATCCAAGCCCCTAAAACTGTCAAGGATGTGAGGCGTCTGGCTGGTTGTGTTGCCACGCTAAGCAGATTCACTTCAAAATCCATTGAGCGTGCCATGCCATTCTTCAAAATTTTGAAGAAGGCTAGTCCAATGAAATGGACTCCGGAAGCAGAAGCTCCACTGCGAGATTTGAAAACCTACCTTTCGTCTGCACCAACCTTGGTTGCACCTAAGCCACAAGAGCCGCTATTGCTATATTTGGCAGCAATGAATCAAGTGGTTAGTGCTGCCTTGGTGGCATAGAGAGAAGTGAATAATGAAGAAGTTAATATGGCAGAGCCACCCAGTGACGGATCAAACCTGTCCCCGGCAAGCCCTGATACAAATGGAGAAGAGGTGCCACAAGCAGATGTTGACAATCAGAAGGTGTTAGCAAGGAAGAAGATGGTGCAGCGACGAGTTTACTTTGTCAGCTCCCTCTTGCAGGGGGCTAGGTCAAGGTATTCTGGGGTGCAAAAGTTGATCTTCGGCCTTCTTATGGCCTCGAGGAAGCTGCGCCATTACTTCCAAGCTCATGAGATCACGATTGTGACTCACCTTCCATTGTAGCGCATTCTGAGGAACCACGAGGCTACCGACAGGATAGTTGAGTGGGCATTGGAGTTATCAAGCTTTGCTTTGAAATTTGGAAGCACGACAACTATCCAAAGCAGGGCACTGGCGGAATTTATTGCAGAATGGATGCCAACACCTGATGAAGAAATGCTAGAGATAGTTCTCCCCGGCAAGGAGGCCCCCAAGGAGTGGGTGATGTACTTTGATGGAGCTTTTTCGCTGCAAGGCGCCAGGGTTGGAGTGTTGCTTATCGCACCCACTGGAGAGCACCTCAAGTATGTTGTCCAGATGCACTTCCCCAGGGAAGAGGCAACCAATAACACAGCAGAATATGAATGGCTACTTGCCGGCCTCAGGATTGCAATAGAATTGGGAATAAATAAGTTGGTCATTCGTGGTGATTCTCAGCTCATTGTGAAGAAGGTGAATAACGATTACCAGAGCCCACTGATGGAGGCATATGTGAATGAAGTGAGGAAGTTGGAAGAGCACTTTGACGGGTTACAAGCAGAGCACGTGCCTCGTGCAGAAAACAGCATTGCTGATCACCTGTCAAAGTGCGCTACTCAGAAGCTTCCCGTGGAACCAGGTACTTTTGTACTCCTTCTGACTCAACCATCAGTTTCCCCATCAACATTGGCCAGAAAAAGAAGAAAACTCAACACCGACACTCATTTACCGGCAGAGCTCCCTGGAGCCGCTGGTGAGAAGGTTGCCGGGGGAAGCCCTATGCTAGTTGGTGACTTGCATTCTCCGGCAGAGCCCCGAGCTCTTGCTGTTGAGATTGGCGCTCCCATAGCATAGGAGATGCCTTTGGTCCTCATCGTCGAGCCACAAGCTTCGGCATGGGTGCAACATATAGTCCAATTCCTTCAAACAGGAGAACTTCCCAATGGTCCAGAAGAATCTGAGAAGGTAGCCCACCAATCGAGTATGTATCAGTTTGTAGATAACACTCTATATAGAAAGAGGCCAAATGGTGTGAGGCTAAAATTTATTGATTGGGAAGATGGGCTAGAGCTGTTGGCAGAGATACATGGGGGTGCATGTGGCTCACATATAGGATCAAGAGCACTTGTCGGGAAAGCCTTCCGGTAAGGATTCTACTAGTCCACTGCCCTCCGGGATGCAACCGAGCTCGTCATTAAGTGTGAAGCTTGCCAGTTCCATTCCAAGAACATTCATCAACCTGCTCAAGCCCTTCAAACAATCCCTTTATCCCGGCCTTTCGCGGTCTGGGGGCTCGACATCTTGGGCCCCTTTCCCCGTGCTACCGGGGGCCTTGAATTCTTGTACGTTGCGATCGACAAGTTTACAAAGTGGCCTAAGTTGGAGCCAGTGAGGAAGGTGACTGCGCAATCAGCTATCAAGTTCTTCAAAGGATTGGTGTGCCATTTTGGGGTGCCCAACAGGGTGATCACCGACAATGGCACCCAATTCACAAGCTGCGCCTTCATGCAGTACTTCCAAAGCCTTGGAAGCAAGGTTTCTTTCGCTTCTGTTGCCCACCCCAAGAGCAATGGAAAAGCCAAAATGATGAACGCTGAAGTGCTGCAAGGGCTCAAGACAAGAACTTTCGATAAGTTGCGGGAATGCGGCAAGCGTTGGGTTGATGGGTTGCCGGTGGTTCTTTGGTCAATCAGGACCACACCAAATCGATCTACTGGCCAGACTCCCTTCTCCCTGGTATATGGTGCAGAAGCAGTGCTCCCCACAGAACTCATATACGGGTCACCTGGAGTACTTGCCTACAATGAAGTAGCGCAAGAGCAGCTGCGGCATGACGATGCCGCGCTCCTCGAGGAAGATCGTCTCCAGGCAGCTGTATGTGCTGCATGATACCAGCAAGCCCTGCGCCGCTATCATAGCCGCAGGGTTCATGCCTGGAGCCTTGAGGAAGGTGACCTTGTCCTTAGGCGTGTTCAGTCCGCGAAGGGTGCAAACAAGTTGACACCGAAGTGGGAAGTCCCTTACCGGGTAGTACGTGTCACCAGACCTGGCACAGTCCGTCTCGAGACGGAAGATGGCATTCCTATGCAAAACTCATGGAATATTGAGCATCTTCGCAAGTTCTACCCTTAAGGCGCGATTGCCGGGCCTTGCCCCGATGACCTATTTTGTACAAGCATAGTCCCCAGGACTTGTAACCCTTTGTATAAAGCCAGGCGCAAACCCTGTGCATAGTTGAATAAAACGAAGCGCTCTTTCTTACAAAACTTGCATGCATGCATTCATATTTTCTTAAGTATGATCTTATCATTATTATGATAGTTCCTAAGTAAGATAACTAACATACAGTAAAATGCCATGTATTATCCTCTTTTCTCCTTTTTATTTGATGAAAACAGAAAAGTTTCATCACAATAGTTTCCCGGGAAGGAGGATGAATGCAAGGCCGTGCACTGATCCCCGACAACCCTTCCCTATCTGAAACGATAAGAAGGACCACAAAAGAAGATGAGTACCCTTCGTTACGTTCCATCATTCCATGCTTTACTTTAGTATGAGGGACTTGTACATACTGAAACCTGGTCGCCTCTGCCATTCACGCTCCTATTCTTGACTCGAGTCTACTCAACAAGTTTTAGTTGTAGCTACGTATGTGGGGAGGTTGGAAAGGGGTTGGCCTTCATTGGCGCTTACTAACCCGTTTTTGAGCTCATCAAACGTGGTTTTTAGTAGTAGCAGCACCGAAGGCGGACAAAGATGTCTTGCCGGAAAATTTTGTTTACTAAGGAGTATTGAAGGCTCGTCCTTCAGTATGTTTAAGTACATACACAAACATCCGGCAAGCTCTTTTTCCAAGTTTACGTGAACAAACAAGTACAGATCATACAAGTACTAGCATGAACGAAGGATTACATAATTTTGATTAAAGTTTGGCAAGTGCCAACATCTTTTGATATGAAAAAAAGATAAGTGCCCCGTAATGCCTTTCTTGTCCCTCTCCTCCTAGGAGTTGCATTGAGAAGGAAAGAGGGCAAAAGGAGCGCCTGGGCAGAAGCCCAGCCTAACCGCGCCAAGACCAGCGGGACGCAGCCTGACAAGATCGGGAGGGCGCCTCCCCGGCGGTCGGCATTCTGGGAACGGGGGTACACAGACTTGCCTGCCTGTAGCCCACGGCGTGGCTCCATCGATGGCCTGGTACGGCCCAGCTTCAGCAACAACAACTCAAGACCCTCGCGAGGGGCCAAGCCCCACGAGGCGGACGACACCAAGACCTACACGTGGAGCGGCCTCCTCAGGCTGGCTCCCGAGGAGCGGAGATCTCTATGCAAGCCTCACCTCGTGAGGTCCGGATGATGTGAGCCATGACGACCAAGGCCAGGCGGGCGCCAGCGGGCGCAGAGTACCAGTTTCCTCTTTGGTGCTAAAGAGGCAAGCGCAGGCATGGAGTCCCGAGGAATCAGCCAAAGGTTTCCATTCCCGTGCAACATGACCAAGACCGCCAGGACGGAGGTCATCACCGAGCCCACCACGACATCACAACCAGAGGCTTTTGCAGGCGAAGACTACTTTTGTCAAGATAGCATGTACTAGTTGTATCCCTTTGAATTTGGCCGCTGTGGGATTCCTTCCCGCCTTTCATTTGGGAAGAGGACCAAGGCCACTATAAATAGGACTTAGCCACCACCGTAGAGAGGGACGAAGTTCAGATCGGAAGAGGGATCATTCAGATCACCCTCACTCCACCAGCTCACTCGAGCACAAGAACACCTCTCCTCCTAAGGCTGTTCGCCACTATACTAGTTCATCCTCAGCCCCTCGAGGCCAATCCACCACAAAGCAGGAGTAGGGTTTTACACCACAAGGTGGCCTGAACCTGGGTAAACTGCCGTGTCTCTTTTCCTTACTGTTCGTCGAACTAGGCTGTGAGATTAGCGAGTAGGCAGACTGGGGAGGACGAGTTCTTCGCACGCACCCCAGAGTTTGAACCTCTCAAGGGATTGCGGAATCTAAAATCTGACATTTGGCGTGCCAGGTAGGGGTTCGTCGGAGCCTCTCTTCCGCCGGTCGATCCACCGCCGCTCCACCGCTTCCATGGCTGACGCTCGTCGAGCTCGTGCTGAGCGCCGGGCCGCCCTCGCCGCCCGCGTCGCTCAGACAGCACCTGCAGGTGATGGCTGCCCTCGCCGTCCCCCGTCTCCAGTGGCGAACGCTGCCACCGGCCCGGCGGGGCACGAGTAGCAAGCTTCGTCGCTGCACCCTTCTGTGCGGCGGGATGGGCGCACCGCCACCCCGTTGCTGACTCCGGCTGGTTCGTCGTCTCATGCTCATCGCAGGCCGGCGAATGCGCAGGCTGTGTTGCTCATGGCGCGCGAGCTCCTGCGCTACCGCCCCGTCGATGACCTCTACGAAGACTGGCTGGACCGCATCGCCGAGCTTGTCAGCGCCACCGGGGACTCTCCTGCACCGTCTCGCTCGCTGCCTCACCCGCCGCGTGCTGCGGGTGACGTAGCCCACGGAGCACCTACTCCACCTCCCCGTCAAGACATCGCCCTCGGGCCTAGGCGCGAGGCCCCGCGGTGCGACCCACCGCGCAGGGCGCTGGCGCGTGAAGAAGAAAGCTGCCAGGTGGTGCAGCGGCCGCAAGAAGACGCTCGTGCACTCCCAACACCGCCACGTCCAGACCGCGCGCCGCCTACAGCGGTGGTGCGCGAGCACCAAGACCAGGCTCCACCTCCACGATGGGCTCCCGTGACCACAGCAGGTTGCCGTGCGTTCACTCCGGAGCTACGCAGCGTCATCTAGCCAGGGAAGTTCAAGCCCGACCTACCTCCGCGCTACGATGGTACCCCCGACCCTGCCGAGTTCCTGCAGCTCTATGAGCTGAGCATCGAGGCAGCCAACGGCGACAAGAAGGTTATGGTGAACTGGTTTCCCATGGCCCTCAAGGATGGTGCACGCTCGTGGCTCCTGAACCCGCCTGCGGGATCGATCTCCTCCTGGGACGAAATGCGAGAGCGTTTTGTCGCCAACTTCCAGGGCACTCACGACCGTCCACCGGCTGCGGGTGACCTGCGGCGCATCAAGTAGTAGCCAGGAGAGACCTTGCAGAAGTACGTCCACCGCTTCAATAGCGTCCGCCTCAAGATCCCCAAGGTGTCGGACGAGGCCATCATCTCGGCATTCACTGATGGCGTCCGCGACGTCAAGATGAAGGAGGAGCTTGCCATACATGAGGACCTGTGCACGGCCCTGGAGATGTTCAACATGGCAACCAAGTGCGCGAGAGTTGAGGAACGTCACCTCTCTCTCCTGGAGCTCCCAGAGGCAGACCCAGAAGACAAGAAGGCTAAAGCCAAGGACGTGAAGCGCAAGGGACTGGCCGTGCTCGTGGAGTAACCAGAGATGAAGCACGACTGCGACCACCCAGAGTCATCCAAGGGCAGCCGCCCATTCTACGTCTTCCACAACATGCATAGCCACAACACCAATGACTGCTAGGAGCTCAGGGCCATCCGCGACGGGTGCCTCGGTCATCGCCCCAAGCGCAGCGACCGAGGCTACGGCCGCGGAGGAGGCCGTGGTGGAGGACACTGGGACGGCCGCGACCCCCGCCAAGAATGGCGCGATCAGCCTCATGAGGACCGCTGGCAGGGCCAGCCTCGCGAGGGCCCCTGGAGAGACCAGCCTTGTGAGGACCGTCCTCACGGCAATGTTGCCATCCTCCGCTGCTGCCACCACCAAGAAGGAATGACGACCACCACCAGGACGAGGGGGCTGGGGGCTTCCAGGAGCCTCGTGCCATCGCCTTCATCCTGGGCGGCACTCAAGCCCCTGCCTCTCATCGCATCTTCAAGCAGTTTGCCCGTGAGGTGAACGCGGCCCTTCCCAAGCTCAAGGCAACGCATCTGCTTAGGTGCTCCAAGTGCACCATCACCTTCAGCTCATCCGATCAGCTCAAGTGCGCGGCAACTGCCGGCGCTCTCCCGATGCTCTGCTCGCCTACCATCAGCAACGTGCTCGTCACCAAGACTCTCATCGATGGCGGTGCGGGGCTCAATGTTCTCTCCATCGAGACATTCGATCGACTCCAGGTGCCCTACGACGAGCTGCAACCTACCAAGCCTTTCTCAGGAGTGACCGATGGCTCCACCACCCCGATAGGGCAGATCCGCCTCCCTGTCAGCTTCGGCAAGCGCGACAACTACCGCACCGAGCTCATCGACTTCGACGTCGCCCACATTCGCCTTCCATACAATGCCATCCTTGGGTATCCGGCCCTGGCCAAGTTCATGGCGGTGACTCATCATGGTTACAATGTCCTCAAGATGCCAGGGAGCTGCGGCATCATCACAGTCGCCTGTGAGGAGAAGGACGCGGTGTGCTCTCTCCAGTGCACCTACCAGGCTACGGCGGTCGAGAACCCATACGATGAAGGCGCCGTCTACCCTCCCGAGGCTGCCCCCAAGAAGAAGAAGCAGCCGCTCCGCCAAGGACCTCAGGAGAGCGGGGTGTCCAGCGGCACCACCTCAGGCCCTGCGCCCACTGACGGGGCGCCTCCCTCTCTCGCATAGGAAGGCGCGCCCGACGCCCCTCTCAGGCTGGGCTCGGGGGCTCTCCTCTGGAAGGCCTCTGACCTGGCCAACGTCACGAGGGAGGCGCTCGGGCACCATGTGGAGGCGTGCTTCAGCGCGCGCTTCCGCCAGGAGGGCACAACTCGCGAGGTGCCAGGTGCTCAGGAGTTCAGCACCAAGGCAATCAAGGAGCTTGAGGAGGCAAGAGCTATGCGAGGCGACCATCGCTCACCACCCGGCGCAGCTCCTTGTCCCGGCAAGGACAGCGAGCTGCGTGTCTACGTCAACATCCCAGGGCTCAACAGGGCCGCATCTCAGGAGCGCTTCTGGCCGTCTCGCGCTGGCCGGTGCGAGGGTCCCCCTCACAGCTATGTTTGCATGCCTTTGGGCTTGTCGAGCGCAGCTGCTGCATTCCAGCGCCACATGCGGGGCGTCCTGGCGGCTCATGAGGCCAGAAGCCAGGCGATCCTATCAAAGGAGGAGATGGATCCTCGCGTGCCCCCCGGCCCCCCAGAGCCTCCCGAGGTTCAGGGCCTGGGCGGCTCATGAGGAGCGACTTCTGCGGCATGCGTCTTTAGCTACTCCAACATCTCTTCAGCAACGGTGCCAGGTGACATTTTCTGGTTTGTTCAGTTGGGGGCGCCCCTCGGGCTGCATTATCCCCAAGCCGCATGGGTCCGTCCCTGCGGCATGTATCGTTTTGCATCTATCAGAACTAGCTCTACCCTATCCATGAGTTTATTTATGATTATCACTTGACTGTCCGGTGCTTCGTCACCACGAACGTCGTACGCCCTTGCAAGCCCACCCACGACCGCCTCATGATTAAGGACTGGCACGGTGTCTGTGCTCGGGTCCGTCCCTGCAGCGTCGCTAAACCCAAGTGGCTGAGCTCTGGCTCGCGGTCCAGCTCCCGTGCACGTCACCTCCCATGGTCCTTGGTGCCTTGTTCTCGCATGAGCTAATCGGGGGCGGGTAAGTTAGGGCGCGCGATCCGGTGCCTCGCCACCGCGGGAGCCACGCGCTGGTTGTCTTTCTTCTGGACATTCGCATGAGAAGACTGGGCACGGTGTCTGTGCTCGGGTTCGTCCCTGCAGCGTCGACAAACCCAACGGCTGAGCTCTGTCTGGCGGGCTGGACCCGTTCACGTCACCTCCTGGTGTCGTTGGTGTTTGGCCTTCTCATGCGATAACCTCAGGAGATTCACTCGGCGCAGGTTGCCTAACCATCTCGCAGGACTATCATAAGTGTTACAAATCAAATTCAGGCGCAACCCGCCTTCAGGTAGGGCCTCGTGAGTCTTGTGCTGGCTCACGAGTGCCCATACACACCTCCTCTAGCCCTGCCGTGCAAGCCACATGTCAGGGCGGGGCTGTACACGCCCCAGGGTCTCCCCTCAGAGGGAGCCCCCACCCACGTACCAGTGGAAGCACCATGCTCTGAGCTGGCAGTCGACACGGTCGAGGCGCGGCTATGCCCGTGCAAGAGCGGTAGCGCCATGCTCCGCACTGGTGATCAACAACTAGGGGCAGCCTAACGGCTGCACTAACCTCAGGAGAGCCACCAGGCTCGGTGTTCAGCCTCACCGCGTTGCTTTCCCCTTGGGAGAGTAGCGCGAGGCAGCTGGGCACGGGGGCTACGCTCAGGTCATGCCTGGCGTACGCCACCTTGCCAGGTCCCTCGGACCTGGTCTTCGGGCATCCCTCCCGAGCGAAAGCCCGGCGAGGACAGGTATGGGGGTTTTTGTTCGTACGTCAAGGGGGACTTCTGAGCATCGCGACTCAGGAGCCTAACTGGCCACGTAGCCCCTCACCCCTTGGTCTTGTCCTGGCGATCCGAATGACCCAACGACGGCTGAGGTACGCGCGGGGCTGGGCCCTGCCGACGCAGAACGCCAAGACCCACTCTTGTTTCTCCTTCCCGAGGGTTGTTCGTACGTCAAGGGGGACTCCTGAGCATCGCGACTCAGGAGCCTAACTGGCCACATAGCCCCTCACCCCTTGGTCTTGTCCTGGCGATCCGGATGACCCAACGGTGGCTGAGGTACACGCGGGGCCGGGCCCTGCCGACGCAGAACGCCAAGACCCACTCTTGCGTCTCCTTCCCGAGGGTTGTTCGTACGTCAAGGGGGACTCCTGAGCATCGCGACTCAGGAGCCTAACTAGCCACGTAGCCCCTCACCCCTTGGTCTCGTCCTGGCAATCCGGATGACCCAACGGCGGCTGAGGTATGCGCGGGGCCGGGCCCTGCCGATGCAGAACATCAAAGCAAACGGAAAGGAAACTGCAGAACCTTAGCAAATTATCACAAAACATACAGTCTCTTAAAATCCCAAAGCATAGGTTCTTACGCCTCCACAAGGCACGATACATGTTGCAGGAATAAAACAAGGGGAAAGCGCCGCCATCTCCTTCAGCCTTGGACGCCACCGTTGCCCGCTTGGGGAGTCCCGTCACCGACGATGTCGCCGCCGTCCTTGCCGTCAGCCGTAGGCACGGGGTCAACGGCGAGGAACTTCCGCAGCAGGGCCTCCACTTGACCCTTCACGGCCTCGGCAGCAGTGTCTTGGAGCTCAGGGTCCACAGGCTCGAGCAGGGCACCAAAGTCGAAGCTGGAGTCCCAAAGATGGAGGTGGCTGAAGATGTGCGTTGCAGCCGAGGCCGAAAGCACGCGGGCTTCTCCCTCCACCATGGGGCCCACTCCGATGATGATGCCCTCGAGCGCCGCAACGAGTTTGGGGAGCAGCCCGGCGGGGCCTTCCTCCGGAGTCACCAGCGGCTCCTTGTACCCGCTCCCGTAGAGATCCTGCAGTGCCTTGTTGGACCTCTGCTCGAGGGAGTCGAAGGCGGCACGCCCCGCGGTGGCCGCCTCCTCAGCCTTGGCAAGGAGTTTCTCCCTGGCCTCCAGCCGAGCCTTCTTGTCGGAGACAAGCTGGGCGTGGGACGCCTGGGCTGCCTCCACCTCCTCCTTCAGCTTCTCTAGGCGGCCGCGCTCCGTGGCCTGCTCCCGAGACGCCTGCTCCAGCTCGGCATCATGATCGGCAACCGCAGACTCCCGCTCCTTCAGCTTTTCCTCCTGCTCCTCGAGTTGGCGGGCGCGGGTGGCTTGTTCGTCGCGGAGGGCTTCTAGCTCGGCCTCCGCCGCACGGCAGCGCTCCTCAGTGTCCTTCGCGTCCTTCAACGCCATGTCATGGGCGGCGGCGGTAACGCCGGCCACCTTCTGGCCCTCCTCTTCAGCAGCATTGTCCTGGTCCCAGGCCACCCTGACGGACGAGTCAGCCTGGAGCCACCCCGAGACCAGCTCCAGGCGCCCCAACGGCCGGCGCCGGTCGGGGCCCCAAAGATTGTTCCGGAGTTGGTCCAACGCAGAGAAGGCCTGCTCCAGAGCACCGGGTGCGGTAGAAGAGCCGCGGCCTGGCACCTGGAAGAGGAGACGGCGATGGCATCAAGACTGGCGAAGCAGTAGCAGCAAGGATGGCCGGGGGCTCCGGAGCCCTCGGGTCGTCTGCAGGCACGCTGAAGGCAAGCATCTCTAAAGCCGGCGCAGCCGCAGGGGCGTCCTTCTCCTGAGGCTGGGCCCCTGTGCCTCGTGAGGGCAACCCTGTGGCAAGAGGACACGAGCTAGCCTCGTCCGTCTGCCCCAGAACCTCCGGGGCCGAGGTGGGCCGCTTGGCCTCAGGAGCCCTCGCCTCCTCCTTCTTCTTTTTCGCTGCCGGCGTTGGCCTGGCCGCAGAGAGGAAAATGTCAGAACACGATGTCAAGAGCAGGAAGCAAAGACAAGATGGTACGCTTACTGATCTGTGGCAACGTAATCCCTCGTCCTCTTCAGGAGCGCGATGCCCACAGGCTTCATGGGCACGAGCCCCGCCACGCTCTCGGGAGCGGATGAGCGCGCAGCGGCTGGATATGCTGTAGCGGCGGCCGACGGCGGGGCAGAGGCGCCACCTCGGGGAAGCAACAATGACCTGTCCTTCTTCGGGACACCCTTCTTTAGCTTCTTCGAAGGGGTTCCCCTGGACCTCGTGGTGACTCCGGCGGAGCGCGGTGACTCCCTGACTGGATGCTTGTCAGCGTCGTCGTCAGAAAAGGCGCGGAGGAGCTCGCTCCGCCGTGGGCGAGAAGTCTCCCCCACCTCCTCCAAGGTCGCCTCCGAGCTCTTGTTCTCCTCCTCCCCGGAGGGATCGCCGGAGGACACTGGCACCGGGGAGCCCTGGGCAGGGAAGGCTCTAGCGGCATGAGCCCCCGCTTGTGGAAGATAGGCATGGCGGCGGCTATCTTCTCCCCGTCGGCGCGACGGTACAACGGGAGATGGGCATCCGAGGGGCCACCCTGGTCCTTCCAAAGCAAGGTGCGCACGACCTTGCTCAGCTCCTTGTCAGACAAGTTGTTCGGGCGCAACCGGAGGTCGTCTTCCGTGCCCTTGAAGCTCCACAGGGGGCGCGAGTGCGCCTGGAGCGGAGCCAGGCGCTGCGTCAGGAACTCCTTGACAATCATGGCCCCTGTCAGCTTCTCCGCCTTCGGGTCCTCCGCCTTCAGGTCGGCCGTCATCCTCTCTAGCAACTACTCCTCCCTGGGGTCGGTGAGCTTCTCGTGAGCCCATCGATCCAGGGGCCTCGGCAGCGCGGTCGGCAGCTCCAGCCAAGCGTGGGAGCGCTTGGCGTCCATGAAGATCCACTTGTTCAGGAAGTCCTGCACCTTCTTCCCGGCTCGCGAGATTGCGTTACTGCGGTTGGCCGCGATGAAGCTGGCGCACCCAAAGCACTGGCTGCTGCTTATCTGGAGGTAGAAGAAGTGGCGGAACAGTGCGACGGAGGGCGTCACCCCCACGAACGCTTCGCAGTAGAAGGCAAAGATCGATAGGAGGAGGATGGAGTTGGGATGAAGATGGAGGGCGTGGAGACCATAGTTGTTGAGGACGGTGTAGAAGAAACGCGAGAAAGGGCGAACCAGCCCAGCGAAGACACTGTGTAGGATGAAGGGGTAGAAGGTGTCACCCAAGGCTTCCGGCTGGGCGGAGCCGACCCGGAGCGCCATCTCCCCTCCCTCATTGTCGCCGCCCGCCGTCAGCGGGAGCACGGCGGCAAGGTGCTTCTCCTTGGTGATGGAGGATGCGCTCAAGGCCGGCTCAAACCAGGGAGCCGAGCGCGCGGCAGAGGCCGATGACTTCGCCTTGTCGGTGGCCATCGGTGGTGAGTCCGAGGAAAGGATTCAGCAGATCTGGAGGCACGCTAAGCAGAAGGAGAAGGGGATCTGGAGCAAGATGGAAGAAAGGCAATGAAGGCTCAGCGGCAAGCGCTAGCCTTTTGTCAGCCAGGGACAGTTGCCGAGGTGGCGTGGGGAAGTGGAGATGCCCACGTCCCATCAATCGCCACGCGTCAACCAAGGCCGCAGGCGGTTAGGCCCCGCGGCGCTCCGCACTTGCCCCTTGGCTTCGCCTCGAAGCCAAGTTCGAGCGCGCCTTGGGCCCGGGGGCTACTGTCGGCGTTCTGGGAATGGGGGTACCCAGACTTGCCTGCCTGCGGCCCACGGTGTGGCTCCATCGATGGCCTGGTACGGCCCAGCTTCAGCAACAACAACTCAAGATCCTCGCGAGGGGCCAAGCCTCGCGAGGCGGACGACACCAAGACCTACACGAGGAGCGGCCTCCTCAGGCTGGCTCCCGAGGAGCGAAGATCTCTATGCAGGCCTCACCTCGTGAGGTCTGGATGACCTGAGCCATGACGACCATGGCCAGGCGCGCGCCAGCGGGTGCAGAGTACCGGTTTCCTCTTTGGTGCTAAAGAGACAAGCGCAGGGGCGGAGTCCCGAGGAATCAACCAAAGGTTTCCATTCCCGTGCAACAAGACCAAGACCGCCAGGACGGCAGGACGGAGGTCATCACCGAGCCCACCACGGCATCACAACCAGAGGCTTTCGCAGGTGAAGACTACTTTTCTCAGGATAGCATGTACTAGTTGTCTCCCTTCGAATTTGGCCGCTGTGGGATCCCTTCCCGCCTTTCATTTGGGAAGAGGACCAAGGCCACTATAAATAGGACTTAGCCACCACCGTAGAGAGGGACGAAGTTCAGATCAAAAGAGGGATCATTCAGATCACCCTCACTCCACCAGCTCACTCGAGCACAAGAACACCTTTCCTCCTGAGGCTGTTCGCCACTATACTAGTTCATCCTCAGCCCCTCGAGGCCAATCCACCACAAAGCAGGAGTAGGGTTTTACACCTCAAGGTGGCCTGAACTTGGGTAAACTGCTGTGTCTCTTTTCCTTACTGTTCGTCGAGCTAGGCTGTGAGATTAGCGAGTAGGCAGACTGGGGAGGACGAGTTCTTCACATGCACCCCAGAGTTCAAACCTCTCAAGGGTTTGCGGAACCCGAAATCCGACACCGGCAAGGAAGAAGAGGCCAGGGACAGAGAGAGCGGCTAGGCGATGCCCTGGTCACCCCCGCCAGGAGCAGAGGAACGCGGCAAGGCGATACCACTGGCAGGGAAGACGAAGCCGGAGTCCACGAGGAAGCCTGCCGGGGTCCAGCTGGAGGTGGCGGTGACATCCCAGCCAAGCATCCCCAGCAAATCGCTCTGCCAGGGTCCAGCTGCAGATGATGGTGCTGCGATGCCTAGCTGACGGTGACGGTGCGTCCGGTGTTCTGCCGGAGTCCGAGTTGTCATCTTCATTCTTGATGACCGAGGACTCATCGTCGCCGTTTCCACCGTCGGTGTCCTCTTTGTCGCTGTCGCGCGAGGAGGAGCTTTCATCATCGCTCGAGCTTTTCGCGCAGCACCCTAAGCGAGCACCTGACACCAAAAGACCTTGATGAAGAGCAGATCAGCCTCCACCAGCTCGAAGCGGAGGATGTGCCCTTCCGCCAGATAATGGGGACGGGCGAAGGTTTTCCAACCACGCCTAAGAAACATGACGTGCGGTGCGGGAAACTCGACGTCCGCCCACACCACGCCATTGCAGCAGCCGCTCATGCGCAATCCCAGCCTGAGCGGCTGCTCGACCTCCATCACCCTGGTGAAAGGGCGAGGTAGTCACAGACGACTGCGGGGAGGATCACGCAGCTTGACGATGAACTCCGACGTGGTGTTCCCCGTATGGCCTTCTGTTGGTATTGGTGCGGCTGGCAAAGGAGCGGCGGGTGCACCGCCTTGTCCACCCCGGCCACGGGCGCTGCATCGACCACGACCACGCCCCGCGGCTTCACCTTGTGCACTAGACTCTGCCCCTGCCGCTGCAGTGGAAGCAGGAGCAAGATGCCAAGAAAAAGCCTTCATTGCTACCGCTGGAGCATGGGCTCGGCCCCTTCCCCTCGCCATGGTGAAAATGGAAGCAAGAAGAAAAGGAAGATGAGGAGGTGGATGAGCATCGCCACCCCCTCACATCTCCCTTTTTATAGCAGAGCGGAGGGGGAGGCTGGCTCTCCTCCACTCTGGGGCAACCGCCCCACTCCTCCAATCCAAGCCTCTGCGCCCCCAATGGCATCCTGATCCATCGGCTGCCCCACTACGCCAATCCAGGGCGCTGTGCATTTTGCTAACGGCACACTGATAGAGGCGAGGGTGTCCCGATCTTTCGATGAGATGATAGCTATCGTTTTTGGTGGAGTAGACTTTGACGATCCGACTACGAACGTGCGAGGACGTCGCGCCTTAGCAATCGCTAAACCAACTCCGAGAGGTTATTGACCACGCCGGAGCACAATCAACCTGACCACGAGGGTCTATCTCCTGCAAGCAAACGAAGAACAAGCAAGAAACTAAGATTTGCAATCTGGATATTGCGAATATAAGATGAAAGCTTTATTGATCAAGGTGGGGTTCTGTGACGTCTTGGTCTGGTCGTTGAACATAAATGAAGTACGCGAAGTTGCAGCTATGGCGAACTTTTAATCTAAACAAAACCCAAAGTCTAAACGGTGCCCTAAGGGCTGTATATATGGAGGAAGAGGAGGGGATTTCGTGGCCCTTGAAGGAGGGGTCCGAAACCAACCCTATCTCTTGTTTCCCCACACATACGGACTCTAAAAACAGCCTATACTCAAGTATTTCGAAATTACATGGGCCTGGCCCAATAATAAGGTGACGCAGCACCTATAATAGCCTCTGGACGAAATTTATGAAGTGACATCTTGTATATTTCGTCCAAGGCTTCCTGCACTCATTATGGTGGCTTCAAAGTCCTGAAATCATCACTTGTAACTCCGTTCTTGTTCCCCTTGTGCATGCCATCATCTCCATGCTTGAACTTGCTCCAAGGTTCCTCTTTCTTGTCCAAGCTAGGCCCTTCATTTGTAAGAAAAACAAATGTATCCAATTTAGGCAGCATCATATTCTCATGAACTTTAGAATCATTACCAAGAAACGAAAGTACCTGATATTTTAATTGGCGTGCGCGAGCTCTAGTAATTGGTCCAGTATGTATAGAAGCAGGGGCTGTGGGTGTAACAATGGTATAGATGTCCTCATCATCCTCCCCTTCTTGAAATGAAGTCGTCCTCGACGGAAGCTCATCTTCCTCACCCAAATAAGGCTTCAGATCTGCAATGTTAAAAGTGGGACTAACCCCAAAATCTGCAGGCAGCTCAAGTTTATATGCATTATCATTTATTTTCTCTAACACCTTAAAAGGACCATCAGCACGTGGCATTAGCTTTGATTTGCGCAAATCAGGAAATCTATCCTTACGCAAATGTAACCAAACAAGATCTCCAGGTGCAAACACAACATGTTTTCTACCCTTATCTCCAGCAAGTTTATATTTAGCATTCATACGCTCAATGTTCTCCTTAGTTAACTCATGCATTTTTAAGATCAATTCAGCACGTTGTTTAGCATCAAAATTAACCTTCTCCGAAGATGGAAGAGGCAACAAATCAATTGGTGCACGAGGAAGGAAACCATACACAATTTCAAAAGGACACATCTTAGTAGTAGAATGCAATGAACGATTATAAGCAAATTCAATATGAGGCAAGAATTCTTCCCAGATTTTCTTGTTATTCTTCAAAACAGCCCTAAGCATAGTAGACAATGTTCTATTGACTACTTCAGTTTGTCCATCAGTTTGGGGGTGACATGTAGTACTAAAAAGCAGTTTAGTCCCCAACTTAGCCCATAAACATCTCCAAAAGTGGCTAAGAAATTTAGTATCACGATCTGAAACAATAGTATTTGGCACACCATGCAAGCGTATAATTTCACGAAAGAACAAATCAGCAACATTAACAGCATCATCGCTTTTATGACATGGTATAAAGTGTGCCATTTTCGAGAACCTATCCACGACAACAAATATGCTATCCCTCCCCTTCTTTGTTCGAGGTAAACCTAAAACAAAGTCCTCGAATGAAAATAACGCCTCTTTGCACACAAAAGCATAGCAAACAGAATTGCTGAAATCTAGATCATCAATATCAGATTTGGTGGCAAGTAAGCATGCACTTTTCAATTTAATTTCAGAAGCAACACTAGATGGTTTATTATTAGGCTTCATTTGTTGCTCAAATTCTTTTGCCACAATCTGATTTTCACTCTTATCTTTCTCCTGTTTTGCTTTACTAGCTCTATTAATATCATCTTTCAAAATAGAATCAGGAGTCATAGGAAGCAAAGTAATATGTTTATCCTTATGAACAAGAGTATACTGATTGTTTCTACCATGGTGTACAGAATTTTTATCAAATTGCCATGGTCTACCAAGTAATAATGAACATGCTTGCATGGGTACCACATCACAATCAACATAATCAGCATATGTAGAGATACTAAAATGCACACGAACAGTACGTGTTACCTTAACCTTGCCGCTGTTGTTGAACCATTGGATATAGTAAGGATGTGGATGTGGTCTTGTGGTGAGAGATAGCTTCTCCACCATCTCCATGCTAGCCAAGTTGTTGCAGCTCCCTCCATCTATGATGACACGAACAGAACGTTCCTTCACAACTCCCTTTGTATGGAACAAATTATGCCTCTGATTTTGCTCAGCTTGTGTGACCTGCACACTCAAAACACGTTGAGCAACTGAACATTCATACCTGTCAGCGTCTTCAGGAGCCATGTATTGCGTCTCATGATCAGAATCATCTCCACCGTGTTCTTCACTTGTAATAAGAGCCAAAGTCTCCTCATCATAATCACTAGCGGACTCATACCCACCATCCTCAGTAGCAATCATAACACGCGGAGATTGGCATTCTCTCGCATAATGACCTCTTCCCTTACAACGACGACAAATAATATCATGTGTGTGCCCTGTTGATGCCATAGATGAAGAAGAGCTCTGGGCAGGCCCAGAAGGTGTACTCTTGGCAGATGGAGGTGGTGGTGCCTGTTTTCTTGTATCTCGATTGGAATTGGCGGCTGAAGTCAGTGGTGCCGCAGTAGGACGTGTGGGAGTAGAGGAGGCACGCGGTGTCCATGATGAAGATCGACCTGCAGAAAAATTAGTTTGCGCCAATGCCTGTCGATCCTGCACTTCACGTTCAGCTTTACAAGCAAGATGGAATAAACGAGTGATATTATTATACTCCTTATACTCTAGAATGGTCTGAATCTCTCTATTTAATCCACCCATGAAACGTGCAAGCATAGCTTCATTCTCCTCAACAATACCACATCTAATCATGCCAGTTTGTAATTCCTGATAATATTCTTCTACAGAATTTTTTCCTTGTCTTAAGCGCTGCAATTTTTGAAGTAATTCACGTTGATAATATGGTGGAACCCAACGAGTACGCATAGCAGTTTTCAAAGCAGCCCACGTAGCTGGAATAGGATATAATCTACAATGTTCAGACCACCATACACATGCAAAACTAGTGAAAGCACAAACAGCAGCAGCAACACGTCGTTCCTCGGGATATTGTAAACATGTAAAACGTTGTTCAGTTTCTAACTCTGATAGAGGCGAGGGTGTCCCGATCTTTCGATGAGATGATAGCTATCGTTTTTGGTGGAGTAGACTTTGACGATCCGACTACGAACGTGCGAGGACGTCGCGCCTTAGCAATCGCTAAACCAACTCCGAGAGGTTATTGACCACGCCGGAGCACAATCAACCTGACCACGAGGGTCTATCTCCTGCAAGCAAACGAAGAACAAGCAAGAAACTAAGATTTGCAATCTGGATATTGCGAATATAAGATGAAAGCTTTATTGATCAAGGTGGGGTTCTGTGACGTCTTGGTCTGGTCGTTGAACACAAACGAAGTACGCGAAGTTGCAGCTATGGCGAACTTTTAATCTAAACAAAACCCAAGGAAAAAGCTACTAGATGGATCTACTTATATAGGAGTAAGGGGTGGCGGCCAAGGAGGTGGGAGGACTTCCCAAGGCAGCCTAAAACTAACCCTAGGTCGTACAAGGCTCATGGGCCCAAGTGGAGGTGATGCAACACCTTTGGACTTGTAGTTTGACTCGGATTCTGCTACAGCGTCAGATTGTTTCGTCGATAACTCATAGCTCCGGATGAATTTTAAGGTGAATCCAATTGGGTTGGAAAGAGCACGAAATCTACTTTCCAACAAAAAAAGAATCACCCAATTCGGAGTCCGTATGAAAAAGTTCTTGGCGTTTTGAGTCAGGTATGTCTGTGCAGTCCGAATCTGAATCCAGAACGTGAGAGACTTGGACTCTATCTTCTCTTGGCCCAAAAGTGACGTGAGAGGACTTTTTGAACAGCACCTAAACTTCTCGTTTTCCCTTATCTTCATATGTGAATTGTACAAATGTCTCATACACCTGCAATTAGACATGGCACAAAAGTTTGTGAAGTATTTTTGTCCTGGATGACACAAATAAATTATTGCATAGTTTGCATTAGAAATCACCTCACAAATATACATGTATGCAATATTTTTGGTCGTATCCAAGGTATTCATTTCCTCATCATCCTCCACTTCTTGAAAACAAAGCCGTCCTCGGCGTTGCTTAATCTGAAATGTGGCTAACAAAAGAGACAAGGTGTACATGTTGTATATGTATATGTCATCCATTTTTACTTCCCTTTATTTTTGCACATATGACACATGTATACATGAGTAACTTTCATAGTTCATAAAATGTAAAGCCAAAATATTATCACAAGTATTAGAAGACATGAAAATATTGCAACTCAATTTGCACATATAAGTGAAGCTCTTATTCATATCAAAGGATTGACAATGTTCATCATTAAACCATCCCAACATTGGTGAATAAACCTTACTTGCATCAAATTTACATGCTACTACATGCTTAAATAAGCAAACATGCAATAAGTCTTTTGACACAAAATCATCACCAAGATTAGAGGTCATATCAAAAGGATTAAACATTGTTTCTTTTGCATCAACAGTTAATTCATTGGGTGCACTCAAAATTGTTGATACTTCAACTCTTTGATCACATGACGCATTCATGACAGTAACACGATTCTCTAAAATAGTTGGTGTGCTCAAATCAATAGGTAACACAACACATGATGTATTCAAGTTAACTAGGCATGCATCATTCTCATGTGAAAGTTGAAAATCTGTACCTTTGTCATTACCTCTTATGATCAACTCAGATGATGTAGGCACTCTTGATAGAGGCGAGGGTGTCCCGATCTTTCGATGAGATGATAGCTATCGTTTTTGGTGGAGTAGACTTTGACGATCCGACTACGAACGTGCGAGGACGTCGCGCCTTAGCAATCGCTAAACCAACTCCGAGAGGTTATTGACCACGCCGGAGCACAATCAACCTGACCACGAGGGTCTATCTCCTGCAAGCAAACGAAGAACAAGCAAGAAACTAAGATTTGCAATCTGGATATTGCGAATATAAGATGAAAGCTTTATTGATAAAGGTGGGGTTCTGTGACGTCTTGGTCTGGTCGTTGAACACAAACGAAGTACGCGAAGTTGCAGCTATGGCGAACTTTTAATCTAAACAAAACCCAAAGTCTAAACGGTGCCCTAAGGGCTGTATATATGGAGGAAGAGGAGGGGATTTCGTGGCCCTTGAAGGAGGGGTCCGAAACCAACCCTATCTCTTGTTTCCCCACACATACGGACTCTAAAAACAGCCTATACTCAAGTATTTCGAAATTACATGGGCCTGGCCCAATAATAAGGTGATGCAGCACCTATAATAGCCTCTGGACGAAATTGATGAAGTGACATCTTGTATATTTCGTCCAAGGCTTCCTGCACTCATTATGGTGGCTTCAAAGTCCTGAAATCATCACTTGTAACTCCGTTCTTGTTCACCTTGTGCATGCCATCATCTCCATGCTTGAACTTGCTCCAAGGTTCCTCTTTCTTGTCCAAGCTAGGCCCTTCATTTGTAAGCAAAACAAATGTATCCAATTTAGGCAGCATCATATTCTCATGAACTTTAGAATCATTACCAAGAAACGAAAGTACCTGATATTTTAATTGGCGTGCGCGAGCTCTAGTAATTGATCCAGTATGTATAGAAGCAGGGGCTGTGGGTGTAACAATGGTATTGATGTCCTCATCATCCTCCCCTTCTTGAAATGAAGTCGTCCTCGACGGAAGCTCATCTTCCTCACCCAAATAAGGCTTCAGATCTGCAATGTTAAAAGTGGGACTAACCCCAAAATCTGCAGGCAGCTCAAGTTTATATGCATTATCATTTATTTTCTCTAACACCTTAAAAGGACCATCAGCATGTGGCATTAGCTTTGATTTGCGCAAATCAGGAAATATATCCTTACGCAAATGTAACCAAACAAGATCTCCAGGTGCAAACACAACATGTTTTCTACCCTTATCTCCAGCAAGTTTATATTTAGCATTCATACGCTCAATGTTCTCCTTAGTTAACTCATGCATTTTTAAGATCAATTCAGCACGTTGTTTAGCATCAAAATTAACCTTCTCCGAAGATGGAAGAGGCAACAAATCAATTGGTGCACGAGGAAGGAAACCATACACAATTTCAAAAGGACACATCTTAGTAGTAGAATGCAATGAACGATTATAAGCAAATTCAATATGAGGCAAGCATTCTTCCCACATTTTCTTGTTATTCTTCAAAACAGCCCTAAGCATAGTAGACAATGTTCTATTGACTACTTCAGTTTGTCCATCAGTTTGGGGGTGACATGTAGTACTAAAAAGCAGTTTAGTCCCCAACTTAGTCCATAAACATCTCCAAAAGTGGCTAAGAAATTTAGTATCACGATCTGAAACAATAGTATTTGGCACACCATGCAAGCGTATAATTTCACGAAAGAACAAATCAGCAACATTAACAGCATCATCGCTTTTATGACATGGTATAAAGTGTGCCATTTTCGAGAACCTATCCACGACAACAAATATGCTATCCCTCCCCTTCTTTGTTCGAGGTAAACCTAAAACAAAGTCCATAGATATATCCTCCCAAGGAACACTAGGTACAGGCAAAGGCATATATAAACCATGAGGATTGAGTCGTGACTTAGCTTTTTGACATGTAGTGCAGCGAGCAACAAAACGCTCAACATCCCGTCTCATCTTTGGCCAAAAGAAATGGGTAGCAAGTATATCCTCCGTCTTCTTCACGCCAAAGTGTCCCATTAATCCTCCTCCATGCGCCTCCTGCAACAACAAAAGACGAACGGAGCTAGCTGGAATGCATAGCTTGTTAGCACGAAACACAAATCCATCGTTAACGACGAACGTGTTCCATGTTCTCCCTTCCTTACAATTCTGCAATACATCTTTAAATTCAGCATCATGCACATATTGATCTTTGATGGTCTCCAAACCAAATATTTTAAAGTCAAGTTGTGAAAGCATAGTATAACGACGAGACAATGCATCAGCAATAACATTTTCTTTACCCTTCTTGTGTTTAATGACATAAGGGAAAGTCTCAATAAATTCAACCCATTTAGCATGTCTACGGTTCAGTTTTGCTTGACTTTTAATGTGTTTCAAAGATTCATGATCAGAATGTATAACAAATTCTTTGGGCCATAAATAATGTTGCCATGTTTCTAAGGTCCGAACAAGAGCATATAATTCTTTATCATAAGTAGAATAGTTCAGACTAGGCCCACTCAATTTTTCAGAAAAGTATGCAACAGGTTTGCCATCTTGTAATAAAACACCTCCTAATCCAATTCCACTAGCATCACATTCAAGCTCGAAAGTCTTATTAAAATCAGGAAGTTGGAGTAAAGGAGCATGTGTCAACTTATCTTTCAATACCGTGAAGGCTTCTTCCTGTGAGGTACCCCAAACAAAAGGCACATCCTTCTTTGTAAGCTCATTGAGAGGTGCAGCAATGGTGCTGAAATCTCTCACAAAATGCCTATAGAAACCAGCGAGTCCAAGAAAACTCCTCACTTGAGTGACCGTTTTGGGCTGTGGCCAACTCTCAATAGCTTCAATCTTGGCTTTATCAACTTCAATTCCCTGTGGAGTAACAACATAGCCAAGAAAAGATACTCGGTCGGTGCAAAAGGTGCACTTCCCAAGGTTACCAAACAAACGTGCATCACGTAAAGCAATAAAAACAGCACGTAAATGTTCCAAATGTTCCTCCAAAGATCTGCTATAAATCAGTATATCATCAAAATAAACAACCACAAATCGTCCAATGAAAGCACGTAAAACTTCGTTCATTAATCTCATGAAAGTACTAGGTGCATTAGTTAACCCAAAAGGCATGACTAACCACTCATATAATCCAAACTTTGTTTTAAATGCTGTTTTCCATTCATCCCCCAATTTCATACGAATTTGATGGTATCCACTACGCAAATCAACTTTGGAGAATATTGTAGAGCCACTCAATTCATCAAGCATATCATCTAGTCTAGGAATAGGATGACGATAACGAATAGTAATATTATTAATGCCTCTACAATCAACACACATACGCGATGTACCATCCTTTTTCGGCACTAGAATAATAGGAACAGCACAAGGACTAAGGGATTCGCGTATATAACCTTTGTCGAGCAACTCCTGTACTTGACGCATAATCTCCTTCGTCTCCTCTGGATTGGTACGGTATGGCGCACGGTTTGGCAACGAAGCACCGGGAATTAAGTCAATCTGATGCTCAATCCCGCGAATAGGTGGTAATCCCAGTGGCACGTCTTGTGGAAAGACGTCAGCGAACTCCTGCAAAATGTTAGTGACCACAGGAGGCAAAGAGGAAGGCACGTCCTCGAATGAAAATAACGCCTCTTTGCACACAAAAGCATAGCAAACAGAATTGCTGAAATCTAGATCATCAATATCAGATTTGGTGGCAAGTAAGCATGCACTTTTCAATTTAATTTCAGAAGCAACACTAGATGGTTTATTATTAGGCTTCATTTGTTGCTCAAATTCTTTTGCCACAATCTGATTTTCACTCTTATTTTTCTCCTGTTTTGCTTTACTAGCTCTATTAATATCATCTTTCAAAATAGAATCAGGAGTCATAGGAAGCAAAGTAATATGTTTATCCTTATGAACAAGAGTATACTGATTGTTTCTACCATGGTGTACAGAATTTTTATCAAATTGCCATGGTCTACCAAGTAATAATGAACAGGCTTGCATGGGTACCACATCACAATCAACATAATCAGCATATGTAGAGATACTAAAATGCACACGAACAGTACGTGTTACCTTAACCTTGCCGCTGTTGTTGAACCATTGGATATAGTAAGGATGTGGATGTGGTCTTGTGGTGAGAGATAGCTTCTCCACCATCTCCATGCTAGCCAAGTTGTTGCAGCTCCCTCCATCTATGATGACGCGAACAGAACGTTCCTTCACAACTCCCTTTGTATGGAACAAATTATGCCTCTGATTTTGCTCAGCTTGTGTGACCTGCACACTCAAAACACGTTGAGCAACTAAACATTCATACCTGTCAGCGTCTTCAGGAGCCATGTATTGCGTCTCATGATCAGAATCATCTCCACCGTGTTCTTCACTTGTAATAAGAGCCAAAGTCTCCTCATCATAATCACTAGCGGACTCATACCCACCATCCTCAGTAGCAATCATAACACGCGGAGATTGGCATTCTCGCGCATAATGACCTCTTCCCTTACAACGACGACAAATAATATCATGTGTGTGCCCTGTTGATGCCATAGATGAAGAAGAGCTCTGGGCAGGCCCAGAAGGTGTACTCTTGGCAGATGGTGGTGGTGGTGCCTGTTTTCTTGTATCTCGGTTGGAATTGGCGGCTGAAGTCAGTGGTGCCGCAGTAGGACGTGTGGGAGTAGAGGAGGCACGCGGTGTCCATGATGAAGATCGACCTGCAGAAAAATTAGTTCGCGCCAATGCCTGTCGATCCTGCACTTCACGTTCAGCTTTACAAGCAAGATGGAATAAACGAGTGATATTATTATACTCCTTATACTCTAGAATGGTCTGAATCTCTCTATTTAATCCACCCATGAAACGTGCAAGCATAGCTTCATTCTCCTCAACAATACCACATCTAATCATGCCAGTTTGTAATTCCTGATAATATTCTTCTATAGAATTTTTTCCTTGTCTTAAGCGCTGCAATTTTTTGAAGTAATTCACGTTGATAATATGGTGGAACCCAACGAGTACGCATAGCAGTTTTCAAAGCAGCCCACGTAGCTGGAATAGGATATAATCTACAATGTTCAGACCACCATACACATGCAAAACTAGTGAAAGCACAAACAGCAGCAGCAACACGTCGTTCCTCGGGATATTGTAAACATGTAAAATGTTGTTCAGTTTCTAACTCCCAAGTAAGATATATATCAGGAACATATCTACCCTCGAATGGTGGAATATTCAATTTTAATTTAGGAAGATCGTCATGATCTCGTACCTGAAGTGGTTGTGCAGGCCTACCATTGCGATTATTTGCATGTGGACGACCTGGTGCTGGTGGTTGCACGTACTTATGATTTTGATCAACCTCATCCTCATAATCGCCCGCATAATCATCCTCCTCCTCGGCACCAGCAGCAGCAGGAGCAGGAGCCAAAGAAGCATCAACAGTAGGTACAGCAGCACCAGAAGTTTGGCCATCCTCAAGAGGAACACGCTTCGCTCGTCCGAACTGATTTGGAAGGGGGCGTTGTTGTTGTCGTTGCAGAGGTGCGACAGGTGCAGCCGGTGGTGGTTGGGGAAGACGCGTGAGCAATTCATTAAACTTGTTATCCAGCTTTGTCTCGAACGACTTCTCCATGCCATCTATCTTCTCCATGGCCTCTTCAAATCTGTTTAGCACATCTCCCACCTGGCCACTCATCATTTGCTGAAATTTATCATGCAACTCCTTGTTCGTCATGTTCTCCCAGTCAATCTCGTCGGCTTGTGATCCTGCCATGGTTAGCAGCAATAGAAACACACAAGAATATGATCCTACAGACTACTAGAAAGTGGTGGTGGTGTGGTGTGGTGTCACAAATCCGTCAAGCAAATCTCAAATTCTTACCAGTTCTTACCCAGCAGCAGGTGGTGATCGGCAACCTTTGTAGTCAAAACTCTCAGAGCTTGGACAGAGCGATTGCCAGGTGGTGTCAAACGCACGATGTAGATGTATGTGGAGCTGGGAAGGCTTAGCAAAAAGGGTCAGCAATAATCAATTCAGAGATGCAATGTTGAATAAACTCTCAACGACGGTACTGTGCTGGTCCTAGGCTAGACCGTGCTAGAGACGCGAGCCTAGAACACTAACAAAAATCACGGCGCTGCACGTAAACAAGGGAGGAGCACACTCTGAATTTTTTTTCTTTTTTTTTGCACTTTTTTTTTGCTCCGCAACAATTTTTTTTCGAAAAAGTCTACAAATGGTCTAAAAACTGCCTAGCCAGAATTTTCCAGACTTAGTTTTTTTTTTTTTGAAACTGGAACTATTTTTCTTCTGCGGGTAGCACGAAAATTGGGGAATCCGACTTGTTCACGACTCGCAGTATCGCGTGATCTGGAACTCTAAAATAAAGGAATAAATACTGGACTCGGACTAGGACTGGTGGCAGAGATGAATATGGTGGAACTCGGACTGGTGATGGTATATGACGGTAGTATATGTGGACTCGGATTGGTGGTGGTATATGGACTCGGATCGGTGGTGGTATATGGACTCAGAGAAATAGCAGATAAGCTGTGGTGGTATATGGTAGGGGCGATGATGATGGTGCGGCGGCGGCGTGACAACTTGTGAACAGAACTCGAAACTCTAAAGAACTAGACGCTAAGACCAGCAACTTGACACGACGATGCAACCGCAAATTCAACAAAGCAAAAACCCTAAAAAGATTATGCAAAGGCTCAGATTGGTTCGGATATGATGAACTAACCCTAATTTTTTTTTTGGCTTTTTCCTGGACTGTAGGTATGAAGAACAGACTCGATCTAAACTACGAAAAACTGTAAATCTCACCGAGCAACCAGGGAATCTGATACCACTTGATAGAGGCGAGGGTGTCCCGATCTTTCGATGAGATGATAGCTATCGTTTTTGGTGGAGTAGACTTTGACGATCCGACTACGAACGTGCGAGGACGTCGCGCCTTAGCAATCGCTAAACCAACTCCGAGAGGTTATTGACCACGCCGGAGCACAATCAACCTGACCACGAGGGTCTATCTCCTGCAAGCAAACGAAGAACAAGCAAGAAACTAAGATTTGCAATCTGGATATTGCGAATATAAGATGAAAGCTTTATTGATCAAGGTGGGGTTCTGTGACGTCTTGGTCTGGTCGTTGAACACAAACGAAGTACGCGAAGTTGCAGCTATGGCAAACTTTTAATCTAAACAAAACCCAAAGTCTAAACGGTGCCCTAAGGGCTGTATATATGGAGGAAGAGGAGGGGATTTCGTGGCCCTTGAAGGAGGGGTCCGAAACCAACCCTATCTCTTGTTTCCCCAAACATACGGACTCTAAAAACAGCCTATACTCAAGTATTTCGAAATTACATGGGCCTGGCCCAATAATAAGGTGACGCAGCACCTATAATAGCCTCTGGACGAAATTTATGAAGTGACATCTTGTATATTTCGTCCAAGGCTTCCTGCACTCATTATGGTGGCTTCAAAGTCCTGAAATCATCACTTGTAACTCCGTTCTTGTTCCCCTTGTGCATGCCATCATCTCCATGCTTGAACTTGCTCCAAGGTTCCTCTTTCTTGTCCAAGCTAGGCCCTTCATTTGTAAGAAAAACAAATGTATCCAATTTAGGCAGCATCATATTCTCATGAACTTTAGAATCATTACCAAGAAACGAAAGTACCTGATATTTTAATTGGCGTGCGCGAGCTCTAGTAATTGGTCCAGTATGTATAGAAGCAGGGGCTGTGGGTGTAACAATGGTATAGATGTCCTCATCACACACGTTCCCGCGCCCTGCGCATCCACTACCAACCCCGCACAATGCATGCGGCATGCGTGGTGGAAACCACAGGAGTAGTGGGTGAGGTAAAGGTAAAATGGCAGTTACCCCCGGTTCCCACGCGGACGCCCTAATGGGCTCCCTTGGACGTGTGCACCCCTGGTTTACAACACGAACAGGGTGCGCCATTTAAATGATTAAGATGCCACGGAAACTTGGGAGCCAGACCAGGCCCAAGTTAATGAAAAAGCAAAGAAGATCTCAAAAAGGACTATACCAGCCCCGGCAAGGTCAACACATACGCATGTGCATCTGTTGGGCCTACCCCAACGACGCCTTGAACGCGCGTGTGGGCCAGGCCCAGGGGCTCCTGCTGGTGCAACAAACATACGCGTTTGTTGCCCCGACTTATGCACCGGCATGCAGCAAGACATACATCTAGTATCATGGATTGACATAAGATAAGCCAGAGAAACCGCTCTTCGTGAGATCAAGGAGAGCATTAAGAAGACCAAGGTGACTAGAGAACCACCTAGGAAGGTTTCCCTTGCTGGGCAGGCGAGCCCGGCAGGGTCGAGACTATGACTAGAGATCAACCCCAAAGCCGCTCCAGCAAGGTTCTCGGGGCCACCAAGGCTCCAAGAAATGAGCTCGGCAAGCTCCATGCTGGCAGGCCTCCGCCAAGATGCCACCACTCCACCTCATCGCACACGAGACATTAATCGATGCGGTGTCGAGCTCTCAAGTGGCTAGATGGATCCTGTTGGGTACGTGGCAACCCGCTGGAGAAGAGATTAGCTTTATTGACACCCATCCAGATGGCGTGTCACGCTAATAAGGAGAGGATGGATAAGCGGCGCGGCAGGCTTGCCGGGCTTCAGCATCAGCATGACACCTAGCAGTGCATTTAATGTACTTTGTCCTAACTACCAGAGTTAGGTATGATAACACTGTTAGCTATCTAATCATACTAAAATGACTGTTTTGCCACTGTGGTCGCCCCTTAACCTATAAAAGGAGGCCCAATGCAACCTAGCAAAGGGTTCAAAAAACATGACTCCCAACACTTGTACGTGCATAGCTGCTCCCCCGAGGCGCACTTGGCGGGCTTGAGCACTCTGCGCCTTCGTGTTCCTCGAAATCAATCCACCACAGCAGGAGTAGGGTTTTACGCTACAAAGCGGCCCGAACTTGGGTAAAAGAGAGCTGTCCATCGTCGCATTGGCCTGCTGTTTCTGCTGTTTGTGTGATGTGACCGTCCCCTTGATGAACCACAAAGGGGCAGCCCTGCCCCATAGGTGATCGTGCTTCCACGCCGACATATTTATATAATGCAAATCACGAGCAAGAAGTGACATTTTTTTACACATTCACATTAATATGGCTAGGTAAATTACAAGCTAAGGTACCATTATACTTATATCCCTATGCAAAAGGTGGAGTACATGTCCGAAGAGTAGAGGCGCGCACACACACACTCCCTACCAAACACACCTTTTGTGCACGCGCATGCGAGTTACGTGATGCACCCCAAATAGACTCGTATGTGTACAATTTGTGCACGCGCGGGTACACGTGATGGAGCACATTTATTTAAGCCGGATGGCGAACCCAAACAGTAGTAGCATTCATTCCCCTCCCACTGCCTCTTCTCTGCTCGCTCTCGCCCGATAGCCATGGCCCGGCCGAAGGTAACGACATACGCCATGCTCCCGCCGGAGTGGCACTTTGAGCTGCTTCCGAAGATTTGGAGGCGGCGCGAAGCCCAGATCGCAGCCGTCCTGCCTCCGGACAAGCCATAGCCGGAGGAGGAGGCGGTGGAGGCGGAGCAGCACGTGATCACGAAGGACGCAGAGCCGGAATAGGAGGAGGACAACACGGGTGAAGCGGAGCTGGAGGAGGACGAGGATGACGCTGGCAAGGCGGAGCCGGCGGCACCGGCTGCATGATTCGCCATGGCCGATGCCATGGCGGAGTTGACCCAAGAGGAGGGGGCGGCGGAACAGCAGGCCATCCTCGAGTCCATCTAGTCAGAGGCCGAGGTGGAGGCCAACCACCACTTCCTCTGCCAGTGGGAGTGGGGGATCAACAAGATGTTTGTTGAACTGGAGGAGAAGCTGGAGTTGCAGCAGGCGGCCGCTTACCCATCTCCGACGACGAGTAGTTTGGTATAGCTTAGGTTATGTGCATAGTACTAGTTACTACTCCTATTGCATGGTTTGTGTGGATTTGAGATATCTAATACGTACTCCTCAATGTAAACTGCTTTGAAGATGAATGAATGAAAGCTTGGCGCCTCTGAGCGCCCTTTGTTTGATAAAAAATATCTAATATAAGTGGAACGTGGTACTCCCACCTTTCTGGTTTAAAGGGCTCATCTAAAAAAATAGATTTCCATTATATTAGGCTCACGTTGGTCCAAGTTAAAGGGCTTTGAATATGACGCCACAATTATTTCATAGAGATAAAGAGAAAGGAAATTAGACTACCCACAGTTGGAGTAAAACATAGGTGGTAACATCACACTTATCAAGACAAAATAGATGACATGGCAAGTAATTAATGATGAAAGAGAGACAGTAGTAGAGCAAGTACAATAAGATGACATAGGCGGGATATCTCTACTTGAAAAGAACGTAAGGTTCCCATTTCATCTTTCTTCTCACCACCCCTTCGTCCAACCTTCCATGTACATGATAATCAATCACCTTAATTTGCTTACCTTCTGAACCAATTCCACTTTAATTTACTTACCAAACTTCTAATCAAAATATAAGGTAATTCATGGCCAGAATTTGATGAACATTTATTTACACAATCGCATTATTATTGATAGGTAAATCATAAGCTAACGTACTAGAATATTTATATCCCGTTGCAACGCACGGGCATTGTTCTAGTAGTATATTTGTGTTGAGTTGGAAGATAGAGAAGAGAAGAGAGAAGACAAGCGGCCTACAAACTAACAGCCGGCTGTAGCACATGATCGTAGAGACTTTGTGAGAGAGGGAGGTGGGCCATGTATCAATGAAGTAGTACTTATTTACATCTAACTATTATACTTGTCGGCTATATACTTGGCTATAGTTGACATGGCAACATCATATAGCCAGCAGCTAGCTGTACTGTTAACCATGCTCATTGCTAGTTACTACTGTAAATGACTAACATCACACATAGCAAGACATGTAGTATGAGTCTACAACCTAATAAATGAAGAGTTGCATGACACCACATATGTTACTCCCCACTATAGAGGTAGTTACTAGTCTAAGTTACTCCCCGCTGTGGGTAGTCATGCATGCATCTTTTTGTAGTACTACTATTAGACCGGTCGTTTCCCACAGACATGCCCGGGTGGTGGAAGAGGAAGGAGAAGAGAAGCGGGCTGTGGAGTACACTAGCTGGAGCACGAGCTAGAAGGAACTTTCATGCCAAACAATGCTTAGTACAATATTTAGTAGTACTAGCAACTAGTAGTAGCTAGTATGAATTGGCCTTTAGGTTGCATGTGGATGACATGGCTACAACATGCAGGCTGCATGTTGAACAACATGCAGGCTGTAGTTCGACAGCCTACCGCTCCGCCTCGCACGGTTTGGCCATGCAAGATTTGCATGCAGGCATGTCATGCACGTAGTTGTCGAAGTCGTGCTCGAAAAAGGGCGACGAGGTCCGCTAGTCTACGTTGGTTCCCTACGCCCGGAAAACAAACTAATCCCAGTCACTGTAAATGTCGTGCGTGCTTAAATTTCTGGCTAGTGGATGGACACGAAGATGCCGTACAACGAACCGCCCGCCGGCTCCCTAATCTAAAATATAAACTGCACTAGTTCACGCCCGCACAACATCCATTCCGAAGGGACGAAGTGCATTGAAGAAAAATGAAGGGACGAAGCGCTGCAGCTACCATCTCATCTCGTGTAAACCAGTTCCCAATGGGACAAGGCAGTTCATTGCCATTGCCATGGATTCGCAGGGCGGTGGTGCTTCTCGTCCTTATACAGGTTGGGAGACATTGGACGACGATCCTTTGGGAGAAATCATAAGTCGCTCCGACTTCCTCACATCCGCAAGTCTCAGCGGTACTTGCACCAAATACTTTAAGATGACGCATAAATATGCGTGGGAGAAGGCCATGCTAGTTGGTCTGCCATGCGTCCTTGAGGACGAGGATATTTCCTGGGGGGTCTCTCAAACGCGGCGTGGCTGTAGTTGCAAGTTGACGCCCCTTGAGATGCCTACACTGTGGGGCACTCGAGTGGCTGCGGGCGCGCCGCTATGACCCGATTGGGACAACTTTTTCTGACTGGGCAGACATTGCGGAGAGGATTTAGGGCCGGGGTCCGGCTCTAAAACTTCAGTGAACACAAAGCAACGCTCAAAGGCCTAAACTATGTCACTTATCGACATTGTACGTTAGACTAGCCACAGTGGGAGTAACTTCAACACTAACATTGAGTCCAACTCAGCAAATTTGCCTATGTGGCAATGAGTTAATGAGGAGAGAGATAGTTTTAGTAACTTAGCTAGTTACTCATACTATGAGTAACATCAGACATACCAATACAATATGTGTCTATAACCTAATAAATGAAGCTTTGCATGGCATAACACTTATGTTACTACTACCCACTATGAAGATAGTAACATAGTCCAGGGATATGTGTATGTTACTCTCCACTATGGCTAGTCTTAATGATACTATGGGTGACATGCATTATTATTTTCTTAGTCCTGGTTTATTGGCCCCCTTCGCATTTTGTGCTAAATTTTGACCTTAGATTTAACTAACAAAATGTTATGCATGTGACCAAAAATAATATCACTAGAAACTATGTTCAAACACAAATCCAATGATATAATTTTTGGTGACATGCATTAACATTTTATTAGTTAAATCTTTGGTCAAAATTTGGCACAAAATACAATGGGGACCAATAAACTAGGACGGAGGTAGTACTAGTAACTAGTAGTACTGGTAGATGCTCATAATTAATTATACAAACATACGGGTGACTCACACACTAACTAGTACTAGTACTACTTCTCACATGCTGGCCAGACGCAATCGTTCTCTTTGTCGTCCTTGTCGGTGGCACCCCACCGTGCTTGGATCTCTGCCCAGCTCTCCTCAACGTCGTGGTAGCTAACGCTGCGATCCTAGGAGGTGGAGGCATCAGGGCATGCTGGCCAGATGCCGTCGTTCTCCTTCCCGGCCTTGTCGGCGACACCCCACCATGCTTGGATCTCTGCCGACCTCTCCTTAGCAGCACATGCGTCCTCTTCTTTCCTGCAATGGCTGGACTCTCTTTTCTTGAGTGCTTTCTACCTTTTCCGCTCCCTCTATGCATCTTTGCCGCCTCTTGCTCTACCGCCCATTCGGCCTTGGCAGCTTCAAAGTCCGCCCACGTAGGTCTGAGGTCGCGAGCGGCGATGAACTCGGCACGGCGGGATGCCATCGCTTCCTTACCATTTAGTGTGTGGTCGTGGGCGGCGACAAACTCGGCGCGGCAAGATGCCAGCGCTTCCTTACCGGTTAGTGTGCGGCGCGGTGGCATGAATGATGCTTGGAGAGAGCTCTGGGGCAGGGTGGCCGGACAACCGTATAGTGCATTGGTTTTTGAAGAGCTCGAGGAAAAATTACGAAGGAAATTTGGATTCCCCTTCAATCCTGGTCATTTATTATCAAACATAGTTAATTTCCGTAGCCTCTAGAAATTGTGTGCACTCACCCTATTGTGGCTTGCTTTCTTATTGGCCGCAATCCCAGCCACGCGGATCACACGCGTGCACCAGGATCGAATGGCATTCCACGTCCCTCTCATCACACCCGTGTAGCTGTAGCTGGGATTTGATGTTTCTTCGCTACTACCTCCGTCCTGGTTTATTGGTCCCCTACACATTTTGTGCTAAATTTTGACTTTGGATTAACTAACAAAATGTTAATGCATGTAACCACAAATAATATCACGAGAAGCTATGTTTAAATATGAATCCAATGGTATAATTTTTGGTGACATGCATTATTATTTTCTTAGTTCAATCTATGGTTAAAGTTTGGCACAAAATACTAAGGGGACCAATAAATCAGGATGGTGGTAGTAAATGTCTACAAAATGCACATAATGGCCTAAATATGGTAAATGTACCCGGAAAAGTGCCAAATTTGAACACGGTGCTTTGTAGGGTCTATGTTGATCGTAGAAAAAAGTCAAGTGCCACATTAATTAAGTACTTTTACAAACTACAAAAACAATACCAGCACGCCCGCGTCTGACCGCCCTGGCCCACCGAAACCCCTTCCCTCGCCCGCGTGCACTTCCCACCTGAAACGGCCAGCGCCACTCCAGAATGTCAATGCCACATTCATGCCCGACACGACCTCTCATTGGCGTCGGCATTGCAGCAGCGCTACGGTCGAGAGACCGCCACCCGCGGCGCTTCCCAGTGCATGCGACTGCTCCGCGTTCTAACGACACCACGACCACCGGTCCGTTTACCTACATTAATGACACGCGGCTGCCGATGAACGTACTCCGGTGTTACCTGTCCGTCCATCTGCCGTGGCTTGCCATTCGCCCGCTATATTAACTTCAGCCCCAGCCATAGCCACAGACCCACTGTCATTCTCCTTCGGTCCCTTTCTCCTGGCGGCACCACTCCAACCATGGCCTCCTCACGCACCAAAGCTCTCTGGGATGTACTGTCACCGGAGCAGACAAAGGGCATTGCCGGCTCCACTCTGGGCGCGCTCCAAAGCTTTCTTGGATGTACTGTCACAGGAGCAGACGAAGGACATCGCCTGCTCCCCCTCGGCCGGCCTGCATCGCCACGACCACGAAGCCGGCATGTCTACACATGCGCCTCCATCAGCGAGGAAGAGTAGTGCATGGTAGGTCACCGCCGCTCTGGTCCCAGGAAGGCCACCACTCCTCCCCTCCATAGACGCCAAGCTTGGTGGGCTCAACATCGGCGGCCGATTAGCCACTTGACGGCGGCGTGAAGGCAGAAATCTTCAGAACCTTGTGCACTGGAGGAGGAGGTTATGGAGGCGGAGCTAGACAGCGCCCAGGCGGATGAGGAGGAGGCGAAGTCAATAGCCGGAGGGTCAGTTCTCGGGGCTCATGGCCGGACATGGTGGTCGGGCGCCGGCGATCATTTAGATTAGGTTTAGAGTAGGTTTTAGTATGATTTGTGTGAAAAATGTAATGAATTTCGTCCAGTTTATAGGAAAAGTTTTTGAAATGTAATGAATTTCATCCGATTTATATGAAATTTGCTTTGCTTGCACAAATTTTGTCCGGTTAGTTCATATAGTTGTCAAAAGGTATGCAGGCAGCATTGGATGGCATCCTCCAGCATTAGTGCCCGCGGACAGGTGCTGGTGTAAATTTGTGGGTCAACGTTGGAGATGCCCTAACCATCATGCTATAATCCCTAATAGTGCTCCATTATTTTGCAGGGAACATTTATCCGTCGATCAAAATCAGATCGCGAATCGTGGATGTGCATGGGGTATTCGGTGTCACGTGGAATCTTGTAACTGACGACTCCCACTTGGGACGCACTATCTTAGCAGTCGTTACGCTTGGTACCATTGAAGGGCAACAAGGTGCCACGACCTATCACGATCGGACCATGATCATGTATCCAGGTTTGATATGCCAGGTATACCAGATGGACGGCGGCGTGTTCGACCCCCGTGATGCTACTTGGGTGCGCAAGAATACACTTGGAGAGTACTCGGTTTTCATTGGGGACAGCTACCTCATAGTGAAATTGATGCCTCCTTCTGTGCACGACGCCGATGGCCTTCTAATGGAGGGAGTACTACATGTGGTCTCCAACCCTCGAACTACACAGTGAAATTGCCCTTAAAGAAAAACCAGACGATCATATCATGTTGCTGCTGTGTTTCGCACTCCTCCCTTGTAAGAGTGGAGACGCTTGCTTACATAAAAATGGAAGAAGTGGAGATGCTCTACCATGCTGTTCATGTCCTCATCAATCCACTGACATGTGGGACATCCAACACGTGCCAAGCAGCAATTTATTGCCGTATCTTGATATCTAGGCTACGCATCGGTCTTAAGAGAAGTCTGCTGCATGAACCACTTCACACAAGTAGTAGGCATGGTGAGCAATCTTCAAGTCATCACCTTGTTTCAAAAAATCTTCAACTCATCAAGTTAAGAAATAAAAATAGTATGAACCAGTGCACATGCCAAGTTCACTGGGCTGCTGTGTTTCGCACTCCTCCGTCGTAAGAGTGGAGACGCTATCATAAAAAAAATGAATCTGTAACACCCCAAAAATTTAATCATGTTTTTACTAAATAAAATTTGGCCAAAATTAAAATTTTGAATTTTTACTAGGTCTTTTATTAATTTCAGAACCATTTTCTGTTTCTGTTTTTCAAAATTCTTCCCTCCATATAGAAATTTTTGAAATAATATTGTGGCCTTGAGAGCTTTCTTAAATCATTTCAATTACATTTTAATAACAGTAAGAATTATTTTCAAAATAAAATTTGCCCAAAACAATTCTTTTAATAGCATTTACAATATTTTAAATACCTCTGTTGCACTACAACTACTTTAAATAATTCTTTTAAAATCCCACAAAAAATTATGGGAGGTCATGTGATGCCTATATATCACTTTTATGCAAAAACCTAACTTGGTCCTTTGGAAATTTTGAGTGGAAAAACCTCTTTCCAATTCTGTCCAGTATTTGAGTTTCTACTACAACCCCAATTTTCCTTGCCCCAAAAATCCTGAAATTTTTCCCACTTATAGTTCTTACAACCAAACCCTTAAGTCCAAAAGTTTAGCTCCATTGGAATCCTTTTAGTTCACCAAATATTCCCCTAAAGTTTCTGTCCAGAATTGAAATTCTTCAAAACTTGCACTAGCAAGTATTTGTTTTTGCCAAACCAACTCCAGCACCATATCTATCATCCAAAGAGACACCATCCTGCCAAATATCACTTCCAACAAAATTCCCTAGCTAGCTCTAGCATTTTAGCAAGCAGTTTGTGTGCATGACAAAATTCTACAAAGTTTTGAACTGCACCTAACTCTAGCTTGTTTTACCAAACCAGCATGTCTAGAATCCTTGACATCCTAACAAACATCACACTGCCAAAAACCAGCTCCTCAGGACCATCCTAGCGCCCCCTGGAAATTGATCGAACGCCCTGTGGGCGTGTCCAGAGCGCGTCCGGAGTGCCTTCTTTGCATGCATCGGCAGCGAGCTCTTGTCGTTCTTCCGCTGCCTCCCCTGCAGCCGAACCCCTCCTACCTTGTCGTGCAAGCCACCAGCAACCTCGCCGACACCCTCCTTGGCCGCTAGCACCGTACATCACCATCCATCGCCGCCGTTTGCCGCTGTCGTCTCGGGCACGTCTCTGCCCGAGACATACGCGAGCCGCTAGCCCGTCCCTATCCATCTACAGCCACTCAAGGCTATCCGCGGCCCACCGACCACGCAACGGCCTCACCGGCCTCACCACCGTCCACGGTTTCGCCATTAATGGCCGCTACCGCCGTGGCCCTCTCTGGAACATTGCGGAACCGACCTCCCGAGCAAATATAAGTTCACCCCGAGCCCGGCCTTGCACCCCCACCACATACGCTCATGCCCACTCGACCGCCTGATCACTCAACCTAGCTCGGGAAGGTCTTCCCCTCCGTTTCTAGCAGCAATGGCTGCCGCCACTTATCTGTCAAATTCCTCACCCCCATGGCCTCATCTCCAGCAAGACCTTACCAGTAGCCCCTCCTGACCATCGCAAGCCTTCCTAGATCATCGATTCCACCAGGGGAAGCCCGTAGGTGAATGTTCCAATTTGATTCACCGGAGCGCCGCGGGGGACCTCGCCGCCGGCAACTCTGCCCATCTCTTCGACCGTGCAAAGCACCAGGAGGACCGCCGGGACCTTCTGAGCCCGTTTCCATGCTCATCCCCCCAGGAGTCACCGCCGTTCACCGGCGAGGGCCGCCGGAGCCTTGCGTTCCGCTCGGACAAAGGAGAAGGGCGGGGGAAGACCAGTCAAACAAGACAGGTGGGCTCGCGGGACCCACCGTCAGTGGCTGGTGGTCGGGACCCGCGTCAGAAAGTGGAAGCGTATTACACTGAAACTACGCCTTCCCCACTGGAAGACGTAATTTCTGGAATCCACCTTCGGCGTCGGTAGCCTCCTACGCGGCCGAACAGCTGGGCAGGGCCCTGTAACGCCAGACGTCTACGCAGCGCTCAGGGCGCACTTCTGCTCCTTCCTCTTTTTCTTTTTCAGCAAACTTGCAAAAATCCTACAGTAGCCATTTCAAAACCAAAATTGGTGATTCAAATTTATAAATACTTCTAGAATGATGATCTATTTACCTAGACTAGGTGAACATTTTTTTTCCTAAGTTTTGTTCCCACTGGATCTAATAAATAGTTCTTTTCCTTGTTTATTCCAGCTTAGAAATTCCATAACTAATTCATATAAACTCCAAATAATTTGATTATTTTTCTCGTATTTCTAATTTTTCATCTAGTTGATTTTAGTATTTATTTCAAAAATATTTGAAATAATTTTTAGTACTGTTTTTGCTATATGTGGTGAATTAAATATTTTTGAAAATAGGAAATGGAGGGGAGTTAATATTTCAAACTTTTGGAGTGCACCCAATACTTCTGCATGCTCAAGGCAAGCATCTTGAACACTTGATATGGTGAATGTTTTTGGTTGCTATCTTGAATATTTGGATCATGGTTAGGATAAATTTTAATGGATTTTGCATATAGCCATAATATAGTGCATGCATGATCCATGGCTGTTTTGCTGTTATCTCTAAAACGTGAAGTATGAGTGAGCATGATTACTTTCACTTGTCATATATGCTCGTGTTGGTCTGGAGTAAACTGCAGGAAAAAAATATCAGTCACGAGTAAAGTGACCGTGATACTGAATTCTCGTGGTGACGAGAACGATCAGTAAGGACATGTTGGGACATGTCAGGTGGTGACCCTGTTGGGTACTACCGAGGAATCATTTTGTGCTAACCATTGCAGGAAATATTCGAGCCTCCTGAGTCGACCGTAGATCGAGTCTTGTTCCGGTAACCCCCAAACTTGATCCGTGCTACCACATGTCCCTACCACAGGTAGGGTATGGTTCAGTAAGTTGTTAACCCCTTTCCTGCACACACCGTACAGAGAGGCCATAGTGGAAGATACCATTGATCACTGGTAGGCATGCCACTTGGTCCGGGGGCATGGGTGTCTTCGATTGTAGTCGGAGAGGGGTCGCACCCCTATTTGCGCGCCGATATAAATATTGTGATCCCATGCTATTGGAGGTTGTAGCCTTCCCACTTAGAGTTGTACTCCATCATTGCCTTGGGTGATTCCTGGCTTTGGTAAGTTAAAGCTGGTATGTGCAGGTTAGGTGTGTTTTCAACCCAAAGACCGTAATGGGAATTAGTCAGTGTCACAGTGCTGACTAGAGAAATCTCATACACGTGGGTAAAGAGTACACCCTCTGCAGAGTTTAAACCTATTCGAATAGCCGTGTCCGCGGTTAAGGGCTATAGTCTAGGTTGGTCAAGTGTCGGTCTCCAGAGGAAATAATTAAATTGAGCCTGAATTATTTTCCAGGATAATTATTGTTACCCTGATGCTACCCATGAATATTTTTGATATGTTTGTTAATATTATTTTGGTTATGCATATTATTGTGGACTAACCCGTTTCTCTTATTTTATAATGTCCTGAGTGTCTCACGGGCTGGCTAGACTACCCCGGGCACTCAACTTTATTTTCTTCAAGACCTCTACATGGCGTCCCTCGAGTTAACAGGCGGTTTATCTCGCCACTACTCTTGTGGATACCCGATTGGCATTTCTTTTCAAGACCGACCGTGGCGTCACTTGACACCCAACTGGCATTTCTTTTCAAGACCTCTCGTGGCGTCACCTGAGTTCTTGGATGGTCCTGTCTCGTCCGATTTCTCTTTTAGACACCCGATTGGCATTTCTCTTCAAGACCTACCATGGTGTCACTTGACATCCGACCGACATTTCTTTTATTTTATGTCCTTTGACTTTCCTTGTTTATCACTAACAATTTTATATGTTTGCATATGCTAATATTTTATCATGCCATGATTTAATTCCTGTCAGTAGGCATTTAAGTCCATCATGAGCATACGCATATAGTGTGGTTCATCATGATCATATAATTTAATTGTTGCATTCGGTATATCTTTTGTTCCTGATGTTTGCGAGTACATTCAAACGTACTCACAGGCTTGTCCCTGGCTATTTACTTGGCCAGGTCAGGATTTCTACAAGGAGTACCACAGCGATGTCCGTGCGGAGCCTAGGATGGCAGCCATGCGGGATAGGAATTATCCAGGTCAGCCGTTCCTGTGGGAATGGAGCCCCATCGACGTTGAAGAACCGCGAGACAATTCCGTCATCCACCACCAGAATCACTGTTGTATCATTAGACCTTTATGGTCTTGTATCCAATTCTTGTAATAGCTTGGTAATCTGTAACAAGGACGTGTCCACCAGTAACGGTAATCCTGGGCTGGTGATGACACGAGGGGTTAATTTTCTGGGATATGTCATGTCCCCGAAATCCCGGCCCCGACAGAATCTCTACTACTTATCTCTATCTCTACTACTTAAAAAGAACGTAAGGTTCCCATTTCACCTTTCTTCCCACCACCCCTTCGTCCAACCTTCCATGTATATGATAATCAATCACCTTAATTTACTTACCTTTTCAACCAATTCCACTTTAATTTACTTACCAAACTTCTAATCAAAATATAAGGTAATTCATGGTCAGAATTTGATAAACATTTATTTACACAATTGCATTATTATTGATAGGTAAATCACAAGCTAATGTACACAACACACGGGAATTGTTCTAGTAGTAGTATAAAAGAGCAGTGACACTATGCAGCCCGGTTTCCTTACTCGTCCTCGATATCAGAAAGAATACTTTTGTTCACTGACATGCGGGACGTCGACCATCCTGGTCCACTTGCCATGCACCAAAATTAGAGTGCATCATGCAGAACTGCAGGGGAGACTCACCCTGGTCGTAGCGCCGCTGTAAAAATGACTAATGAGCTGTCAAATCGCATGCCCAACCTTTCCCACTATAAGTTGCTCGGACGAAGGAACCATCATGACTTTGTTGAATCCGCTTCTTCAAGAAAACTACCGTACCGGCAATACTGCTACCACACGCGAAGACTGGACAACACTGTAGCATGTCATTTCACTCAAACCGACTAGGCCAAACTAGCCCGCCTAACGCGCGGGAAAGCCCCGCCCTTGTCATTTTGTTCTGGATTTATATCGATCGATCGCATGAACAAGCAAAAGAAAAGAGTAGAAAATGTTACACTTTGCAAGTTAAAAAGGAAAAGGCGGCACACTTAAGCATTCGTATCGCGCCCCCCACAGTTGGTCTGGCATGCCGCTCACCAAAGGGGACATGCGTTGTCTTGCATTTTCTCTGACATGTGGGACTGCAATTGAATAAGCCGACGATAGCCAAAATCTAATCGCCCGCCGAGTGTCGGCTGAGAAGAGAGAGACAGGGAGGGAGAAGAGATCGGCCGCCCACCGCTCACGGACTCCAAGAAATATGGTGATAATGTGAGGTGTGCCATGCGGGAGTCCGGACCGCTCCCAAGCCGGCTTCTGACCGCCCCGAGCCACCAAAATACCCGTCCCCCTCCTCTACGTGCTCCCGCCTGGTGCCAGCTGCCCACATTCATGCTCCACCTCCCTCCCCTAGGCCAACAAAGCAAGTTGCCTCCCAGTTTGGCGCGTGGTTCAGGAACTCGCCGCTCCAAGCCAGCTCATGGAGGAGTGGCAAGTTGCTCCAGGCCGACACGGGCGCGAGCACGGCGGCACGGGCATGGACGATACCGATTCGTACCGCCCCTCCAGTGCCTATGACCGCGCCATCCGGCATTAATGTGCGCGTAGCCACACCATGCAGACAAAGAAAGAAGGTGGGTGCACAGAAGAGATAGACGAGTCGGTGGCCAGCGCATCCGCGTCCACGTCCGCTGGCAACTTTGAGGGAAAGTAGAACATGGGAGGCCGCTGCCGCTTGGGTCCCAGGAAGGCCACCGCCAGTGCGTCGCCGGCTTGTACAGCCAATGACGTGCCCTGTTTCTTCTTTATTGTAGACCACACTAGCCTAGCCGGCCATAGCCTAGTGTAGTGTATCCGTGTCTTGGGAGTGGAGCTCCGTGCGATCGTACGTGCACATGGTTTAAACTTTTTAGTTAAAATATTTCCAAAATGTAACCATTTTCATCCGGTTATTATGAAATCCGATCGGCTTTGCATGAAATCCGGCCGTGTTTGCACGAATTTTTTCCGGTTCGTTTGAGTTATTTTGAAACTATATACGGCTAGCGTTGGATGGCTGCCTCCCGCATCCGTGTCTACGGACGGATGTGGGAGGTTTTTTGCGAGTTTCCGTTGGAGATGCCCTAATGTGAATGTATCCGTGAACCAGCTCTTTAAGTTTGATGTGAATGTTGAACTTGGAATGCATCACGTCTGTACATTAATGTATAATTGTGGACTATTATCTGATCGATCGCTAAGCCAAGTAGTACTATGAACTAGTGCACCTGCCAAGTTCACTGGGCTGCCGTGTTTCACACTCCTTCATCATAAGAGTGGAGTCAATAGCTTTCATCAAAAATAAAAAAATGAAAAGTATAAAAGAGCAGTGACACTATACCACCCAGTTTCCTTGCTCGTCCTTGATATAAAAAAGAATACTTTCAGTCACCGACATGTGGGATGTCGACCATCCTGGTCCACTTGCCATGCACCAAAATTAGAGTGGATCACACAGAACTGCAGGGGGACTCACTTCGGCCATAGCGCCGCAGTAATGATTACTAATGAGCCATCAAATCGCAGGCCCAACCTTTCCTACTGTAAGTTGCACAGACGAAGGAACCATCATGACTTCATTGAATCCGCTTCTTCAAGAAAACTACTATACCAGTAATACTGCTACCACACTCGAAGACTGGATGGCACTGTAGCATGTCATATTAATAAAACCGACTAAGCCAAACTAGGCCGCCTAACACGCGGGAAAGCCCCGCCCTCATCATTTTGTTCTGGATTTCTATCGATCAGTCGCATGAACAAGCGAAAGAAAATAGTAGAAACGGTTACACTTTGCAAGTTCAAAAGGAAAAGGCGACACACTTAAGCGTTCACGTCACACCCCCCACAGTTGGTCTGGCACGCCGCTCACCAAAGGGGACACGCGTTGTGCATTTTCATTGACATGTGGGACTGCAATTTAATAAACTGACGATAGCTAGCATTAGCTAAGAAGAGAGAGACATGGAGGGAGAAGAGATCGGCCGGCCGCCGCGCAAGGACTCCAAGAAATATAGTGATAATGTGAGGCGAGCCATGTTTTAATAAAGTCGTAGTTATACTGCTTGGAGAGTTGATTTCATGGAAATGTATTATAAAATGCACTGTTTATTTTTTTTGCACGCCATTGTTCTAGATTTGTATGTCTCTGTACTACTATGATTTTATTGATGACTAAAAAGAAATGGAGGGCCTTTCTCTCTCTCTAGATCTCTCTCCATCCCACAACCCATCTCTAGCACGCATACACACACTCTCCGTGGCCACTCCGAAAGTATGATGTCAACTACACATTCACGCTTCCAGCAAAAAAATCACACATTCACACATGTGACAAGTACATGCCAATTTTGTTCTGAATGCTGGCTATTAATGTAAATGTATCCATGAATCAGCTCTTTGAGTTTGCTGTGAATGTTGAAGTTGGAACACATCGCGTCTGTACATTAATGTATAATTGTGGACTATTATCTGATCGACCGCTAAGCCTACAATTTTAGGAGCTTGGGCTATTGGGCGATCGACGGCCAGACCTATAAGTGTACAACAAGCTGATTAGCCCCAACGTTTCTCTTTGGTGAGTGTTTGCAAGTAGCATAGCTCGCACAGTAACTAGCCTACTAACACAGCGCATAATCAGTCGAGGTTTGACACCAAGAATCATCAAACAATTTTTTCATCAAACAAGCCCTGCTTATATGATAAACAGTTCAAACTTACGTCTAAGCATGCCATATATTACATTAAAAGCTGGTCAGGATACATCTGTTTCCATAACTCTGAGAGGGTTCACATGATTCACTATCAAACAAAAGTAGCTAGTACCGCCCACACAAGACAGTGCACTAGCCCTAAGATGGTTCGATAACACACATCGTTCTGGTAATTAAACACAATGCAAACTACATTGAAAGATTAGTGCAACCAACTATTTCTTGTCATCGATCTCTAGGGCAATGTCCACAGGATGGACAGCGGCATGTGAATCGATCTCTGGGGCAATGTCCATAGGACGGACCGCGACATCAGAATCATCATGGACTTCCACGGACACCTGAACAACCCTAACATATTAGCAAGCACATTGCAAATAATCAAAAACCACAACTATGGTAAGCCATTTTTTTTTACCTTGTGCAGCTCACCGGGGGATCCCATCCCTCCAGGGGCCATCTCCTGGAAGGGGGCCATCGCCTTGCCAGGGAAATACTGCTTCTCAACGGCGACCATCTCCTTAAAACCGGCCTTGAGCCTCTCATAGGTGGCCATTAGAGTTTCTGGGGTAGGCATGATGGGGCCCTTGCTGTTCTTCCAACTTTGTGTCTTCAGGAGTTCGTCCTCCAACGTTGTCAACTCTTTGGCTAGTGCTTGTTTCTTGGAGTTCTTCATCTCCATGGGTTGGTCCACCAACATCACCAACTCGTTGGCCGGTGCTCGCTTCTTGGAGATCTCTGTCTCTAGTGGGTTGTCCGCTGGCAACTCTTTGCCCAGTTGTCGTGTGTATGACCATCTATGGGATCATGGTGATCCCTTTGCGGTTCAACTAGGGAGATCGATGAGCACAAAGAGCAGAACTAGCAGGATGCAAGATGTTCACCCAGGTTCGGGCTGCTATGAAGCGTAAAACCCTACTCCTGCTTCGTATATTGGATGTGTATGTGTCCAGTTACAAGGAGCGCACGTCCCGGCAAGGTGCTCGAAAGGTACTGCTACGCGTGCAAATTAATAGGGTTTCCCTTTGTAAAGGTAGCCATGGGCCTCCTTTTGTATACTAAGGGGTCATCACAGTGGCAAAATGGTAAATATACACTGTAAATAGTGGCTACAGTGCCAATCACCTAACTCTGACGAGTTAGGACAAACACATTAATTGCGCCATGAGGTGGCTTGTGGATGGAGGTCCCCAGCAAGGATGATCTCTCCTTCTGTGTCATTCGCCCATCTACCTCTTATTTCCTTGACACTATCTCAGGACGGGTGTCATTTAAGCTATATCTTCGGCGGCGAGCTGCCAAGTGCCCAGACAGGGCTCACCTAACTACCTGCTCGCTCGACACCTATTCGCCAAGTGACAACCAGATTGATGAGGTGGAGCGGTGGCAAAGGTAGTGGGATTCTTGGCGGGCTCGGACCTTGCCGGGCTTGGGACTTGGCGGGTGTTCGCCAACTCTTCGGCAAAGATCTTGTCAGGTCTTTCATCATGGTTTTGTCACGGCAGATGTCCTAGTGTGAGGACTTAGACGTGAGGCCATCACAAACGGTGATTAGCTTGTAGGGGTTGAGTGGGTCGAGGAACACGAGTTTACCCAGGTTCGGCCCCTCACGGTGGATGTAAAAGCCTACTCCTGCCTTTCTGCTTATTGCTTGAGTATCGATTACAAGGGAGCGGGTTCGCTTGGCCTACATATCGATTGATTGTAACCTGATCTATTTGTGCCAGGAACATGCATTTATATAGAGGTCGAGGCCCCCGACTTACAAGAATCCGGGTCGTGTCATGACCCGTAACTAAGTCCAGCTCTAAGTCGCCTTGTCTTCTGCGGCAAGACACCACCTGGCGGCTTATGTCTCTGGGCCACCCGCCGCCTTCTGGCTCCGAGCCGTAAGCCTGCCCATCTTGTGAGCCGCCCTTCCAGTCTTGCGTCTTGATCGCTCTGACCCATCTGAAGCCCGGCTCCAAGAGTTTCCAGTAACATGACCCGGCCCTTATACGGCGAGTTATATCGTGGGGTCATATCCCCAACATTAGGCTCCAAATTGATTTGAATTCATTCATGCCAATCTTCAATCCATCAGTCTGGCGAGTCTTCCCTCTGAGTCTTGCAGTCTCAGCTTGAAAAGCTTCACAACCCGCCATATGTAAAGATGACGTCACTTTCACAATTTTAGAGAGTCCCTCATGACATCATAATGAATCTTATGCATATTCTCGCTTATCCCGAAAACCGAGGCGCCTTTTACTCCAAATGTTACTGCACCCCTTCGATTTTTGCGCCTGCCATTTACTATTACCCTTTCCTTATAAATACGCACGTGGGGTCCTCTCTTTCACTTTTACTATGTCCCCTCCATTTCTTCTTCTTCCTCCCGAAGTCTCTTGCGACTGGAGCTCCGCCGCGCCCGACGACCTTCATTGACCGCCTCGCCCGGGACCATAGCATCGCCCCACCTCCGCCGGAGTTCAGCGGTTCATCTTCGCTCTCTGCCACCACAGCCAGGTACTCACATCTCCCCTTCTCAGATTCACATTAGCTCGCCTGAGTTCATGAAGTTCGTCGGTGTTCATCCGCTCTTCTTCATCATATTTTGAGTAGATCTTGTATTTTTTTTAGAAGCACATAGAAACGCTGCGGTAGTAGATTCAAGATTGAACTTGCATCCAAATATGCTGCATCTCTTCTAGAATCAATAGACAGATCATTAGTACTTCCGCCGCCCCCATTTAGGTTTAGCAATTATTTTCCTTTTTCAAACTGTGTGTAGATCCACATTTATAAGTACTTTCAGCACAAACTTGTTTATTCCACACTTAGCAGAAAACTTAGTAACCCTTAGCATACTTAACTTGCCTTCGCACCTTGGGCGGCTCATCCGTGTATTGTAACCCGCCAAATTTTTAAAAACTACTTTTATTGTTAAGCTGGCTTAATCTTGTTGGGCGGCTTATCCGTCATCTGATGATTATACCATCTCACCCTTAACTGCCACTCATAATGCCGTCTTATCATGCCGAGGATGTAATTCGCCATTTATATTTCTGCAATTTTCAATCTTGTTTAGGCGATTCAACATGTCGAAGACCACGATCTGTAACTAAATACCTTCCCATGTGTTCTGAGCTTGTCCTTAAATACTACCAAGAACAGGGCCTTCTGCCGGCTCAGGAAGAGATAGGCCGGCGAGCCAGCAGGCAGATGACATTCCCAAACCCGACGAATGAGAGGTTGTAGTTGATAAGTCCATTTTGCATCATGCTTTTATGTTGATATTTATTGCATTATGGGTTGTTATTTCACATTATGGTACAATACTAATGCCTTTTCTCTCTTATTTTACAAGGTTTACACAAAGAGGGAGAATGCCGGTAGATGGAATTCTAGACCGGAAAGGAGCAAATCTGAGAGACCTATTCTGCACAACTCCAAAAGTCCTGAAATTTTACGGAGAATTATTTTCGAATATATAAAAAATATTGGGCTAAGAAACTACCGGAGGGAACCCACTAGGTGGCCACAAGCCTAGGGAGCACGCCCCCAGGGCTTGTGCCCCCCCTGGCTATCGTCTGGTGCCCCTCTTCTGCTATATGAAAGGTTTTGACCTGGAAAAAACCAGAAGGAATCTTTCGGGACGAAGCGCCGCCGTCTCGAGGCGGAACTTGGGCTGGAGCAATCTAGGGCTCCGGCAGAGCGATTCTCCCGGGGAAACTTCCTTCCCGGAGGGGGAAATCGAAGGCATCGTCATCACCAACGATCCTCTCATCGAGGGAGGGTCAATCTCCATCAACATCTTCACCAGCACCATCTCCTCTCAAACCCTAGTTCATCTCTTGTATTCAATCTTTGTCCCAAAACCTCAGATTGGTACCTGGGGGTTGCAAGTAGTGTTGATTACTCCTTGTAGTTGATGCTAGTTGGTTTATTTGGTGGAAGATCATATGTTCAGATCCTTAATGATAATTAATACCCCTCTGATCTAGAACATGAACATGCTTTGTGAGTAGTTACGTTTGTTCCCGAGGACATGGGAGAAGTCTTGTTATAAGTACTCATGTGAATTTGGTATTCGTTCGATATTTTGATGAGATGTATGTTGTCTTTCCTCTAGTGGTGTTATGTGAGCATCGACTACATGACACTTCACCATGATTTGGGCCTGGGGGAAGGCATTGGGAAGTAATAAGTAGATGATGGGTTGCTAGAGTGACAGAAGCTTAAACCCTAGTTTATGCGTTGCTTCGTAAGGGGCTGATTTGGATCCACATGTTTCATGCTATGGTTAGATTTATCTTAATTCTTCTTTCCTAGTTGCGGATGCTTGTGAGAGGGGCTAATAATAAGTGGGAGGCTTGTCCAAGTAAGGATAGCACGCAAGCACCGGTCCACCCACATATCAAATTATCAAAGTAGCGAAGCGAATCATATGAGCATGATGAAAACTAACTTGACGGTAATTCCCATGTGTCCTCGGGAGTGCTTTGCTTTATATAAGAGTTCGTCCAGGCTTATCCTTTGCTACAAAAAGGATTGGGCCACCTTGCTGCACCTTTTTTACACTTGTTACTTGTTACCCGTTATGAATTATCTTATCACAAAACTATCTGTTACCGATAATTTCAGTGCTTGCAGAAAATACCTTGCTGAAAACCGCTTGTCATTTCCTTCTGCTCCTCGTTGGGTTCGACGCTCTTACTTATCGAAAAGACTATGATTGATCCCCTATACTTGTGGGTCATCAAGAATCTTTTCTGGCACCACTTCCGGGGAGTGAAGCACCTTTGGTAAGTGGAATTTGGTAAGGAAACATTTATATTACGTGTTGAAATTTATTGTCACTTGTCACTATGGAAAGTCATCCTTTGAGGGGATTGTTCGGGGTATCTTCTCCTCAACCGGAAGAGCAAAGAGTTATTCCTCAATCTACTGCACCTACTGAAAATATTTATTATGAAATTCCTTCGGGTATGATAGAGAAACTGCTAGCTAATCCTTATGCAGGAAATGGAACACTACATCCTGATATGCATCTAATCTATGTGGATGAAGTTTGTGGATTATTTAAGCTTGCAGGTTTGCCCGAAGATGAAGTCGAGAAGAAAGTCTTCCCTTTATCTTTTAAGGGAAATGTATTGACATGGTATAGGCTATGTGATGATATTGGAGCTTGGAATTACAACCGGTTGAAATTGGAATTTCATCAGAAGTTTTATCCTATGCATCTCGTTCATCGTGATCGGAATTATATATATAACTTTTGGCCTCATGAAGGAGCAAGTATCGCTCAAGCTTGGGGGAGGCTTAAGTTAATGTTATATTCATGCCCCAATCATGAGCTCTTAAGAGAAATTATTATTCAGAATTTTTATGCTCGACTTTCTCGTAATGATCAATCCATGCTCGATACTTCTGGTACTGGTTCTTTTATGAAGAAGACTATTGATTTCAAATGGGATCTCTTGGAAAGAATTAAATGCAATTCTGAAGATTGGGATCTCGATGAAGGTAAGGAGTCAGGTATAAACCTTAAGTTTGATTGTGTTAAATCTTTTATGGATACCGATGATTTTCATGAATTTAGCACTAAATATGGACTTGACTCTGAGATAGTAGCTTCTTTCAGTGAATCGTTTGCTACTCATGTTGATCTCCCTAAGGAGAAGTGGTTTAAATATCTTCCTCCCATTGAAGTAAAATTAGTAGAACCCATTAAAGCTAAACCATTACTTATAATGTTGATCCAGTTATTCCTACTGCTTATATTGAGAAACCACCTTTTCCTGTTAGGATAAAAGAACATGCTAAAGCTTCAGCTGTAGTCCGTAAGAGTTATACTAGAACACCTACACCCCCTGAACAAATTAAAGTTGAACCTAGTATTGCTATGATTAAAGATCTCTTGGTCGATAATATTGATGGGCATGTTATTTATTTCTGTGATGAAGCTGCTAGAATTGCTAAATCCGATGAAAAAGATAAACATAGACATGTTGTTGGCATGCCCCGTGCGGGGTACGTGCACAGGAGATCATTGTTATCATGGCTTATGTGATTTGGGTGCTAGTGTGAGTGCAATCCTTTTTACTTTATATCAAGAAATTATGAATGATATTGCACCTGCTGAAATACAAGATATTGATGTTACTATTAAGCTTGCCAATAGAGATATTATCTCACCAATTGGGATTGTTAGAGATGTTGAAGTCTTGTGTGGGAAAATAAAATGCCCTACTGATTTTCTAGTTCTTGGTTCCCCACAAGATGATTTTTGTCCCATTATATTTGGTAGATCTTTCTTGAACACTGTTAATGCTAAGATAGACTGTGAGAAAGAAACTGTGAGAAGATTGGAGGAGCGCTTTGATGGGTTGCAAACAGATCACGTACCCCGTGCGGAAAACAGCATTGCTGATCACCTGTCAAAGTGCGCTGCGCAGAAGCTTCCTGTGGAACCAGGGACTTTTGTTCCCAATCTTACTCAGCCCTCCGTATCCCCGACAACAATGGCCCGAAAGAGGAGGAAATTGGACTCCGGTAAGCCTCTCCTGGTAGAGCCTTTCGTGGCTCCTGGCAGGGACCCTGCCGGGAACAACTCCCCTTCGATTGCCGGGCTGCACCCTCCTGTCGGGCCACTGGTCCCCGCAGTCAAGGGATGCGCCCCCACGAATGAGGAGGTGCCGCTAGTCCTTGTTGCCGACCCTCGGGCTCCAACTTGGGCAAGGCACATAGTCCATTTCCTCCAAACCGGAGAACTTCCCGAATAGCAAGAAGAAGCTGAAAGAGTAGCCCGGAGGGCCAGTATGTATTAGTTTGTCGATGACACACTATACAGAAGAAGGCCCAATGGTGTGAAATTGAAGTGCATTTGCCGGGAAGGAGTAAAGGAACTGCTGGCAGAGATACACAAAGGCATGTGCAGCTCCCACATTGGATCCAGGGCTTTGGTTGGGAAAGCTTTCCGGCAAGGATTCTATTGGCCCACAGCCCTCCAAGATGCGGCTGAGCTCGTCACCAAGTATGAAGCCTGTCAGTTCCATTCCAAAAATATCCATCCGCCTGCCCAAGCACTCCAGACAATCCCTTTGTCATGGCCGTTTTCGGTCTATGGGCTCGATATCCTCGGCCCTTTCCCCCGAGCTACCGGGGGCTTTGAATTCTTGTTCGTTGCAATCGACAAGTTTACAAAGTGGTCGGAAGTAGATGCCGTGAGAAAGGTGACTGCTCAGTCAGCTATCAAGTTCTTCAAAGGGTTGGTGTGCCGCTTCGGGGTCCCTGCCTGGATCATCACCGACAATGGCACCCAGTTCACGAGCCGCGCCTTCATGCAATATGTTCATGCCCTCGGAAGCAAGATCCCATTTGCCTCTATCACATATCCCAGAAGCAATGGACAAGATGAGAGGGCGAACGCTGAAGTGCTGCGGGGACTCAAGACAAGAACGTTTGATAAGCTGCAGAAGCACGGCAGGTAATGGATCAATGAGCTGCCGGTGGTTCTTTGGTCCCTCAGAACGACACCAAACCAAGCTACCGGGCAGACTCCCTTCTCCCTAGTCTATGGGGCAGAAGCAGTTATCCCCATGGAACTCATTTATGGGTCACCTCGAGTGCTTGCCTACGATGAAGTAGCGCAGGAACAGCACATGCGTGACGACGCCGTGCTTCTCGAGGAGAACCGTCTCCGGGCTGCTACGCGTGCTGCACGCTATCAGCAAGCCGTGCGTCGCTATCATAGCCGCAGGGTTCATGCCCGGTGTTTTGAGGAAGGAGACCTTGTCCTTAGGCGCGTTCAGTCTGCCAAGGGTACAAACAAGCTGTCGCCAAAGTGGGAAGGCCCTTACCGGGTAGTACGAGTCACCAGACCTGGCGCAGTCCGTCTGGAGACCGGAGATGGCATTCAATTGCAAAACTCATGGAATATTGAGCATCTCCGCAAGTTCTACCCGTAAGGTGCGGCTGTCGGGCCCTGCCCAGCAGCCACCCTTTTATACAGGCCTTGCCTCAGCTGCATGTAACCCCTTGTACAAAGCCAGGCACAGACCGTAAGCAACAGAAAAATAAATGAAGCGCTGGGGGCCCCCGACAAGTTGCATGCATGCATAAGCATATCATAAGCATCGCATGATTCATGTAGATAGGTTGCATGATCATGTAGATAGATTGCATCTGGCATCATCTTCATTTGCATAAACTGCAGGCTCCTGCCGTGGACTTAGTCCTAGGAAGAGGATGCGAAGACAAGCCAGCACTGCGGTCTCCAGCAAGCCAAACAGATAAGTTCCATCTCTTATCCATACATGTTCTGTGAGTAGGACCTGTGCATATGAAAAGCTCACCGCCTCGGAAACAAAGGTGCTCCCATCTACTGACACGAACGCTGCTTCGGTCAGGATGGTCGTAGTGGCCTTTGGCTAAAAGGGGTTGGCAGGGGGCTGGTCTCTCCCAATGGGTTCTGCGCCCGGTAGGCTCAGCCTCACGGAAGCAGTCCTATGGGGTACCGGCAAGGTAGCTTACCGAGATCTACTTGTTTACATGAAAGTATGGAGGCGTTTCACCTCTGCATGGATGTCGTACATGCACAAGTGCCCGGCAAAGCTTATCTTTTTCATTAATATGCTGATCAACAAGTACAAATCTCACGGAACATAAACATGGATACAAGAGATTACATTATTTGAACTAAAATTTGGCAAGTGCCTACAGATTTAAGACTAAAAAAAGATAAGTGCCCCGTAAACTCCTCTCCCTGTCCCTTTTTATCCCAGGTAGTGCGGTGGGAAGAGGAGAGCTCCGGAGGACTGCGACGAGCAGGACACCCGAGGCGCGCCGCTCCCCACTTTGGCGGGCAGGAAGACGCCGCCGTCCTTAGCAAGAATGCGAGATCCGCTGGAAGGAGCAGTGCTAGGATTACCAAGGACCCCATATACTGCATCCCAGGCGAGCATCAAGCGCCCCGGACACCTCGCCAACAGGGTGGCGACCCCCGGCGACGTGCGGCACCAGACCAGACTCACTCCCCAAGCATCAGCAAGAGCATTTACATCGTCACCAACTCCAAGCTAGGGCCCAGGGCCCGGCCCCGGGCTCTTCCTTTCAGCATACTCGGAAGAAGCAGAAGGCGGAGAAGGAGAGGAATGTGGATGAATGCCTCCGCTCCTCCCCCGCTCCTCCTTTTATAGGCGAGCTGGGGGTGGGGGCTGATTCCCCGGCGAGTACCCGCCGTCCTCCTCTGCCAATCCAAGAAAATCGGGCCCCTGCCTTGATGCTCTCCCGCACCACATGCCTCCATTTACCTACCCCACTCAAATGCATGTGGCATACGTGGCTAAGGATAAGGGCGCGGTGGAAAGAGTGAATTGGCAGTTACCCACCCGTGCATTAAAGTCATTCACGGGCCATTACAAGAATGGCCCCACCACAATTGGCGTTGCACGACGCGTGGGAAAACTGGAAACTGACCCAAGCTTAGGTTAATGAAGAAGCAAAGAAGATCTCAAAGGGCGGAGCCATCCTTACTTTTTTGCCTGTGCACTGGTTAGGGCCTGCCCCGACGACGCCCAGCGGCACATTCATGCCAGGCTCGGGGGTTCCTGTCGGTGCAGTAGACCCTGGGTCCATTGCACGGACTGTGCATAGGCCAGAGACAAGATTACAAGACCAAGATCAGACCAAACAAGGAGGATCAATTCCTTTGAAGGATCCAAGTACAAGTCGAGAAGGCCAAGGTGAGCCAGAGGAATGAGGCATCGGTAAGGGAAGGACCTACCTTGCCGGGCAGGCGAGCCCGGCAGGGTTGGGTTTTGCCCTGGAAGCAAGCTCCCAGATCACCCCGGCAGGCCTGCCGGGGCTGGCGGAGGCAAGCCACTCCACCTCACAAGCGACGCAAGTCATTAATCAAAGCGGTGTCGAGCTCCAAGGTGACTAAGTGGCTGCTTTCTGCCACATGGCAGCCACTTCCTACAGCAAACACCTCCATATGACACCTGTCCTGAGACGTGTCAAGTGAGCAGGCGTGAAGCTGGCAAAACAGCCCGGCAGGGCCTGCCGGGCGAGCTGTGATGTGACACTGAGTGGCGCATTTAATGCGCTCTGTCAGCCTGCAGAGTTTGATATGTACGCAAAGACTGATTTGCCACTGTGGTGACCCTTTAATCTATAAAAGGAGGTCCATGGCGACCGTAGAAAGGGTTGGACCCTCGCATATCCATACGCGCGTAGCCACTCTCGCCCCCAGAGCGAACTTGCCGGGCGAGTGTGCTACGTTCACCACCATTATCCACCATCAATTCACCAAAGCAGGAGTAGGGTTTTACGCCTCGCGGTGGCCCGAACCTGGTAAAGACTGCCCGTGTGATCTCTGCTGTGCTGCGCGATGCTTCTCCGCTCTTTGTGCAACGTGCCCATCCCCCCGCCGAACCAAAAGGGGCTCATGGCCCCATAGGTGGCCGTGGTTTCCCACGACAACTTCTTTTGCACGGTAAAATTCATTATATAATCTCCTGAAGGTTTTGACCACTGTACCACGGCAATATCCTCGGTTCTTGTTTCGTGCTATTTCGGCAGCAGGTTTAGAGCAAGATGTCTTTGCAAGAGTCGGTCGGGGAGAGTCATGTCTCTCACCCAACACCGGACACAAGAGCATACAACGAAGCTGGACCCTTTGGGTGGTCAATGGAGGAAGAGATGGAAGCCGACCTGAAAAGAGTGTACGCAATGGAGGAGGATCAAGAAGTTACTTCTCTTCCCCGACATGATGGCTGGCGCAAGGAATTCACGAGCTTAGTCCTGCCTGATTCAGTCAAACCACCCGGTGCTAAGTTTATCTGTTATAATAACATGAAAAGGAGTGTTGCTTTTTCCCCCCGCAGCCAAGATGCATCCATGGGTGGACGGCGCTCTAACTGTCATAGGCAAACTCAGAAAGGAAAATATGGACCTCAAGCAGCAAAATCAAAAGCTTGAAGAGGAGAATCGCATTCTGAAGGGCATTATTGCCAAGAACATTGTACCATCACCTCCGAAGAAGGAAACTTGAGTACATGGGCATGGGCACTCCCCTTGGCTTTTGCCAAGCTTGGGGGAGGTGCCCCGGTATCGTATCACCATCACATCATTATTTTTATCGTTTTCCTTAGTTTGATCCTTTTGGTTATATCTTGGTTTAGTAGAATAAAAGTTTTTAGTATGATCTAGTTTTTAGTTTTACTTTGTGTTCCCTCTATGTAATCGAGTCCGAGAGTTATATAATAAAGATTAGTTTTGAGTTGAGGGCTTTGCTTTCTTGCTATGATCTTAAAAAAATGGAATAAAAAAGGAAATAAAAAGATTATATAATAATCTTATGGAAAGTGATGACTTCACATATAAGGAGTATGTCACATGAAATTTGTTGAGGGTTGATAAACATAGTTTTGGTCATTTCTGCAATTAATAGAAAGTAATAAAGAAAGAGAGGTCTCACATATAAATACACTATCTTGGACATCTTTTGTGATTGTGAGCAGTCATTAAGATATTATATGCTAAGAGGTTGATGTTGGACAAGGAAGACAACATAATGGGTTATGTTTTCTTATATCCGAATAGGAGTTATATTGTCATGGATCCTCCAACATGTTGAGCTTGCTTCTCACCCTATGCTAGCCAAATCTTCTGCACCAAGTAGAGATACTACTTGTGCATCCAAAATCCCTTAACCCAGTTTTGCCATGAGAGTCCACCATTGATCAACACATTTCATATACATCTTTTGGCACTCAAATATACGGTTCATTGAGATATATTCATTCATTTCTTGCATTGAATTATTGAATTTGTGAATGAAAATCATATAAAGTATCATTTACTTGTCACTTGTTGCTTTTGCAGGAAAGTGCACAAAAGCACTATAAACTTCAAGATCTGGAAGAATTGGCTAACAAGAAGAGACTTGCGAACAAAGAAGAAAGATGGAGGGACTTGTGTGTGAAGAAATGATGCCTCAGGGGACAAGTTAAAGAAGAAAGAGACCTTTTGAAGAAAGAAGAAAAGGAGAAGGGCCAAAGTCGCAAAGTGGCAGATCAGGGGAGGGGAATCAAATCCCTAGCAGCAGCCACCGATCCCCGGCGGGCCTGGCACATCTCTGTTCTTTCCCCGACCACTTCTTCTTCCACCTCCGGCTGCCGCCGCAGCCAGGCCAGTGTGGCGGCGCGCCACCACGCCATCTCTAGCACCACACCATCCAACCACCACTCCTCGCTCCACCGCACCACCGCCACAATGCCACCACATCGAGCGCCTGCTCCCCCAACTTCTCTAACTGCACCTCCTCCTTCTCAATCCCCTGCTGCTTCTCTTCTCCTGCGCCTCCACCTGATGTTGCCTCCTCTTTCTCCTTCACTGAACTGATGATGCTCCTCTAGTTATGTCCCTGCTGCTCGCTGCTCCCCTTCCCTGATCTGATCCCATCTAGCTGATGTCTTCTTCTTCTCAACACAACCTGCTGCTACTCCCTCTCCTCACTGCCGCTATTGTTCCTTCTCTCCTATGCCTCGCTACTGCCCTTCCTCACATCCGCTGCTCGTATTCCCTTATGTTCTTTCTCTTTCTCTAACGCCCAAGCTCCTTGCCTCCGCCGTTGCCTACTTCTGCCGCTATACTCTTGATGATGCTTCTCTCACCTCTTCTTCCTCAAATCCTGCTGGTACTCCTCTGAACCCCTACTGCTGTTGTTTCTCTAGCTCTCCCTCTCATTCTCTAAATTTATGTAGAATTGAGATGCGTATGTAACATCCAGATTTGACTAGTGCTTGAAACATGCTATTTGTTCATATTCGTAACTGTATAATAACGTTATGACATGTTCAGTTTCAGACTTGTGCTTGTTTAGTACTGTAGTTCTGATTTTGTTCTTCTGAGAGTATTAGAACAGTGCCCTGTAATACCTTGTTCCGATTTGTCACTTGTGTGTGCTGAATATGTTTTAGTTACTAGTCATTTTGATATATATATGTTGGTCACCTTCTCTGCCTCTAACATATATATATAACTATGTCTTGTGATTCACTAGTTACATATGTGTTAATGTCCTGCTGATTCCCTTTCGTCATTGATGTTTGTGTGTGTTAGTGTTTTAATTCCTCAAGTCTAATAAAAATACCAAAAAGATAGTGAGTATATTATGCATCTTCCTATGCTGTTTGTATTTTCTTTTTCGACGATCTTCGGGAACAACCTTGTTAGTTTAGGTTTTATTTTCTGGAATTGTCCTTTAAAATTGTGCAACCTAGATTTAGCCAAGCATGGTGATTTGCCTAGTCCCTGAGGAGAACACGACACTCACAGTTTTGGCGTAAAACCCCGTTGTATACTTACATTTGTTCATTTTGGTGCCGTTGCCGAGGACTAGTGTCGAGCGATTATGTTGGCTATAGACTAGGTTTATTTTAGTTCGTGTTTAATTCATCGTGTATTTCATTTTCTGTGTTTCTTTTATATTTCTTTCCTTGCTGTTGCTACGGCTTATTAGGATACTAACATTCTGACTAGTATTTACTGTTTATGAGTGTGTGTAGGAAATCTGAATTATTTACAGGTTGATTGATAGTTACACTTGGTGGAGATATGGCGATGCTTCGTGATGTTTGGATGCCAAGCAGCCAATGCTATTTCACAGGGCCATTTTGGCCGTCTTTTGAGGCAAAAAATTTCGAGCTAAAGCCTGGTCTTGTTGCTTTGGTTCAACAACAGTTTGGAGGATTGCCTACTGAGGATCCCTATGAGCACTTGCCCCGAGTCATGGAGTATTCAGGTATAGTCAAGTACCATGGAGTTCCTCAAGACACAATCATGTGCAGGTTGTTCACATTCTCTCTCCGTGATAATGCTCATGCTTGGTATTGATCCTTTCCATCAAGGTCATACAGTTGGAATGAGATATCACGAGCTTTCTTGGATAAATATTCCCCACTACACAAGCATTCCGCGATTCGAGATGAGATCTTCAACTTTGTTCAGCGTGAAGACGAGAGCTTGTATGATGCTTGGGAGAGATACAAGACTTTATTTAGGAGATGTCCTAATCAAGGGCTCGAGAGATGGTTAGAGCTGCATATATTCTATAGAGGGTTGACATGTGAGTCCAGATCACTAATTGATATGTCCGCTAGTGGGCCAATCATGAACAAGACCATTGATGATGCTTTTCTGCTGATTGAGAGTATAGCTTTCCAACAACTTCAGTGGTACAATGAGAAGCCCACTTCTGATACATTGGTTTGCTTGCACCAAATCACTACACCTCATCCACTAGTTCTTACACAAAAGCCAAAACTAGTTTCTTAGTGTGACAAGATTGAGCTTTCATGGATTATCTTTGATGATGATGACACCATCTTAGTTGACACACACACTTCAGATCATATGGATAGTAGTGTTGGAGATTCAGTTTTGCATTATGATGATTCTTCCATGGATGAGTCAGAGCTGTAGTTAGTTGCTTTTGATATTGAGGAGTCACCTTTGGTTGATATAGATCATGTGCTGCCTGAACCAGACATGGAGAAGTTCACCTTTGATGATGTTAGCCACATCGATTCCTCAACGCTTGAGCCTGAGATAGAAATCTTCATTGTTGATTATGATGAGGTCACTTCAGATATCAAGGAGCAAAGCTCTACTATTTCACTTGTCGACACGAGCCCTGTGGAAGTTTCTACTACCATGCTTTCCATGGTATCTTCGGTTGAGGTAGTCATAAAACTTCTCCAAGGCCATCTCACGTATTATCTCAGCTTTCTGGATAAGTTATGTCATATCATTGATATTGCCTATGCACCATGTGACTTGTTGTTGATGCATGTTCCTGATTTTCTCAATAGATATGCTTATATGATAGGGTACTCTATCGATGACTTAGAGGGCATTCTCCCTATTACTTGTATTGGCTCAGTTGTTGAGTGTTCTTTCAGGTTTACACTTGTGCACCATTTACTGCGAGCCGACCCAGTTCAAGATGACATTCCCTGAGATCCTGGTGGATTCATAGCATGGTGATGAGGAGAAGTAATGAGCACATACGAGGAAGAGAGAAGCTGGAGCATGCATGTGGATCGAGAAGAGCACAAGGAGTAGAGCTGCGGTTTAGAGAGTGATTGAGCGAGTGCTACATCACATCAAAGCCCGGTGAGCTGTTTCATGACCCATTTTGAATATCATCATCCATTGATATGTTGAAACCAATTCTATTTGGGTTGCTTGAGCCATTTTTTAGTTGTTGTCATGCTAAAATTTACTTATGGCATATTGTCCTTGATCTGAATTGTGAATTGGTTGTTGAATGCCTTGTAAACTAGTGATCTATACAATTCTTGCTTTGCTTAAAGTAGTGAAAGCTGTTAGTTTCGAGTGCTCAAATCCTTAGTACACTAGTAAACTTTGTCATTTTCTGGTTTTACTTTGATGCACCTAGATCACTATGTTTAGATGATGATTTTTTGCCAAGTGTGTTCCCATTCAGAGCAATCACTTAACCACTATGGATTAGCATGCTATGTTCTCTGGATCGGTAGCATGTGAACCAGACCTGGATGAGTGTAGATTTTTGTTTACTGTTTGTATTCCTTTGCTCAAATAAGTAATAATGAATATATACGTCTGATCAACCTACAGTAGCATGTCATGTTCCCTGGATCGGTGGCTTGTGAAACCTGGTAGATTGGCCAGTAAATATATATGTAAAAATGCAGTATTTGTCAAACCAGGTGTATACCATGTTCTCTGGATCGGTGGTATGTTCCTTTGGGGAGACAAACAAAAAATTATGTAATTAGTTGAGCCGGGTGTATACCATGTTCCCTGGATCGGTGGTATGTTCCTATGGTGAGACATATAGAATAATATCATTGTGTTCCAAATTCAATAAGTGGTTCAACCCCATTGCGTTAATTCAAGTTCTTTTTGTTCTCGGGATCATGATCTCTTTAGGAACCTTTTGGCACAATCAACATTTGAACTTGTGAATCTTCTTTTATCATTGTAAAAGTTTAAAATGATTGAGCTTACTAGTATCCTATTGCTTTGTAGCACTCTTAACCATTAATTTTTACTAGCAAAGTTCAAAGCATGCATTGTTTGGATATCTACTTTACTAGGATTGTCGGTGTACTAAATATTGGGCCTTTAGTACCCCATACTTGTGCACGGGCAGTTGTAGCCATACCTGCGGCAAGGCTTGCCGGGGGAACAACTGAAGATCGATCCAAGGTTATCAAGAGACATCCACGCCAAGGATCAAAAGATAAGGAGGACTGAAGACCAAGGGCTCGGCTCCCGGCAAGATCTTGCCGGGGTAGCCCGGCAAGATTTGCACCCGACAAGGTTCCGCCACTGTGCCACCGCTCCAGTACAGCGACCGGCCTGGCATTCTGGTCCCACCACTGGATGCGTGGCAAGGCGCTATTGGAGGCGAGCTTAAGCGGTGCTGATGGGATGGCCCCTTTTTCCATCCCCAGAAAGTAGGGACACCTAAACGGACACCTCACGGTGCATTAAATGCATTTGTCCAAAACCGTCAGTGGTTAGGTATGGTAACCATGTAGCTACTTTACACCTCGCGGATGAGCAGTTCGCCACTGTGGTGACCCCTTTGGTCATATAAAAGGAGGCCCAAGGCAACTGCTACAGGGGAGGACGACTCTGAGCCCATTCTGCATGCGTAGCTGCTGCTTGAATGTACTGTTCATTGCAAGCGCTCCAAGAACTAGGACGAATCACTGATAATAAACTGAAGCAGGAGTAGGGTTTTACGCTGATCAGCGGCCCGAACCTGGGTAAAAATCCCCTCGCGTTGATCTTCGGTTCTGCTCTTTGTGCATACCTCAATCCCTGTCGAATCGTAAAGGGGTCCCTCGGATCCCATAGGTGTCGTACGCTGACATCTTTGGCGTGCCAGGTAGGGGAGATCGAGGTTGCGCGAACCTGATCTGGTGATCAGCGCGTCAGTTTCTTCATCATTTTTGTCACTATGCCGCCCAAGAAGAAGGCTGTGGCAGCGGTTCTTCCGTCTACGTCCATCCTGCCTGTGCCTGCTCGGACGGGTGATGGCGTGGATGCAGGAGGTGGAGGTTTAGAGCCTCCACGGCGTTCTGGTGATCTGAGTCAGGCGAGCGGCGTCCTTCGCAGCGGCGATGGCAATCCGCACACCGCTAGATCCAGGGATGGAGCCGTGCTGCCTACGGGCAGCGCAGCGAACTCCGAAGATCGGAGGACGACTTCTAGGGCTCCCGCGCCGGCGCAAGCATCGCGGCCTTCCCAGGTCGCACGCGACGAGTAGCGTCGTGGCGCTGGTGGTTCTGAACGTCCTCATGGAAACACTTCTGCGCACAGATCCCAAGGTGCGCAGGCTCAGCATGCATGCCAAACCGCCGATGGGAGTGGCGCGCGGTCGCGTGGTCGTGGCGATGCTCCTTCTAACACTGTTAGGAGTCAGAGCACCTCACATACCTCGCACCTGTCGCCGCCGCCTACGCCAGCAGAAGCTTTGGCACGTGCGCAGTTGCTCCTCGATTTTCCTCCTGCTCCGGAGAAGATGGCGGAGTGGCGATCTACTATCCAGAGCCTCATCGGCTTCGTCAACAATGATAGGCCGCATCAAGCGGGGCCCTCGCGGCAGCGGTCTATCGTTCCGGTGCGAGCCGATGGTGAGAAGACCGGAGGCGGTCCGACCATGATGCACTCCCCTCCACGACAGCAGCAGTGGTCGTCAACCCGGCGGACCGACGGCCGTGATGACGATTCCACGGCATCGTCCGATCCGCGGATGCGCCGCGATCAGCATCAAGTTCTCCAGGAACGAAGGAAAGAAGACGCTCGAACTACCATCGAACGGCGACGGGAGGCACGTCATCAGTCCGATAAACGTGCAGGGCCTACTATTGACAAGCCTGCACTAGGGGACGCAGGCGACTTGCCCTATGAGGTAGGTTGTCCAGCGTTTACCCGTGAGCTGCGGCGAGTCCAGTGGCCCAACTCCCGAACATTCAAACCAGAGGTCCCAGAGAAATATGACGGCAAGACTCACCCCTCAGAGTTCCTGAGCATCTACACCATTGTGGTGTAGGCTGCCGGAGGCCAAGATGACAAGATACTTGCCAACTACTTCTCATTGGTGCTCAAACCCAACGTCAGGTCGTGGTTGATGCATCTGCCGGAGAATTCCATTTCTTTTTGGTCAGATCTGTGCCATCAGTTTGTTGGCGCCTTTGTTGGAGGCCACCAAGCTCCTGGCCAAGAAAGCGATTTGCATCTCCTCCCTCAAAAGGAGGGTGAGCCCCTGCGCAAGTTTATCCAGAGGTTTAGCCGAGTGCAATACAATATTCCAGACATTCATCCTACCGCTGTTGTTATCACGTTTCATTAGAACGTGCGTAACCGCAAGATGCGCGAAGAGCTGGCGATGAACAAGGTCAGGACTATTGCCGAGCTTTATGCTTTGGCAGACAAGTGCGCTCGGGCTGAAGAAGGGAGAAAACTCCCCGGCGAGGGTGCTGGCGCAGGGGGCGAATCTGAAGATGAAGATGTTGCTACCCCATCGAAGAAAGGCAGGCGGCGGAACAAGAAGCGCAAAGGCAAGGCCGTGCTTGCTGTCGAGGAATTCGGCAACCCCGGCACTGCCAAGAAGGCCAAGGTTGATGACCCCGGCAAGGAATTTGCCGGGTGCGCTTCCTGTCAGGCCTTGGCGACTGCCGACAAGCCGGAAGGCTCCGGCAAACAGTATTGCAAGATCCATCGCACTAAGGGCCACGATCTCCAAAACTGCCGGCAAGTTGAGCAACTTGTGGAAAAGCAGAGAGCTGAGTACGAACGACGAGATAAGGAGAAGGTCCAGGACGGTGCTGAGGGATCCGGCAAGAAACATGGTGGTCGAGGAGGCCGCCGCGACAAGGCTAAGCAACAGAAAGAGAGACCCGCCCGAGGCCGCGACAAGGACGAGGGAGGCAATGATGATGATGAAGACGATGAATCCAGCGAGCATGAGTTTCAGAAAGCCACAGAGGCCATGTGTATTGACGGGGGCGCCTTGTTGCATTCTTCTCACCGCCGACTTAAACAGTGGGTGCGTGAGGTTAATGCAACGGAGCCGTCGCTTGATGCACGGAAACCTTTAAAGTGGTCCCACACACCCATCATTTTTTACTCCGAGGATCACCCTGATCGTACAACTGCGGTCGGGTGCTTGCCTTTGTTGGTCTCACCAACAATCCGCAACCTCAAGGTGACAAAAATGCTAGTTGACGGTGGGGCCGGGCTGAACTTAATCTCTCCAGACGTGCTCAAGAAGCTGAAAATTCCTGATGAAGATCTCGAGGAAACAGGCACGTTCCAAGGGATCAATCCAGGAAGGACCCAGCCAAAAGGCAAGATTACGCTACCGGTAACATTTGGTAGCGAGCTCAATTACAGGACGGAGAAGGTAGTGTTTGATGTAGCCAAGATCCTCATGTCATACAACGGGATCCTTGGCCGCCCAGCACTGGCCAAGTTCATGGCGGCATCACACTATGCGTATAATGTGTTGAAGATGCCCGGACCGATTGGTGTCATCACTGTTCACTCCGACAAGAAGGATGCACTGATCTGCACCGACCAACTCTACCGGGAGGCAGCCGCAGCACCTACCGTCAAGGCATCTGCTTTTGCCGCTGGAACTCCCGGAGAGAAAGGGAAGAAGACCGGCAAGATCTCTGGCGCAAACTCCGGCAAGCGCACCTCTTCAGAGTGCTGCGCTTCCGTTGAGGATGTACCAGAGAGTTCCACCGGCAAGAACAAGAAGTCCAAGGCTGCTCCACCAGAGACCAAGAAGGTGCCCGTCGAGGAGGACAGGACGGGAGGAACTTTCACCATAAGTTCCACCCTAGATGACAAATAGGAAAGCGCGCTCGTTGCTTTCCTGCGGGCGAATGTCGATGTGTTTGCATGGCAACCACCTGACATCCCCGGTGTTCCCAGGAAAGTAATTGAGCACCACCTTGCCGTCTGTCCTCACGCGTGGCCCGTTAAGCAGAGGGTGAGAAAGCAGGCCTTGGAGCGGCAAGAATTTATTGCCGAAGAAATTAGGAAGTTGGAAGCGGCAGGTTTGGTCAGAGGGGTGCTTCACCCAACCTGGTTGGCCAATCCGGTTGTAGTGCGCAAGGCGAATGGGAAATGGAGGCTGTGTATTGATTATACAAACATCAATAAAGCCTGTCCAAAAGATCCTTTCCCCTTGCCGCACATCGACCAGATTGTGGACTCCACTGCTGGTTTTGACCTACTGTCGTTCCTTGATGCCTATTCGGGGTATCATCAGATCTTCATGGCGAAAGAAGATGAAGAAAAGACCGCATTTATCACCCCATGTGGTACGTATTGTTTTATACGAATGCCTTTCGGGTTGAAGAGTGCTGGTTCTACATTTGTGAGAGCGGTCCAAATTGGTTTTGAGCCTCAGCTACATAGAAATATGGAAGCATACATGGATGACATAGTGGTCAAAACCAAGGATAAAGCGACGCTCATACAAGATCTAGAAGAAACTTTTACAAATCTGCGCAAGATCAATTTAAAGCTCAATCCCGCGAAGTGTGTGTTTGGCGTCCCTTCCGGCAAGCTTCTCGGGTTCTTTGTATCTCAACGTGGGATCAAAGCGAACCCCGACAAGATCAAAGCCATTGAGCAGATTCAAGTGCCAAGACACGTCAAGGATGTACGTCGCCTTGCCGGCTGCGTTGCTGCCTTAAGCAGGTTTATCTCCAAATCTGCTGAGCGCACCCTGCCCTTTTTCAAAATTTTGAAGAAGGCAGGTCCAATGAGATGGACTCCGGACGCGGAGGCAGCGCTGCAAGATTTGAAGAGGTACCTCTCCTCTCCGCCGACGCTAGTCGCACCTAAGCCACAAGAGCCGTTGTTGCTGTATCTAGCGGCAACAAATCAAGTGCTTAGTGCTGCGTTAGTGGCGCAGAGAGAAGTTGATGAGAGGAAGACGGCAGCGGCAGGACCGTCAAGTGACGCGCCGGGATCTTCCCCTGTAAGGTCTGGTGCCGACAAGACAGGATTTGCGCAGCCAGAGGAATCAGTGCAAAAGAGGAAGATGGTGCAGCGTCCAGTTTATTTTGTCAGTTCCCTTTTACAGGGAGCTAGGTCAAGATACTCTGGTGTGCAGAAATTACTCTTCGGCCTTCTCATGGCCTCGAGGAAGCTGCGCCATTATTTCCAAGTGCATGAGATTACCGTCGTCACTCGCTTCCCGTTGCAGCGGATTTTGCGAAATCCAGAGCCAATCGGCAGGATTGTATAGTGGGCGTTGGAGTTGTCGAACTTTGGCCTCAAGTTTGAAAGTACTTAAACAATTCAGAGCAGAGCCTTGGCGGAGTTCATTGCGGAATGGACCCCAACGCCAGACGAGGAAATTCAAGAGACGACTCTTCCCGGCAAGGAAACAGATCAGGAATGGATTATGTACTTTGATGGTGCTTTCACGCTGCAAGGCGCCGGTGCTGGCGTGCTGCTTGTTGCACCCACCGGAGAGCACCTCAAGTATGTAATTCATATGCATTTTCCCCGGGAGGGCTCGACAAACAACACTGCGGAGTACGAAGGCCTGCTTGCCGGTCTCAGGATCATGGCGGACCTTGGTATCAAGAAACTCATCATCAGAGGCGATTTGTAGCTTGTTGTCAGGCAAGTCAACAAAGATTATCAGAGTCCATTGATGCAGGCTTATGTGGATGAAGTGAGAAAAATGGAAGAGCGCTTTGACGATCTGCATACAAAGCACATTCCTCGTGTCGAAAACAGTATTGCTGATGACCTGTCAAAGCGCGCTGCCCTTAAGTTACCTGTGGAACCAGGAACTTTTGTGCTCCATTTGACTCAGCCATCTGTAGCGCCATCAATGGGGCAAGAAAAGAGAAGGAAGTTGAATTCTGGTCAGTACTTTCCGGCAGAGCTCCCGGGAGCCGCCGGCAAGGAAGTTGCCGGGATCAGCGGCAAGCCTGCCGGGGAACAACAGGCTCCAGCAGGGGCTCGGGCCCTTGCTGTCGAGACAAACGTTCTCCCGGCAGAAGAGATGCCTTTAGTCCTAGTTGTCGAGCCCCAGTCTCCAGCTTGGGCACAGCCCATTGTTCATTTTCTTCAGACGGGAGAACTCCCTGAGGAGAAGGAAGAAGCAGAAAAAGTAGCCCGTCAGTCTAGCATGTATCAGTTCGTCGATGGTGTTCTGTACAGAAAGAGACTGAACAGTGTGAAATTGAAGTGTATTCCTCAGGAGGATGGACTGGAGCTGTTGGCAGAGATACATGGAGGCATATGTGGCTCCCACATAGGATCAAGAGCGCTTGTCGGAAAGGCATTCCTACAAGGTTTCTTTTGGCCCACTGCTCTCCAGGATGCAACTGCACTAGTAACCAAGTGTGAAGCGTGCTAGTTTCATTCAAAGAAATCACATCAGCCAGCTCAAGCTCTTCAAACAATCCCTCTCTCCTGGCCATTTTCGGTCTGGGGGCTCGACATACTGGGCCCTTTTCCCCGTGCTACCGGGGGCTTTGAGTACTTGTACATTGCAATCGACAAGTTCACAAAGTGGCCGGAGGTGGAAGCGGTGAGGAAGGTGACAGCACAATCAGTCGTCAAGTTCTTTAAAGGGATAGTTTGCCGTTTCGGTGTGCCTAACAGGATCATCACCGATAACGGCACACAATTCACAAGTCGCACCTTCATGCAATACGTCGAAGACCTTGGCGGTAAAGTTTGTTTTGCCTCTGTTGCTCACCCAAGATGCAATGGCCAAGCAGAGAGAGCTAATGCTAAAGTGCTGCACGGTCTTAGGACCCGAACTTTCGACAAGATGAGAAAGTGCGAAAGGCGCTGGATTGATGAGTTGCCGATGGTTCTTTGGTCAATCAGAACGACACCAAATCTAGCCACTGGCCAAACACCCTTCGCTCTGGTTTATGGAGCGGAAGCAGTTCTCCCCACGGAACTCATATACGGGTCACCTCGAGTGCTCGCTTATGATGAGCTTGAGCAAGAGCAACTGCAACAACCTGACGCTGTGCTCCTTGAGGAGGATCGTCTTCAGGCTGCTGTGCGAGCTGCACGCTACCAGCAAACTTTGCGCTGCTACCATAGCCTCAAAGTTCATGCCCGAAGCCTTGAGGAAGGTGACCTTGTTCTTCGGCGGATTCAGTCTGCCAAGAATTCAAACAAGTTGACGCCGAAGTGGGAAGGCCCTTATCGGGTAGTACGAGTCACCAGGCCCAGCGCTGTCCGCCTAGAGACCGAGGATGGCGTTCCAGTGAGCAACTCCTGGAATATCGAACATCTTTGCAAATTTTACCCATCAGGCGCGGTTGCCGGGGTCCCCCAGCAACCTCCTTTTGTACAAGTCTTGCCGGCAAGGCATGTAATCGATTGTACAAAGCCAGGCGTAGACCCTGTGCGCAGTTGAATAAGCTTAAGTGTTGTGCATTTCTTGTTGATTTCCATGTTTATATATATGCATGTTTGTCTGAGATATTGTATGACACTTGATCCTAGGTAAGACTAACGAACCGCCAAGGTTCCATATCTTTATTTTCTCTTCTTTCTTTTTCTCAAAGGATTGAAGGTTCCCTCGCGTGCAAGTTTGCCGGGGGGAAAGGAAGGTATGGATACCAATGGGCGATATTCAGAATTGGTGTCTTCCCGGAAGGAGCGCAGCGACAGAAAGCTAAGTTGCGAAACTTTGAGCAAGTTTTTCGATTTTTACTATCAGGCTATTTTCTTTGGATGATTTCGGCCCTTGTATGGAAAACCTGCACGCGAAGGAACCCTTGTCGGAATTGGTTGCGCCCTTATTTTGTTTCGAGTCCGCTCAACAGTCTATGTGGCTGCACCAAGAACGTCAAGGTGCCTTGTCGGTTGCTGCACCTCCAGCAGGCTGCTGAAGTCCCGCACCCAGCGCTCGCGGCAGGTTGCACACCGGCAAGTTTCCAGTAAGCGTAGGGCGTGATCATATGGAAAGAAATCGAACAAGGGAAATAGCATGCATATACTCAGTCATAGCAAGTTATATTACATCAATAGTTGCCGCAGTTCTAACTTAAGACTAAATTGTCTTTGGCATGGAATGGCGGCAAGGAAGAATGAGACGGCTAGTCCCTGCGCTGGCCTTCAACCCTCTTGATTGAATCCACCTTCTCGAGGATGGGCGCGACAAGCTTCTCAAGTGCCTGGAGATCTGGGTCCTTCGGCAAGCGGTCAAGCACGTTGGTGAGGTCGATGCCAGGGTTCTTATGCACCACCTTGATGAGCACCTTGTGGAGGACGACCTGGCAAAGTTTGCGGGATTCGTTGGCCAGCTGGGTCGCTCGGTTGGACTGGAGCAGCTTCAGAGCATCAATGATGCTTTCAAAGAACATGGTCAACCTGGCGCTCGAGGATATTCTTTCTTCAGAAGAATACCTGAAGTTTTGCAAGCCCTCCTGGCCCATGGTTGACAGTTGTGCAGTAAGCTTCTCCGCGGTGTCGACAAGGCATTCAGTCCATATTTGCACGCCTTTCTCATAGTCAACTTGGGCGGCGGCAGTGCTCTTGAGCAAGTTCCTCTCTTCCTGGAGATCTTTGCTCAGGGCCTTCTCGCGGGCCCTGCCGTCCTTAAGAGACTTCTCCAGCGTGGTCAGCTTCAGCCTTAGATCGGCAGTGGCATCGTTGGCTGAAGAGAGCTGCTTGGTCTTGTCGGATATAGCAACTTGCATCTCCGCCAGGCTATGGAGAGTTTTCTCCCTGTCACTTTTGAGCGTCAAGAGCTCCTTGCTGTGTTCCTCAAGATCTGCTTCCAGCTTCTTCACTTTGTTGCTCAGCTCATTCTTGGCGGCCTCTGCGGCCTCAGCGGCATCGATGGCTTCCTTGAGCTTGCTGGCGTGATCTACAGTTGTAGCATCGAGCGCCTCTTTGTGCTTCTGCTCCAGCTCCTGGGTCCGCCACGCGACAAGTTTTTCAATCTCTTCGTCCTTGCCGTGGAGTTTGGCAGCAAGTGCCTGCTCACGCGCGGCAAGATCTTCTTCATGAGCGTCAACCCCAATGCGGCGCTGCATCAAGAGAGCTTCTTCAGCGGCAACCTTTTGCGCAGCTTCCTCTTGCGCCCTCTCCATATCAGACTGCTTCAAGTGGAGCTCCGTCCAACTTTGGCTCACTTGTTCCTGGCCGGCAGTCAACTCCTGAAAGGCCTCGGTGTACCAGATCTACATTTGCTCGACGCGCTTCTGGAAATCCGCCTCGGCTGCTTCGACAACCGCAGCTCTGGCGTCTAGCTTCTCCTTTCGAGCATGGTGGAGCGCTTGGAGCTTGCGGAAGTGATCGCCCATGGCCTGGAGGAGCCGATCTTCTTCAGATTTGCCGCTGCTGGCGCTTGGTTCATCGACAATCTTGAGCCCGGCAGCGGTGATGACTTCTTCGTTAAAAGTTTCTCCTTTGGTCGGCGCTCCAACGCTTGCCGTCCCCGGTAAGTTGACGAACAGGTTGTCGCCAACCTTGAGATATTTTCTCGATGAGGGAGCCTCAGATGTCGAGGGTCGATCTTCGGCAATCGTCTCACCGGTGGCTGGGGGCTCTGTGGCCGGTGCAGCGCCTGGCGCTCCTGCAGCAGGAATGCTGTCAGTACGGTCATCAGCCTCCTCGCTGGCCCTCTCGGCAGGTTTCTTGGCGGCCTCCTCGGAAGTAGCCTCGCTGGCCTCGACGGTGGCATCTTTGGTGGCCTCGCTAGCGGCGATCTTGTCAGCTTCGACGGCAGCATCTCTGGCGGTCTCCTCGATGACCACGCCGATGTCCATATGTTCCATCACAGGGAATTCTGAAGGACGAAGGAGGGAAACAAAATCAAATCAAGATCAAAGTTCAGAAAGATAAAGGAAAAAAATCACAAGTGCTCTGAGGCAAGCGGTCACCTGTGTCGAGCTGATGAGGAGTAGCTTCACCCCTCCCGGCAACATTGGTTGCCGGGGAAAGGTTGCCGGTGCCCATGTTTGCTGGCTCCTCCTCCTCCAAGGTAGGCTCGTCGGTGGGAGCTCTTGCCGGACATGCGCTTGCGGGCGGCGTGGTTGACGAGGGCGGCACGATGGGGGCGTCCTCCAACGACTCTCCTTGTTGCCGTTCTTCTCCTGCAAGCCCAAAGGTGTAAGCGGCAAAGGTAGAAACCTCAGCACCCGCCAGCGGAAAAACGAGTACTGAACTCACGCTGGGGGCTGTGCTGGGGGCTGCGTCGAGGGCTAAGCTCCGGGCTGATGGTGATAGTTTCTGGCACGCTCGTAGAGCTTGTCGGGGGCTTGTCGCCCGTGGAGATTTTCGCCCTCTTCGCCATCCTTTCCACCAAAGTTTCTGCCTCCCTGCAGAGACAAGACAAAGCAAGGCGATGAGATCAATTGAATTCGGAATTCGGGAGATAAAGACTGAGACAGGATACTTCCTCTTCCTCTTCTCGTTCCGGGCTGAAGCCGGAGATGTCAAAGTCGACCTCCGTTGCGGTGTCCGTATGGGGAGGCGGAGGAGGGGTCCTGGGCCGCTTGGCTGTGGTAGGTGCAGGGAGTTGGTGTGGCTCTGCTGCCTCAGCTTCCGGTGCTGCTGTGTGAGACGCCCCTGCCGCCCCAGTGGTTGCCGCAGGTGTGTGTCTCGTATGCCGCGCGGGTTGCTGCCGAACCCCTTGCCGCGGTGCAGCCTTGCCGGGAGCCTCGCTGCTCGAAGAAGCTTGGCTTGCCGGGACACCAGAGGTAGCTTTCCGAAGGATGCACTTTGCCTTCTTTGGAGCTGGGGGCTCCTCCCGTGGCTGCTCTTCGGCTGCGTCCTTGCCTGATGAGCTTTCAGCGGCTGCGCCGCTCTACTCCCCGGCAGCCTCATCCTCCCCGGCAGGTTTCTCCTCCAGTACGACTTCTGCGTCGCTGTTTTCCCATTCTGTGAAGCTGACGTTGCCGGCCTCCACGACAAGATTTGCCTCTTCCACTCTAGTGGCAATATACGCCACTTCTTCATCAGTGGTGGCGCGGATGAGGTTTGTCTCTTCCCGGACGGCCCTCTCCGACAAGTTGTCGAAGAACTTTTGTGCTTCCTCCGCAGATGGCTCGACCCAGGTCGCGTCAAGACCATAGGCGTTGAACATTGGCATTGCGGCAATGATTGACCCCAGGGCGGAGTTGTTGCACAAGGGAACAATTCTTGCCGGCAATTTATGCTTGTCTTCGCGCTGAAATAGCCCGTGGCGAAGAGCGCCAAGCTGCATGATTATCAGGTTGTTGTTCAGTCCGGGGCGCAGCCTCATGATATCTGCCGCATTCCGGAACTCCCAGGCTGGTCTCCCCTTATTCTGCAGAGGGGCGATGCACCGGCGAAGAAAATCAGAGCCTATCATCTCTATTATGAGCCCGGTGGCTTTCAAACGAAGGATCCTGGTTGTGGCGATTGTGAGCCTGTCATCCTGAGTGTCAAGATTGCTCCAGTCCTCACTGCGGACCGCCTTTTGCCGTCGGGGCGAACAGAAGGGATGGTGGTCTACTTCCTTAATCCAGCACCACTCGGACCGCCATTCTTCCCACTTCTCGCGGTAAACCCCGTCCGGATATATCTCCTTGTTCCATGCCCTTGGGATCCAGGCGATAGAACCGGCAAGGGCTTCCCCTTTTTGGACGAGAGGAATGAAGTAATGGCGGAAGAGGGCGGTGTTGGGAACTACCCCGGCAAAGTTTTCGCAAAGAAGGGCGAAGATAGCCATTCATGTTACGGCATTCGGCGTGAAATCCAAGAGATGGAAGCCGTATGTATACATAATGTCGTTGAAGAAATCAGAGAATGGAAGGCAGAGCCCGCAGTAAAAATAAGCGGCGAAGAAGGGATATCTATCAGGGCCGCCTTTGGAAGAAGAACCTGGGGCCACGCGAGTCGCGGGGTGAGCCTTCGTCTCCCTCGCCCACATGCACTGGTACCGGTTCCTCAAGGCTTCCGCATCGAGCGTCGGAGCGAAGACGACGTACTTCTTCCGCATCTTCACCAACTCGCTCTCCGGGACATCGGCCTTCGTCTCCTTTCCCTTGCTCTTGCTAGCCTTGGGTGGCATGGTGGTTGCGAAGGCGGAAGCCGAGGATGGAGCGGGTGCAGAGGCGATGAGCGGATGAGGAGAAGTTCTGCTCTGGGCTCGGGAGAGAGAAGGTAATTATGGTTTCAGATTGGAAAGAAGAGGGGGTAAAAGGGCAGCGCCTTTGCGGATTCCTTTTTATGGGGAAGGAGCGAGGCTGCCTCTTTTACTGCCCAATGTGAACACGTCTATACGAGCGCGCTGCGGCCGTGGCAGTTCGGCGCATGCTTCCCACATCGCGCATTCAACGCGCGTAGTGGGGAAGCGCAGTAGACGGAATGATTACAAGCAGTTAACCCCTACCACACGTGCCCGTGCACTGTTTGGGCCTAGCCCAACCATGCCTCGCACCCGTGTGTGGCCTAGGCCCCGGGGCTCCTGTCGGTGTACTAAATATTGGGCCTTTAGTACCCCATACTTGTGCACAGGCAGTTGTAGCCATACCTGCGTCAAGACTTGTCGGGGGAACAGCTGAAGATCGATCCAAGGTTATCAAGAGACATCCACGCCAAGGATTAGAAGATAAGGAGGACTGAAGACCAAGGGCTCGGCTCCCGGCAAGATCTTGCCGGGGTAGCCCGCCAAGCCCGGCAAGATTTGCACCCGACAAGGTTCCGCCACTGTGCCACCGCTCCAGTGCAGCGACCGGCCTGGCATTCTGGTCCCACCACTGGATGCGTGGCAAGGCGCTAGTGGAGGCGAGCTTAAGCGGTGCTGATGGGATGGCCCCTTTTTCCATCCCCAAGAAAGTAGGGACTCCTAAACGGACACCTCACGGTGCATTAAATGCATTTGTCCAAAACCATCAGTGGTTAGGTATGGTAACCATGTAGCTACTTTACACCTCGCGGATGAGCAGTTCACCACTGTGGTGACCCCTTTGGTCATATGAAAGGAGGCCCAAGGCAACTGCTACAGGGGAGGACAACTCTGAGCCCATTCTGCATGTGTAGCTACTGCTTGAACGTACTGTTCATCGCAAGCGCTCCAAGAACTGGGACGAATCACTGATAATAAATTGAAGCAGGAGTAGGGTTTTACGCTGATCAGCGGCCTGAACCTGGGTAAAAATCCTCTCGCGTTGATCTTCGGTTCTGCTCTTTGTGCATACCTCTCTCCCTGCCGAATCGTAAATGGGTCCCTCGGATCCCATAGGTGTCGTACGCCGACAAGGGCCTTCTTTAGTCAGTTCGCTGTTCACTATCTTGCCCATGTCATATGCCTTTACTTTAGGACAAGTAAAGATTTAAGTGTGGGGGAATTTGATCAACACATTTCATATACATCTTTTGGCATTCAAATATACGGTTCATTGAGACATATTCATTCATTTCTTGCATTGAATTATTGAATTTCTGAATGAAAATCATATAAAGGATCATTTACTTGTCACTTGTTATTTTGTAGAAAAGTGCACAAAAGCACTATAAACTTCAAGATCTGGAAGAATTGGCTAACAAGAAGAGACTTGTGAAGAAAGAAGAAAGATGGAGGGAATTGTGTGTGAAGAAATGGTGCTTCAGGGGACAAGTTAAAGAAGAAAGAGACCTTTTGAAGAAAGAAGAAAAGGAGAAGGGCCAAAATCGCAAAGTGGCAGATCAGGGGAGGGGAATCAAATCCCTAGCAGCAGACACCGATCCCAGGCGGGCCTGGCACATCTCTGTTCTTTCCCTAACCACTTGTTCTTCCACCTCCGGCCGCCGCCGCGGCCAGGCTGGCGTGGCGGCGTGCCACTGCGCCATCACCAGCACCACACCATCCAACCACCACTCCTCGCTCCACCGCGCCACCGCCACAACACCACCACATCCAGCGCCTGCTCCCCCAACTTCTCTAACTGCACCTCCTCTTCTCAATCCCCTGCTGCTTCTCTTCTCCCGTGCCTCCACCTGCTATTTCCTCCTCTTTCTCCTTTGCTGAACTGACACTGCTCCTCTTGTTGTGTCCCTGCCGCTTGCTGCTCCCCTTCCCTGATCTGATCCCATCTAGCTGCTATCTTCTTCTTCTCAACACAACCTGCTGCTACTCCCTCTCCTCACTGCCGCTGCTGTTCCTTCTCTCCTATGCCTCGCTAATGCTCTTCCTCACATCCGCTGCTCGTATTCCCTTATGTTCTTTCTCTTTCTCTGACGCCCAAGCTCCTTGCCTCCACCCTTGCCTACTGCTGCCACTGTACTCTTGCTGCTGCTTCTCTCACCTCTTCTTCCTCAAATCCCGCTGCTACTCCTCTGAACCCCTACTGCTATTGTTTCTCTAGCTCTCCCTCTCATTCTCTAAATTTCTGTAGAATTGAGATGCGTATGTAATATCCTGATTTGACTAGTGCTTGAAACATGCTATTTGTTCAGATTTGTAACTGTATAATAATGTTATGACATGCTCCGTTTCAGACTTCTGCTTGTTTAGTACTGTAGTTCTGATTTTGTTCTTCTGAGAGTATTAGAACAGTGCCCTGTAATACCTTGTTCGGATTTGTCACTTGTGTGTGCTGAATATGTTTTAGTTACTAGTCATATTGATATATATAGGCTGGTCACCTTCTCTGCCTCTAACATATATATATATATATAACTATGTCTTGTGATTCACTAGTTACATATGTGTTAATGTCCTGCTGATTCCCTTTCGTCATTGTTGTTTGTCTGTGTTAGTGTTTTAATTTCTCAAGCCTAATAAAAATACCAAAATGATAGTGAGTATATTCTGCATCTTCCTGTGCTGTTTACATTTTCTTTTTCGATGATCTTCGGGAACAACCTTGTTAGTTTAGGTTTTATTTTCTGGAATCATCTTCTAAAATTGTGCAACCTAGATTTAGGCAAGCACGGTGATCGATTTGCCTAGTCCCTGAGGAGAACACGACACTCGTGGTTTGGGCGTAAAACCCCACTGTACTCACAATTGATCAACCATACCTACCTATGGATTGAGTAAGATCCTTCAAGTAAGTTGTTATTGGTGCAAGCAATAAAAATTGCTCTCTAAATATGTATGATCTTTTAGTGTGACCAAAATAAGCTATATACGGACTTGTGATATGGAAGAAATAAAAGCGACAGACTGCATAATAAAGTTCTTTATCACAAGCGGCAATATAAAGTGACGTTCTTTTGCATTAAGATTTTATGCATCCAACCATAAAAGTGCATGACAACCTCTGCTTCCCTCTGCGAAGGGCCTATCTTTTATTTTACCTCTTACCTTTATACAAGAGTCATGGTGATCTTCACCTTTCCTTTTATATTTTCTCTTTTTGGCAAGCACTATGTGTTGGGGAAGATCTAGACATATATATATCCACTCGGATGTAGGTGTTCATAAATTATTATTGTTGATGTTACCCTTGAGGTAAATGGTTGGGAGGCAAAACTATAAGGCCCTATCTTCCTATGTGTTTGATTGAAACCTTGATATCATAAGTATCGTGTGAGTGTTAGCAATAATTGAAGATTAAATGATGGTTGAGTATGTGAACTTGCTAAATAAAAGGTCTTATATTGACTCTTTCCGATGTTATGATAAATTGCAATTGTTCCAATGACCAAGATCATAGTTTGTTGGTTTTCAATAAAGTTTTTGATTCATACTTTACCTTGTGAATGAATTGTTACTTTAGCATGAGAAATTATATGACAATATGTTGCTGTTCTAAAGATGATCATGATGCCCTCATGTCCGTATTTTATTTTATCAACACCTCTATCTCTAAACATGAGGTCATGATTATCAATTTCGGTTTTCACTTGAGGACAAGCGAGGTCTAAGCTTGGGGGAGTTGATACATCCATTTTGCATCATGCTTTTATGTTGATATTTATTGCATTATGGGTTGTTGTTTCACATTATGGTACAATACTTATGCCCTTTCTCTCTTATTTTACAAGGTTTACACAAAGAGGGAGAATGCCGGCAGTTGGAATTCTGGACTAGAAATGAGCAAATCTAAGAGACCTATTCTACACAACTCCAAAAGTCCAGAAATTTTATGAAGAATTATTTTGGAATATATACAAAATATTGGGTGAAGAAACTACCGGAGGGGACCCACCAGGTGGCCACAAGCCTGGGGGTGCGCCCTACCCACCAGGGCATGCCCCCAGGGCTTGTGGGCCGCCTAGCCATCGTCTGGTGCCCCTCTTCTGCTATATGAAGGGTTTTGACCTGGAAAAAAATTAGAAGGAAGCTTTCGGGACGAAGCGCCGCCGTCTCGAGGCGGAACTTTGGCAGGAGCAATCTAGGGCTCCGGCAGAGCGATTCTGCCGGGGAAACTTCCCTCCCGGAGGGGGAAATCGAAGCCATCGTCATCACCAACGATCCTCTCATCGAGGGAGGGCCAATCTCCATCAACATCTTCACCAGCATTATCTCCTCTCAAACCCTAGTTCATCTCTTGTATTCAATCTTTGTCCCAAAACCTCAGATTGGTACATGTGGGTTGCTAGTAGTGTTGATTACTCCTTGTAGTTGATGCTAGTTGGTTTATTTGGTGGAAGATCATATGTTCAGATCCTTAATGATAATTAATACCCCTCTAATCTTGAACATGAACATGCTTTGTGAGTAGTTACGTTTGTTCCTGAGGACATGGGAGAAGTCTTATTATAAGTAATCATGTGAATTTGGTATTCGTTCGATATTTTGATGAGATGTATGTTGTCTTTCCTCTAGTGATGTTATGTGAACTTCAACTACATGGCACTTCACCATGATTTGGGCCTAGGGGAAGGCATTGGGAAGTAATAAGTTGATGATGGGTTGCTAGAGTGACAGAAGCTTAAACCCTAGTTTATGCGTTGCTTCGTAAGGGGCTGATTTGGATCCACATGTTTCATGCTATGGTTAGATTTATCTTAATTCTTCTTTCGTAGTTGCGGATGCTTGCGAGAGGGGTTAATCATAAGTGGGAGACTTGTCCAAGTAAGGACAACACCCAAGCACCGGTCCACCCACATATCAAATTATCAAAGTAACGAACACGAATCATATGAGAATGATGAAAACTAACTTGACGGTAATTCCCATGTGTCCTCGGGAGCACTTTGCTTTATATAAGAGTTTGTCCAGGCTTATCCTTTGCTATAAAAAGGATTGGGCCACCTTGCTGCACCTTTGTTACACTTGTTACTTGTTACCCATTATGAATTATCTTATCACAAAACTATCTATTACCGATAATATCAGTGCTTGCAGAAAATACATTGCTGAAAACCGCTTGTCATTTCCTTCTGCTCCTCGTTGGGTTCGACACTCTTACTTATTGAAAGGACTACGATTGATCCCCTATACTTGTGGGTCATCAGTAGTCTTTATACACTACTGGAATCAGGGAATTTGCCATCAGCCAGTTCTTTGTCGTCTGCTAGCGGACGACAAAGAAGGTCTTTGCCGTCTACTATCAAAAAGCAGACGACAAAGAACTGGCTGATGGCAAATATACAGTTTGCCATCAGCCAGTTCTTTGCCGTCTGCCAGCAGACGGCAAAGGTCCCAAAAGCATACGACAAAGAGCCCAGTTGGGCCCCACTGGACCCTGGGCTGGTTATGTCAGATGGACGGGCTGGATGCCGTCCGCCTGCTCTTTGCCGTCTGTCTTTGGGACCTTTGCTGACCGCCAGCAGATGGCAAAGAAAAGGACCTAACTAATGGCCGTTCCCCTCGGCCCCACCAATCTTTGCCGTTTGCTAGTAGATCTCTTTGCCGTCTGCTAGCAGACGGCAAAGAGGCTGCCTAAGTAATGGTCGTTTCCCCTCTCTCTCCCCCTCTCTCCCACATCTGTCTCTCTCCCCTACCTCTCACCTGCGCGCCGCCTCCCTAGAGCCAGAGCCGCCGCCGGCCAGCCCCGCCCCCCGGAGCCCTCCCTGCCGCCGGCTAGCCCGCCCGCCCCCCATACCTAGGCCGCGGCGGCCGCCCTGCCCCCGCCCCATCGCTGGAGCAAGGCCGCGGGGCCCCTGCGCCGCCCCGCCCCCGCTGCCGGACCCGGGCCGCCCCGCCGCGCCACCGGAGCCACGCCGCGCCGCCCCTCCCCGCGGCCTACCTCCACTGTCCCCTTCCCGCGGCCATGCTCCACCGGCCGACCTCGCCGGAGCCAAGGTGAGAGTTTGTTCATTTTTTCTTCTATTCTTTGCTGTTTAGGTTTAGGTTTAGTGCTAGGTGTAGGTGTAGGTTTAGGTTTAGTGCTAGGTGTAGATTTTAGTTAGTGCTAGGTTTAGGTTTAGATAATTAGAAGGAGGAAAGAAAGGAAAGAGGAAAAAAAAACGAAGAAGGAGAAGAAGAGGAAAAAGGAACAAGACAGAAGAGATAGAGAAGAAGAAGAAGAGGGGGAGGAGAAGAAAAGAAGAAGAAGAAGAAGAAGAAGAAGAAGAAGAAGAAGAAGAAGAAGAAGAAGAAGAAGAAGAGGAAGAAGAAGAAGAAGAAGAGGAAAAAGGAAAAGAATGAAGAAGAAGAAGAAGAAGAAGAAGAAGAAGAAGAAGAAGAAGAAGAAGAAGAAGAAGTAGAGGTGAAGAGGAGAAGAAGAGGACTAGATGTCATTAGCAATATGATTTTTTTCATAGTTTGAAGTGTCAATGCTTTATGTGATGTGATGTCCTAAATTTTTTTGACTCGGTAAAATTTACAGGCTTTGTCATCGTCGTCGAAGTTTTTGGTCCGTGATCCCGCCGTTGTTCGACTACTTCCTCTACAGCCGAGGGTGAGCTACGAATCCACCTTCACCTCCTACGCTCTTTTAATCATGTCAGTAGATTTCAATTTCATGCTAAGTCGCGTAACCTAGGCATCTCCCATCCGAAAGGGTTCCATCGATAAATATTCATTCAGTTGCTTATTTATCACCGTAACTCATTCGGATTGTCCAGCGATTTCCACGGACAGCCCGAGGATGTGTAGATTGGGTACATTCTCCATGCTCTACCCCATTCCAAGAGAAAATTTTGGCAGCGCCTCCCTGTTGTTCTCCGGATGCACATTCTCTCGGCTTTTTGCCGACACGTGTATTTGGAGAACAACGGGGAGGTGCTGCCAAAATTTTGTCTCGGAATGGGGTAGAGCATGGAGAACATACTCAATCTACACATACTCGGGAGGGATTAGGACCTATCTTTACCTATTAGAGTGTAGGTTGCATGGACGTAATAAAATTGACAAACTAGATTAACTGATGAATATACATGCTGAATTATATATATATATATATATATATATATATATATATATAGATATATATATATATATATATATATATATATTTCTTGTGTGTCTAGTAGCTAGGCAAGATGAGTGATCGTGCGTGGATGTACACCGGTCACACTAGTCAGAAAGACATGACCAATGAATGGTTAACAAAAACCAAGGGGTTTGTGAGAGCCACACTTGCAAATGGCCAGAGAAAAACCTGGTGCCCCTGTGTCCGATGCGACAATTGGTACAAGAGGACGGAGGATGAAATGGGTAAACACCTGTAGAAGAGTGGTTTTACGCCCGGTTATACGGTGTGGACATTTCATGGTGAGTCTGCCCAACGTGCCAGAGCTGAGGTGGTTCACCGTCGCACCGACGAGCATGGTACCGGGATGGAAGACATGGTGCAAGACTTTGATGATGCTCGGGATCCGGATGATGAGATGGAGGAATCTGCAAAGGCCTTCAATGAAATGTTGGTGTCTTCAAAACGTCCTCTCCACGAGCACACTGAGCTTTGTCAGCTGGATGCCATCTCACAAGTAATGGCTCTGAAGGCTCAATTCAACTTGGGCAGAGAATGCTACGACGCGATGATGAAAATATTTGGACCCTTTCTACCCAAAGGCCATGTAATGCGTGCAAACCTGTACCAATCGGATAAAATCCTCCATGCACTTAAGATGCCCTATGAGAAGATAGATGCCTGTGACAATGGATGTGCCTTATTTAGGCTTGAGTATGCGGACTTGAACTATTGTCCCATTTGCAAGTCTTCCAAGTATGTTGTGGTACACAATGGTATGGGTGAGAAGACGCAGACCAAAATCACCGTTAATGTTCTTCGGTATATGCCAATCGTACCAAGACTTCAACGTCTTTTCATGGTTGAAGAGACGGCCAGATAGATGACATGGCACAAAATGGGCTAAAGAACCGAACTAGATGCAGATGGAATCTGATGATGGTACACACATCGGATGGTTCTGCGTGGAAGCACTTCGATGCATTACATGAGCAAAAGGCGGCAGATCCAAGGCATCATCGAGTCGCTGTCAGCACGGATGGGTTCAATGTGTTTGGTCTGACGGCAACAATACAGTTGTTGGCCTGTATTTGTCATTCCACTCAATCTCCCCCCGGATAGATTATGCAAAGAAAGAACATTTTCCTGACGTTGATAATTCCAGGGCCCAACTATCCGGGGAAGAATATGAATGTGTACATGAAGCCGCTTAAGGATGAATTGCAAGAAGCTTGGGATAATGGGTTCAAGACATACGACGCCGCTAGCAAACAAAACTTCATAATGAGTGTCTGGTACATGTACTCGATGCATGACTTGCCGGCGTATGCGCTATTCATTGGCTGGTGTGTGCATGGAAGGTTCCCGTGCCCCACATGCATGGCAGCTCGAGTTTCGTTGGCTGCAGGCGGGTCGCAAGTTTTCTTGCTTCGACTTGCATAGACAGTTCCCGGATCCTCGCCATAAGTTCAGGAAAGACAAGAAGAACTTCATCAAAGGTAGAGTTGTCAAAAACTTTGCACCACCTGCGTTGACAGGTCAAGAGACCGTGGATCAGTTAAACGCTCTCGAGACAGATCCAGATCGTCCAGGGTATTTCAAGGGGTATAATTCAGAACACACCTGGACTCACAAGACATGCTTGTGGGATCTGCCTTACTTCAAAGACCTCCTTTGCCCACACAACATCGACGTGATGCACACTGAAAAGAATATCGCTGAGGCCCATTTTGGTACATTGTTCAGCATAGAGGGGAAGTCAAAGGATAATACTAAGGCTAGAGTCGATCAGGAGGCGCTATGTGATAGACCGTTACAAAACATGCAAGAACCAAAAGTAAAGGAGAACTGGACGAAGCCAAAGGCATGGTTCAATCTTGGAAGGCCAACTATGAGGGAAATTATCTTGTGGGTGAAAATGTGGTTGATGTTCCCTGATGGGTATGCATCGAATCTAAAGAGGGGAGCGAGTCTTGAAAAATTGAAAATATTTGGTCTCAAGAGTCATGATTGGCACATATGGCTTGAGCGGGTAATGCCGGTGATGTTGCGTGGCTTTATCCCTGAGGATGAATGGCTAGTACTGGCAGAGCTGAGCTATTTCTTCCATGTTCTTTGTGCGAAAGAACTATCACCTAGCGTGCCAGAAGAAATGGAAGAGTTGGCTCTGGAGTTGATCTACAAGTTAGAGAAGATCTTTCCACTGGGATTCTTTAATCCAATGCAGCATTTCATTTTGCATCTCCCGACCGAGGCAAGATAGGGGGGGGGGCATGCAAATTGTTGGAGCTACGCAACTGAGAGGATGCAGAAGACGCTTCGAGCAAAATGTAAAAATAAACATAGAATTGAAGCATCAATGGCCGAGGCATTCATTACTGAGGAGGCGGCAAACTTCATGACAGCACACTAGGAAGCCAAAAATCATCATTTGCATAATCCGAAGCCTCGGTACAATGCTGGCGACCCTAAAAAAGGTGGATCCAACCTCAGCCTATTCAAAGGGAAGCTCGCACCAGGCGGTGATTCGAAACCAATATCGTTGGATGTCAAAGAATGGCGGACCATTTCGTTGTATATCTTCAACAACCTAACAGAAGTGCGGCCGTACATCGAGTAAGTTCTCGGTACATTGTTTCACAACTTCTAATTCCTTTGAACTACTCTTATTTCGGATATTTGATACAGTCGATACGTTGACAAATTCTCGGATGGAACGGTGATCCAAAAGGAATCCATCGAAGAGTATGAGCTTCTGGCAAAGCATGGAGGCAGCTTTCCCGGTTTCATCTCTTGGTTCAAACAAACGGTAATTTCCATTAGACCATTCTCATTTCTTCGTCTAATTTGCGGCTAATGCAACAATCCTTTCGTATAAACTTGTAGGCTAATTCAGAGTCTATGGACACCGAATTGAGACAAGTCGCTAATGGTTTTGACTATAAGGGCTGTTCATTTAACAAATAGGACATCAACGGGTATCACTTTTGTACCTTTGGCAAAGAGCTATCTATGGCCGACTGAAAGTCTACAACTTGTTGTGTCTCTGCTATCGGCAAAGGAGGTACCAAGTATTATGGGAGAGTTGAAGCAATTTATGAACTTATATTCTATGATGAAAACCCATCGAACGTCGTAGTCTTCAAATGTTATTGGTTCCAGCCGAAGGAGACTAGAAGGACTCATGAACATATAGGGCTAGTCGAAATCAAACAAAGCACCCATTTAGATGTTCCCGATGTCTATATTACGGCTCAACAGGCGACCCGAGTTTTCTATCTACCGTGGGCCTGCCAAACTGATCCAAATCTGAATGGTTGGGATGTCATTTATGAAGTGCCGCCACGTGTTAGACCACCTCCCCCCAATGAAGAGGATTATGAACCTCACATTAACCCAGACACATATGAAGGAGAATTCTTCCAAGAAACACGTATTTCCAAAAAAAAAATCAACTCTACTTCACCCCATAACATTGAAGTAGTCAGCGACAGTGCATCCGACTTCACCCCTGAGCCAGAACAAGAAGAGCCGGAACAAGAAGGGGTTACTGCTGCGGATGACCTATCAATTCTTGACCGATTACATAAAGGTGGCCTTCCACATGTTGATGCCGCTGAACTCGATGAGCACGTCATTCATGATAGTGATGATGATGATGCATTTATTGATCCCGGAGCATATATAGACGATCAAGATTATTATTAGTTCATGTCAGGTATTCAATTTGTATTATATACATATATATATTGTTAGTTCATGTTAGGTATTCAATTTTTTTATGTTGTACTTGATGATGATACACTTAAGTTATATACATATTATTATTCATGTTGGTATTAACTTTTTTTATGTTGTACTAATTTCATTTAGTCTTTGTCATGGCAGGTGTTGAAAGATGGTGGGTGCGGGTCCGGACCGCTCCGAGGCTCTTTCATCGACGCGTGGTGGGAGGGGTACTTCCATTCCACCCGTACCTCTCCGAAGAGCGTTGTTAGACAGTTTGGGGATACCGACGAACGCTTCTTTGTCGGCGTCGTTGCCCACCTGGAGAGGAGGTCGGGGAGGGAAGAAGAGAGGAGGTAGATCAGGACGTGGCCGCGAGAGAGGTAGGCAGGCTCCTACGCCTTCCTCGCCGCCACTCCCAGCTGATTCACCCGCGGGTGTGGGTCAGCTTCCACAGCTAGGATTGAGCTGGGAGCACTACTTGGCTGCCCCGGCCCCGCCGGAGGAGATGATCGACGGTGTCTTGTGCCACACGAGGGCAGACATGGTGATCAGAAAGTTTTGGGTAATTTCTCCTTTACACAATTAAAAATCTTCAAATAGCTAGTTATTGTACTAATCAATGTTGTCTCGTTTGATTGCAGACCTTCTACAGGTGTGAGGAGGGATACGAGGAGGCCGCGGCATAGGTTATCGATGCCGAGTGCCAGCGCATACTACAAAACTTACGGCATGAGGCTCGGGTGCAGGCTGTTCAAGACTACTACGCCTCGCGTGGTATTAAGAAGACCAAGCCGGTGTGCCACGGAAAGTTTCTGAAGAAGGAGCAGTACATGACGGTAATTATCTATTCTTAAGTCCTTGTTCTTAGTTTCCTTGGTTTGATTCGTAGGCGTAGCGCTCAAGTTTCTCTTTACTAACTTAGGTGCCCTCGAGATGGTGTGTGGATCAGATGGATTGTTGGGAGGTGTTGGTGGATGAGTGGTGCTCAGACCAATGGCTAGCCCTCCACAACAATGCCAAGGACCGGCGTGCCCAAATGGAAGGTGTGCCACACCATCAAGGCAGCGCCAACTTATATTATTTCCGGCGGAACTGGGTATGTGGTTTGCTTCATGATTCATGCAATTCATTCTTCATGCTAGCTTGAGCCCTTTAATTACTAATTTACCCTGTTCCTCTCTTTTAGGCGCGACAGAATAAGGCGGAGGTGCCAGAGGTGTATGACCTCTATGCCATGGCCCATACCGCCTCGTACAAGAAGGCCAAGGCATTCTCTGTGTCTGACCTCGATCATCTAGAGAACTTCACCAACATCTCCTCCCACAACAAGCTCGTGAGGTACAGAGATGAGGGGAAGGCGAGGAACGGGGAGGACTTTAACCCGAGCCAGGGTCCCATTGATCCAGAGCTAGTGATGATATCTGGTGGCGGGTGGTCCCATGGCTCGATAGCCATTGGAGATGGACTTATATGTTCTCCTCGCACTCTCCTGGAGATCAAGGTGCGCCAAACGAGCTCCGCTCCTGTGATAAGGCCTCGTCAATGGCCAGTCAAGCTCGCCTTCGAGGTTAGTTATACGGACTCAACTATCTTTCCTCCATTACATTGTGTGTGCGACCATCGATGATTACAATGCTAACGAGGAGTGATGTTGTAGGCTGCTCTTTAGAGAGAGAGAGAGAGAAAACCCATGCGCTTCTGCAGGAGAGGGACCGGCAGGCGGCGGAGAAGGAGTGGGAGTTCGAGGAGAGGACGGCTAGGTTGTTGGAGGAGGAGAGGGCACGGAATGACATGGCGAACCGGGCCATGTACAAGCTCCTCGTGGTAAGTTTCTTCTGCATATTAGCCAAATCATGCACTTAATGTTCGTTTCATTACTAATTAATATGACTGACTCGTCAAAGCCAAATGTGCAGTCTGTGTGCGAGCAGGCCGGTCAGACCCCTCCGCCGATGCCAGTCATTGCTCCAGGGACCACGGTGAGTTTCATTTGAATGGTAATTAGTTACTAGTCTTAACATTTGAGTGTCATCATGCTAACGAGACATTGCAAATAATCTTTGGTGCAGCGTAACTCCAGACAAGCATCGCACAATCCTTCTACAGGTGGTACCAGCACGAACAACCTCGGTGCTTCTCCTCTGTGATGACGGTAAATTTTCTCTAGTGTTTTGCTTAACAAATGCATAATGATCTAGACTTAGCTTTATTTCCTCCAATATGCTTACCATAATGACCTAAGTTAGTTCTAATATGCTAAGTTAGCTCTAGTATGCTTAGTTACCTAGGTTAGCTCAATAATGACATATATTTAGCTTACTTATGTCAAAATGGCATAATTAGCTTACTTAGGTAAAAATGGCATAATAACCTTGGTGGCCTATAAATATCATATACTTAGCTTATTTTCCTCCAAATTACATAATAAGCTTACTTAGCTCCAAATGATCCATTTTACTAAGTTAGCTCTAAAATGACCTATACTTAGCTTTGTTTCCTCCAAAATGACCTAAGTTAGCTCTAATTATGCTTAGTTACCTAGGCTAGCTCAATAATGACATATACTTAGCTTACTTATGTCAAAATGGCATAATTATCTACTTAGGTCAAAAATGGCATTATAACTTGGTAACCTCATAAAGGTCATATTCTTAGTATTTTCCTCCAAAATGACATAATAAGCTTACTTAGCTCCAAAATGATCCATTTTACCTAAGTTAGCTCCAAAATGACCTAAGTTAGCTCTAATATGCTAAGTTAGCTCTAATATGCTTAGTTACCTAGGTTAGTCAATAATGACCTATACTTAGCTTACTTATGTCAAAAATGGAATAATATCCTTAGTTAACTAAAAAAATGGCATAATTACCTAGGTTAGCTCAATAATGATCTATACTTAGCTTATTTAGTTCATTTATGACATAATTAGCTTAGTTAGCTCATAAATGGCATGATAACCTTGGTAAGCTCATAAATGTCATATACTTAGCTTACTTAGGTAAAAAATGGCATGATAACCTTGGTAAGCTCATGAATGTCATATACTTAGCTTACTTAGCTCATAAATGGCATGATAACCTTGGTAAGCTCATAAATGTCATATTACTCTTCTTCTTCTTCTTCTTTTTTCTTTTCTTTTTCTTTCTTTTCTCTCTTCTTCTTCTTCTTCTTATTCTTCTTCTTCTTCTTCTTCAGTCTTCTTCTTCTTCTTCTTCTTTTCAGTCTTCTTCTTCTTCTAGTCTTCTTCTTCTAACTTTCTTATTTCTCATTTGCAGATTTCATTCAGTTCACGGAAGCTTGCATTGATGGAGTGCTGTTTTTACTTTCTGTTTTGATTTTGTATCGATGAACAATGTGGAACTTGCTATATGGATGAAACTATGTTTATGGATGGAATATGTATGTATGGATGATGAAACTTATGTGTTGGTATCTCATATATTTGCTGTGAAACTTGCCCTGTCAAATATCATATATATATATATCATATATTTTGCTGTGAAAATGCTTGGATATAAGAAAAAGCAGAATAAAAAGAGGCAATGCAGGCCTTTGCCGTCTACCACCGATGACAAAGGGCTCTTTGGCGTCTGCCACAGACGGCAAAGTGGCACGTGGCAGCAACCTGTGCAACCTGGGAGCACTGGGGCTGACCCATTTGGTCACTTTGCCGTTGTGGCAGACGGCAAAGGATGGTGTGGTGCCGTCTATGGCAGACGACAAAGAGCGGGGAGTAGTGACGGGTCTGCTGACATTAGGAAGCAGACGACAAAGGGGAGGGCACGTTTGCCATCAGCTGGCAGACGGCAAGCCTCCGTTAGCCACCTAACGTGACTAATATCTATTCTTTGCCGTCACATCTATTTGTTGTCTGCTTGCCTAGGAAAGCGATGGCAAACGTCTTTGCCGTCCACTGTGTGAAAACAGATGGCAAAGAAGCTCATTACCGTAACTTACAGTGCCGGAAATGTTTGCCGTCTACGGCTGATGGCAAAGACCTTTGCCGTCAGCTTTCTGGTCCTTTGCCGTCTGCCTAGCAGACGGCAAATCAGCCGATTATGTAGTGATAGACCACCTCCTTAGAGGCTTTTCCCCGCCTGGGTCAAATTCTTCCGGGACGCTCTTAAACTATTTTAACCTTCACCATCAAGATTGGCTCCAAATTCCATCTCCAATCTATACCAATTCCAAGTTATGTGTGAGGTGTACTTCAAATGGAACCCATCGTTCCTCTCTTCATGAATTCTTTATTTAACTGCCAAACGAATTTTACCGATGACCCTTACCTAGAGCTCGACGGGTTTCCCATCCAGAGGCGGAGAGATGGTTGTTTTCCTCCAGCTACCCTTCCAAGTCACCCCAAAGGCTGGGTTAAAACCTGGTTTCATGCAGAAACACAGCCGGCCGGAGAAAATCCATGCCGGGTATAGACTTGAACCTCCCGAGACCTTTCATATCCCCAGCCGGGGTTATTCAGAGGAGCATGCTCAAGCCGCCCCAGTTTATATAAAGCTCAGAGCCTTGTTGGTTAATGGTTTGACTGGGGTGACCTCACCCGTTGTTGGGTCGCCGAAGGATCCTACCATGAGTCGCCACAGTAATTGATGTGCAACTACTCCGGCGGCTTAGATGACCCTCAACAATACAACAAGTTTGATCTGGAGTGCGAGGACATATCCAAAGTTGTGAAAAAATTACTTGGAGAGCCTCAAGAAGCTTGCAACAAGGTGGGCTGAATCCTTTCTGCAGCCTCAACCCGGCTCCTCAGTAAGTACTTGTTAATCATTTGTCTGGCTTATCGGTCTTTATCTGTTCAATGTTTTCACTAACTGGCTTTGTTTAATTATGCAGGCCGATTCTCTTTTTGGAAGAGGAAGAAAATGCAGGGACCAAGACAAAGACTGGGCCGGCTCAGAAAAAGAACAAGGCTACTGCTGTGAATGAGGCGGTGTCGATGCAACAACATCTGCGTTTGTTGTTCGAACTCATACACAGGCGTGCCGACGATCATATATCCAACACCAACAGTATACAAGGCCGAGCCAGAGAAGACGCTCTCGCGAGATCAAGGAGAGCGTTAAGAAGAACAAAGCAATAGGATATCACCTTGGGAAGGCCTCCCTTGCCGGGCAGGAGGCCCGGCCAGGTCGAGACCACCTGAAGGCAAGTCCAGAATCACCCCGCAAGCTGCCGGGCCGCCAAGACCAAACCGCCACCAATACACCACCGTCACCTCACCTCGACGCTAGTACTTATCGATGCGGTGTCAAGCCCCCCCGGTGATTAAATGGCACTCCCTAAGACACTGGCCTCTTGTTGGATGACAGATCACACCTATTTTACAACCCGTCGGGGGGTCAAGATGATCAGAGAAGATGGCTAGCGGCGATATAAGCTTGCCGGGATGCACCCCCGCGTGGCACCTAAGGTAGCATTTATGGCATTTTGTCCTAAGGGCCAGAGTTAGTATGATAGCAATGTTGGCTACCTATAATGATTTTTCTTTTTCTTCTTCTTCTTCTTCTTCTTTCTCCTCCTCCTCCTCCTCCTCCTCCTCCTCTTCTTCTTCTTCTTCTTTTCCTTTTTCCTCTTCTTCTTCTTTTCTTCTTTCTTCTTCTCCCTCCTCCATCTACTTCTTCTTCTAAACTAAAACTAAAACTAATCTAAAATAAACTAAGCTAAAATTAAAACTAAACTAAAACTATAACTAAAACAGAAACTAAACTAAAAGAAACAAAAAGAAACTAATTAAACAAAAAAAAGGGGAGGAGCTCACCTGGTGGAGGGGGCGGCCGGACGGCTGCGGCGGCTGCTGG